>OY856409.1:1589296577-1589691577 GCA_963693085.1 Alisma plantago-aquatica
TCTGGCAGTTTCGGGGCTGGAGAGTATCTTTCTTGAAGGGTCCTTCATCAAAATGGCCATCTGGGCCAACTGTTGATCGACCTGGCATTGGCGCGTCTGCAAATTTGCCATCTGGTACTACATGGAGTTCAGAGTTCCTGGATTGGGAAGCGCACTCTGCGCTAGCTGGTTGATGATTGTATCTTATCTCTTTATAAAAGCAAAAAGTTGTCCAACCAAGTTGGTTTGGCGTGAAACCTCATCTTGGCCATGACTGGTGCTCGAAAGAGGTCCAACCCTCCCTTGGAGTTCACCTTCAGAATGGGGTTGTTCAAAGTGAGGCATGTTGGATGGTGTCGGTGCTCAGTCGAACAGAATGCCTTTCTTATGAGTAGATGAAATAGCACGAAAAATCAAGTTAGAAAAATCTGTTATTAATAATATGAGTTATTCATTTCAGGAAAATAATAATAATAATAAAGAAAGAAAAAGAGAGTGTTGTCAAGCTTATTTCTAAGCTTGAGGCACGGGAGTGTAGTTAGTGGATTCGGGTCTGTCAACAGTACCGTTTTGCCTTGTCCCCGGCAACGACGCCAAAAATTTGACCACCCTAAATCGCGCATCCAAAAGGAGAAGCAGATTTGAAGTAGTCGGACTTTTAAATTTATAACCCGAAACCTTCTAGGCCCCTGCAACTTTGTTTACGGGGTCAAAATAGATATACGGAGTCGAACACAGGGACAAGGGTGGTAGTGTTGAGAACGCTGAATCGACACGCTATACTCCGACAAGGGTAAAAAGATGGTAAAGTTCCCCAAGGGAAACAGCAGGATAAGACCGATAAAACAAAAGAAAACTATCTCCAACCGGAGCTACGAGGAAGATTAAGGTTTTAAGCATTTATCCGTTTTTAGGGGTTTTCGTGAAATGGAAACAGAGAGATAATACTAATGCTAAAGAAAGGTACGAAGGAGAAAACTTCGGTGAAACAAGCGGCAGCAGAAACATCATGTACCCCTCCTCTCAGAGCAGATACCTCTAACCAAGCATCAACACCCCTCTCGAGGTTGCTGGACTTAAGTTAGAGTGGAAAGGTTGCTAAAGCAACTCCGATTCCGGGCACTCTCGTACTCCAGAATCGAACCAAACACTAGAGCTACAACACCTCTCTCGAGGCTGTTGCAACGGGAAAAACACGATTTGGTAGCTAATCAAAACGTGATCCAATCATACAAGCTAGAGTTCAGATGTTAAACATAGCAATCATCCAACAAAGGTACCAAACATAAAGCAGCAGATAATTAAACTCTTCTATTTCCATAAATAAATAAGGGTCTGATTACATTGCATGAATAAAGAAGTAAATGACTGAAATAATAAAGATAGATGTCGCCTTCTTGATATAGAAGGACGAGAGACTACAGCGGACCCTCCAGCCCGATACCAGGCAGGAGCCTAGCCCGATACAACCGTGTCGGGCAGCACACCCTCTCGGGAGACATGCTCATGACGAGCGGATTGTATCGTGTGAGGTGCCCTTGCCCGATACGATCATGTCGGGCGGCACACCCTCTTGGGCGACACACCGTGACTGGCGATGCGTATCGGGGTTCAGTATCGTGCCGGGCTAGATCGATGCTTCTAGTATCGGTCACTTGTATCGGGTATCCTTGTTGGCCGATATCGGCCTACAGTGGTGCCTGGGACGACCCTAAGTGAACCATTCCCTCCCTCTCGGGATGGGAAGTGCTCACCTAGAATCGCCCGGCACAACCTCTGAGGCACGATACACTAGCTCTTGCATCTTTCCTAAGTTGTCTTGCGTAGGGTTCCGACCTATCTTTTCGGCTTCCTGTAGCTACTATTTATAGGCAGCGGCTGGAAGGAGTTATGGTGCTCCGGACGCCACGTGTCCTTCATCAGCTCTTATTATTGCGGAGTCAGTGGATGGCCGATATCAGTATCGCCCGACACAAGGATGTCGGTTGTCAGTCATCGTGACGAGTGACGCCTGCCGGTGGGTGGCCTGTATCGCGCGATAAGCTTCAGTTGTCGTAGCGAGCCCGGCTCCCTGTCGGGTAAAAATGTGTATCGTCTGTTAGTTCCTTCTTGCACGACATCCTTATGTCGTGCGTCAGTGTGTTGTGCTACCCTGTCGGGCAGTGAGCATATCGGCCGGCTGGTGGGAAGGCTGATACAGGTGGAGCATGTTTGTGCGCCGGAACGGGCCTTATTGCTGATAAATGAGTCAAAAATGGAGGAAAACTCTGCAAAAGATGGAAATATTGAGTTAAGAGTGTAGTGTGGCCTGTTATTGCAAAAGTACATATAAAAAGAGAGGAAAACAGTTTAAAAGGGCAGTTTTAATAACAAAATAAGGGTCAAAAACATCACAAAATTTGGTGTTATCATGACTCCAGAACGGTTGTGCTACACAGCACGACCGTGGTACCTATAGAGAGAACAGTCGTGTTGCACAACACGACCGTGGTACCTGTGGAGAGAATGGTCATGGAGTTGAGAATGGGCAGCTGAATTCGAGCCACCACAGCCATGCTACCCTTGCCCCACCACGACTTTGGTGACCACCAAGGTCGTGCCTCCTTTAGTTCAAAATTGACCTATTCCTTGTGATTTTTCCCCATTTCTCACCACAGTCGTTCCCATCCACCATGACCATCTCACTCATACCCACTACAGCCGTGCTATCTACAAAAACCTGGCTACTTTTGTACTATTTTTTCCATACTACCCCTACTTGACCTAGTTCTTCCCCCACACCCCTATACATACCCAGGTGGTGGATCCAACACGAGGTTAGCTACCTTCTACCACCTCTTAGCTCCCCATTTTTGCCCCTTATCCATTCCACTCTATTTCTACCTCCATTTCACTCCATTTCACCATTTCCACCAACAGAACCCTAGTTTCCACCCATTCCCACCATCATTCCATGCCCCTACACCTTGGAGGAGAGAGGAGGATGCCCTACAGCAGCTAAAGTGGAGGATTTCTTCATCTACACCAAGCTCTATGGCTTCTTATATCTCCTTCTACCTTCTTTTTGTATTTTGCATTATTATGAGTAGTTAGGCCCCTTGGGTGGGTTGTTTGGGGTGTAAAATATTACTTTGATACCATGTTGGGAGAAAATGATATGTAAATTTTGTAATTCTATTTGCTAATGATTATGTTCTATTTCTATCTCACTTTTCATAAATTACTTGTTGGTTTGTGCTTGAAATCAATTGGGAATTTAGGGAAATTGAATATATGTGTGAATTTTGGAATTTGCTCCTAGGTCCAATTCTTGGATCCCTAGCTAGCCACCCATCCTCCTACATTATAATCAATCTTCCTAACCCTATTTGAGAGATCTAAGTGGCTAGTTTAGATGAATTTGGTGTGCTTAGCATGGAGGTTTCTCAAGGTTAGAATGTGAGTGATGGGAGGCCTAAAACCTCACTTCCATTCCCATTACTAACCTCAGCCCCTAATCATCCTAAAATCATCTAACCTAGAAACCTAGGCTTGTTTAGACTCTAAATGAATTACACCTAATTCCTAACCCAATTGAGCCTCGCAAGGGTAGTATGGAGTGTTAGGGACTAGTTCCCCTATACACAACCTAGCATATCCATGGCCAGTTAGTAGCTTAGGCTAATTCATTAGACTCTAGATCATTGTTTGGTTTGGATAATCTAAATGGAATCATAATGTCCATATATTACCCTCCAACCTAATTGATAAGTGCATCCCCTAAACATCCCACACACCCCTTAATTGCTTTAAAACCCTAGTTTCCTTCTTGCTTAGCTAGTGTTAGCTTAATTAGCTCTTTTCTTTCTTAGATAGCTTCTTGCCCTATTCTTGCTTTGTTCTTGCTAGCTTAGGTCTTTAATTGACCTTTTACCTTGTTTTCTAGTCTAGTGTGGTTTAATTCTCTTCTTGCTTGCCTTAGTGTAGACTGTTCTTTTCTTACCTTGTCTTGCCTTTTCCTGCTTAATAGAATTTCTTGTCTAGGGTTAACTTAGGTTTTGTTCTTTCTTGTCTTTCTTTCTTGCTCAACTTAGTTTAACAATCAAATCACCTTTAAACCCTTAACCCTAGTCTCCACAGTAGGAACCTAGTAGCAAAAACTAACCTAGCTATAGTGCCCCCTTTTCTCCCTATAGATCGACCCTCTACTTACCTCCCTCCTATACTGTGACATGACCCTGTGAGCTTGTGGGTGTAGTGTTTTAGTTTGTGCGAGTGTATTGAGTGTAGGTCATTATAAATTTGAAAGTTTAATCCACCCATGTGCTCATCCATTCAAGTCTCAATTGAGTGGTGTGTAATGCCACTGGCGGGGGCACACCACATCCCTCAAGATTATAACTTTAAATCTTAATTATTTTGAACAAGTCATTGCAAAATTATTGATGTAAAGCCTGAATTTTAATTTTATTCATCTTTATAATATGAAGAGTTTGGTTGAATATTCACTATATTTTTAGTTTTTTCATCATACCTTTGTTCATTATATTGTTGATTCTTCCAATGTGACTTGACCACGATTGATGAACTAAACTTCCAATCTTAAGTGTTTGAAATGAATTCATGCCTAGTTGTAATATCTTGACAATGATTGGTATGTTAAGATTAAATTTTTCCATTTCATTAGATTGATGCATGTGTCATGCTATTTCTTCAGCTATGTATCTAGTTTCTTTTTGTTTTAGGAAAAGTAATGGTTTAAGCTTAAGAGGATTTGATGTGTATATTTTGTATCATATTTTAGACCACTTTTGGTTGCATTTCCAATATCAATTTTACCCAAAAATTTGTTCTTAATAATGCTAGATTTATCACCCTTTTAGTTCTTTACTTGTTTCATAGTCTGAACTGCAGGTACCATGATTGGACATTAAAATGGGGATTAATTGACCATGATTTGACCTTCGTCACATTTTCCACGAATTTCCCAAAGTTTGAAATGAAATCTTGCAAATTTTAATAGCAACACGTTGTATTGTTCAATTAACACGGTGTGTCCGGTAGCATGAAGATCGCCTTCTGCAACAAGAAATTCACACATCATGTTGACATACCAACATGTCATGTCTCTTTAGATCCAGAGAAGTCAGGAGTCACTATATCCCAACAATACAGTGTGTTGTCTCTCAACACCCCATATCCACTCATTCCAGTACTTCCAGAACTCTCTGAAATCTGAACAACACGTCGTGCTCTACCCCAAACACACCATGTTACCTTTCATCACAAAAATTCCAGTTTGAAAACTACAAGTAACAAGGAGTGTTAACTTGTCAACACATTGTGTCAACTTGTCAACACGATGTGTTACCTGTATTTTCTTTTCAAAGCAGAAGAAAATCGCTCCATGTTTAAAATACAAACAAACCATATTGGAATCGTTACCACAGATCATTTGAAGCCAAAGATGACTAGAGCAGAGCCCAGAGGAGTTGGAGGCGATTTTAGAGAAGACTGAGTGGATACTCAAGAGAGAACTACCTTGTCCCCAATTCTTATTCAATAATGGCACCAAAGTTATCTGTTCTCCTTTCTATCTGCTCGAAAGAGAACATTACTGGATATAGAGCAGTAGTAAAGATGTAGTTTAAACTTTTAATCGGAGTTCTTCTTCTGTTTTACTACTTCTTCAGATATTTTTGTTCATCTCTTTCTCACTATGTCATGCACTATTTTCTACATGTACCTTCAATTTCTAACCATGGACGAGTAGATTCTTTATTCTTGGGTATGGGGGAGTAATTCCCATGTTATGACTTTTTCGAAGAGCATTAAGTCCTATATAACCTAGTTTTATCACTTCTCTAAGGTACGTCGGTGTTAACTCCTACTTACATGCTTGATTGGCCACCTTGTATGTAAGTTTTATGCTTTTAGTATAATCTAGAAAGATATGCACAATAGTAAGGAGATGTTACTATAGTTGCACTACCTTGACCACAAGAGTGACTAGAAAAGTTGGGGAATAAATATGTGCAGTCCGAAAATGAGTATACGCACGAGAGTGCTATACAGATATAGGATTGTTCTACACTACCGGGAGGGGTGTAGATGGCAAGCATCTCTTGTGTTCTTTCTTGTATATTTGAATTTTGATGTTCGTGTTGAGATATTGAAGTGAGACTTTGTTGTCAAGACCTTCTAATATAATTATGATATTCGAATCAAGTGATTCTTGCTTTAGTTTCTTTCATTCTAACTTGTATATGTGTTCTTGTAAGAAATCAAATTTCCTTCATCTAGATTGTTGAAGTTCATTACTCTTACGTTTAACATAACTCTGCTCCTTGGACGATCTCAAATACACTACACACACCCATATACATACGAGATAGTACTTGAGTTATAAATTTAAGACTTGTGCATTCGACATAACAACCACTTGAGCCACTCCTTGTCAGCATTACACACACACAGTCAAGCTAGAATACACTCGAGTGTACAGATCACACGAATACACTCAAGTGTGTTTGCATATCAAGATTATTTTTTGCAAAATGTAAACCATTGATCTTCACCGTCATACTATAACTAAGCTATATACAAATTTTGATAAGTCACTCATCCAAGGGCAACAAAATCAATGCACGAAATTAATTTGAAATGCATAATTTTTGCAGTATTTATAACATGACCTATAAATGTCCAAATGTGCTCAAATTTTGCGTATGAGCTATTCACAAGATGTTTAAGAAGATCGACAAATTAGATTTTTGAAAAAAAATATTGTATCATAAAAAACTACTTGAGTGTATTCTTCTCTTAATACACTCAAGTGTATTCTAGCAACTCTCTCTCTCTCTCTCTCTCTCTCTCTCTCTATATATATATATATATATATATATATATATATATATATATATATATATATATAGGGTATATCTTCACTACCCGTGCGGGTAACTAAGATTTGCTACACGTGCATCAGTTTTGTAATAGGAACGCCTGCATTTGTAACGAGACAGTCCAAATTGTAATAGACAGATTCATTTTGTAAATACAGTGTGATGTTTGTATTCTCCGTCTGGAAATAGTAAAATATATATTTATGACTGTAACAACGTTGTAATACAAAATGAGTCTTTGTATTACAATTTTGATCGTCTCATTAAAAATTTGGACCGTTGCATTACAAATGCATGCCTTCCTATTACAAAACTGATGCACGGGTAGCAAATCTTAGTTACCCGCACGGGTAGCGAAGATATACCCATATATATATATATATATATATATATATATATATATATATATATATATATATATATATATATATATATATATATATATATATATATATATATATATATATATATATATATATATATATATATATATATATATATATATATATATATATATGGGAGTTTATTGGATGCTCGCACGGGTATCTTTGCTAAACTACCCGTGGACACGGTGGAAGCAATCGTAAATAAAAAAAGTAGCCGCATTCTCAAGTCTGCAGATGCGAACCCGTTCTGGCATATAGTACGCGGCCGTTGTCTGCTAGAGTGTCCTAGTAATATGCAGTTCCCCACTCCGGTGGCTGGCCGTCCACACCCCATGCGTCAAGCCTGGCCCAGAACTGCACCTGGTCGGAGAAGCGGTGGTGGAAGTTCGACCGCAAGGAAGGTGGTGCTACTGCTTCGCGGCTTCCTGCTCTACCTGTGAAATCAGCATTGTTACAGATTTCTGCAACATGGATTCCATCGTAATTATTAACCGGAGTCCGGCGCAATTGGAGGCACGCTACCACACCATTGCCGATGAGATGCAGCATAACGATGGAGTTCGACAGGCTTGTGTATACCATCTCTGACGTGCTTGCGGACCTGGAACAACAAACTGACGCAGCGGACGTACTTGTGGAGCCGCTCAACCTACTGGTCGGTCCCGCCTCCCACGATGGTGCCCATGACGACGACTGCCTCAAGGAGCGCGGCGGTCTTGTGGATGTGAATGTACTCGAGTTTGTCCATCCCGACGTCGCCGTCGTAGCTCGTGAACTGGATGTCGACGATCTGACCCCCTACGAGCCCTTCCGACCCGATGTAGCGCCCGAGCTCTGCCACGGCCCAGACGATCTGGCGCGGCTCGACCCTGTCGGTGGGGGTGGAGTCGGAAAAGTGCTGGAAAGCGAAGGACAGTAGTGTGTCGCCGACGAGGATTGCGACGTCCTCGCCGAACACGCGGTGGTTGGTTGGCGCTCCACGCCTGAGGTCGTCGTTGTCCATGCAGGGGAGGTCGTCGTGAATTAGCGACATGGTGTGGATCATCTCGGTGGCACAGGCGCAGTCAATGGCGACGGAGTCCGAGTCCGGGATGGAGGAGACCAGGGCGGCGGCCGCGAGGCAGAGCATGGGGCGGACGCGCTTGCCGTCTAGGATATCGCATGGGTATGGCGGCGTCCAGGGCCTTATTGACAGACTCGATCTTTCGGGCCTTATTGTATTTTCCAGAATTATTAGTTAAGCATCCTGTTATTAGATATATAAAATGGTATAATGTCAACCGATTCTCTAAAATCTGCATACTTCTTCCTCCCCCTGGTAACTTCATTAATTTATATATAACAATTCCATCGCAGTATGTGGCCATGGATTTGCAATGGTGCGCCTGGAGTATGTTACTTTTTGAATATTGTGCATACTATGATATTCTAGATCCAAGCATTTTCCTTTCATCATCGAGCTTTAGGCAAGAGCTGAGTTCGTGGATCTTCTGTGATGTAGATGTATTATCAAACATTAACAATATTTGGAGTATAGTACATGCGGTGCTGCTATTAAATTAACATTAAATGTGCACATTGCAACTCCTCCATCATCTTGTTCGGCAGCTCAAATTCGTATCTTATGCAATTTCAGAAGCCTCCCAAAGAGCATGCAACAAGTCGTCATTGATGTAGATGATCAACAGAAGCAAAAGTAATACCTCTGGACGAGCAGAACCTCGACCATGAGCATGAAGATGAATACAGTGTTGATGGAGAACAAACTCGCCACCACATCTAGGTTCGAGTCTCTAGTACTGGTCCTAAATTTGTTATTCAATTGGGGATGTAATATCTTCAATCACGCATAAGCATCTTTTACATGACTATTGGCTGTTGCCTATTATAATGTGACTGTTCATATTACAGATGACATTTGCTTATTACAATATGATTATCCATATTACAAATGGTCACCTACATTACGGTTGACTCTTCCATATTACATTTGATTGTCCATATTACATATGACACTTGCTTATTACAATATGAGTATCCATACTACAAAACTGTCACCTACATTACAGTTGGCTCTTGCCTATTATAATGTGACTATCCATATTACAGATGACACTTGCTTATTACAATATGAGTATCCATATTGCAAAGCTGTCACCTACATTACGGTTGGCTCTTGCCTATTACAATGTGACTTTCCATATTACATATGACACTTAGCTTATTACAATATGAGTATCCATATTACAAAACTATCACCTACATTACGGTTGGCTCTTGCCTATTACAATGTGACTGTCCATATTACAGATAACACTTGCTTATTACAATATGAGTATCCATATTACAAAACTGTCACCTACATTACGGTTGGCTCTTGCCTATTACAATGTGACTCCATATTATAGATGGCACTTACTTATTACAATATGAGTATGCGTATTGTAAAACTATCTCATACATTACGGTTTGCTCTTGCCTATTACAATGTGATTGTCCATATGACATATGACACTTGTTTATTACAATATGACTATTCATATTACAAAAATGTCACCTACATTACAATTGACTCTTGCCTATTACAATGTGACTGCCCATATTACAGATGGCATGTGCTTATTACAATATGAGTATTCATATTACAAAATTATCACCTACATTATGCTTGGCTCTTGTCTATTACAATGTGACTAAAATTGTTACATTTTGGGGGTTGGTATGAAATTGTTGTCTCAAAATATATTATGAATATATAACAAAAGAAACACAATCCAAGCGCGATTTGATCCCCCTCCCGTCTATAGTTGGATGATATCATTCGTTGTCGCCCCAGGCTCCGACACAGTCAGCAGCGCTGCCGACACGCGTGACTCGCGGTGATAGCCTTGTGCAGAGATCGGGTAAACATGATATTTGTAATAGAAACAACTTAGTAATACAAAACGAGTGTTTGTATTACAAATTTGATCATCTCATTACAAACGTTGATGTCTCATTACAAATATGTATCTTCCTATTACAAAACAGATGCAGCGAATGAATGACCCTTTTGTATATACATTACAAAATGTTTATCGGCCTTACAATTTATTCTGACATGTTACAATTTTTTTATGTACATTACAAAATACACACCCACCTTACAATTTGACAATTTGTTCTCTAATATTATAGTTTTTGTGTATGGGTTACAAAATGTATAATCGCCTTACAGATTATTCTTATGTATTATTATTTTGATTTGGAAGCAAAGAAGAGGAAGCTAGCTGCTTTCTTTATATTTACTTTCAGTTCTATTTGTTTCATTATTGTGTCTATAGGAGACAAAGTTTGAAGCATGGAGGTGTATCAACACGACCAGAACAGACCTCAGAATAACAATTGTTATTATTGTGATGATTTGTTCCTCATACAGCCCCAACCTCCTCCGCCATCTCTTATCTACTACTCCATTGAGGTTGCATCTATTTCCGATTCATCTTCGTTTAACTAGTCATCCTCATCCCCATCCCTTGTTTAACTAGTCGTCCTCATCCCCATCCCTTGTTTCAATTTACAATCAGATTAATTTATTTGCCGTTAGTTTCTCTTCTGGAAAAAAATAACAGAGTTCTCTTCTAAAAAAACAGAATTAAGAAGGAAAAAATGGAAGGACTGGTCCGTTCCATTTAGATCTATTAAGGGTTTGAGAATATTCCTTCGACTCTTAAACCCTCCTCTAATTTTGGAATTCAGTTCTTATCGCAACCTGCCATTTTCTGAAAATTGGGCTCCGGTGTTTATAAACCCGTCGCTTTCATAGGATTCTGTTAGTTTGTTGAACATCACAAAGGGAAGAATTCTCACTCGAGCGTCCTCGCCTCCGTTTGCAGCAGGTGATCATCGATCAGCCATACAGGAGAGGAGATCAGGCCATGGCGACGAGGATAGTAGTGGCTCTGCTATTCGTTTTCGCAGTGGCACTGCCATCACCGGCCCCTTGTGTCGCCGGCATTACTGGCGCCTACGTCCGTCCTACCGAGCCGTCACAGGACATGCCCTTGGACAGCGACGTGTTCCAGCCGCCGCTGGGATACAACACTCCGGAACAGGCACGCCCGCAAGCGATAGCTGATTTCTGGTTGGCTCCTCATCTTTGCCTCCTCATTCTGGGTCACCTCCATGTCAGCATCCACTGTCGCCTCCGAGTGGGGCATGAGCCGCAACGGTTGCTTGTTAGTGAACAAGTGGACCGTTTCTGACGAACAACCTAAAGCCGCAGAGCTCCGAGTGTGCCATTTGGAGGAATGGTCGTTCCGCCCTCACCTGCCCCTGTGCTGCCGGCACTTCTCGGCATTTCACTGCACCTTCGACACTGGAAGCTAATGGAGCCGTCGTAATTCACTCATCTAGTGGCAGGGACATCGGGGGCCGGGGGTTTCCATCAATTCTCGTCTCCAACAATGAAATCAACATTACTAGAAAACTGAAACGTGACTGTCTATATGCCATCGTTGCCGCAAGAGATCAGTGAATCACGAAACCTAAATGGTTAATAAGGAACTAAAGGGTCCATGTTTGTCCTCTTCCTGCCTAACAACATGTGGGTGCCGCCGGCCTCCGGAGGTAGCAGCATACATTTTCGCATCGCCGACTTCCAGGCCATGGACAACTACGTCGTCTTTGACAACAGATGTGGCAGCCGGGCTGGGCTGACGAAGTCCGAATGGTGCCAGTGATCTCCTCCTCCAGTATTCCTATGAGGTCACCCTTGAGGTCTCCGGCTGACGACGCCACCACCCGCACGACATCTCTGTCAGCTCCTCTAGATACCAGAAGCTGATGACGGCCCGATGGTAGCATCCACTGTAGTAGTACACTCAAGCAAGTAAATTGCACACAGACATAGTCGAGATCCATGACTTAAGCAACAACGCCGATGTTGATTTTGCAGTCGACAAGCTAGAAAAGTGCAAATGAATAGTATTTAGGGCTGTGATATTAATTGAAAGTGTGGGGCCGATGAGATTAATCAGCGTCACTGCAAATCAATGTATGAGAGAACACGGGAGTATTGGTTGTATTTACAAAGATGCCACCGTCTAGTCAAGCACGGGTAGCAATTCTAAAGTACCCGCGCGGGTATTGAAAACATACTCTCTCTCTCTCTCTCTCTCTCTCTGTATATATATATATATATATATATATATATATATATATATATATATATATATATATATATAGAGAGAGAGAGAGAGAGAGAGAGAGAGAGTCAGGCTAGAATACACTCGAGTGTACAAATCACGTCGTACACCCCAATGGTGTTTGCCTATCTAGACCATGTTTTTCCAAAATCTAATCCATTGATCTTCATGGTTACAATAATAATAGGTCACATACAAAATCTGAACTCATTTGGATGAGTGTAAGTCACTCATCCAAGGACAACAAAATCAACGCACAAAACTAATTTGAAATACATGATGTTTGCCTCCTTTAGATGCATGACCTATAAGTGTCCAAATGAGCTAAAATTCATTATATAGTATGTTCTTATGATAATTAAGAAGATGAACGGTTTAGATTTTTCAAAAATTTACTGCATCTTCAAAAATGACTGAGGTGTACGGTGCCTCCGGTACACTCGAGTGTACACTAGCCTGACTCTCTCTCTCTCTCTCTCTCTCTCTCTCTCTCTCTCTATATATATATATATATATATATATATATATATATATATATATATATATATATATATATATATATATATATATATATATATATATATGTATGTATTCTACTATTTGCAAACATCATGCATTGACTTTGGTTGGAATTTTGTAGATCATATTTTCACATTTATGAACCCAATGTGAACGGTTATTTATGATATAATAAAGGATATATAACCCCTATTCTGTATATTTTCGAAATCTAGCTAATCTATGTCTGTGATGTTATTTGTACTGCCACATTGTAAAGGCTTTTCTTCCCTAATTTTTTTAACTGAATTGTTACTCTGAATCCTAAGCTAGAAACTGATGGAAAAGGTCCATCAAGAAGCCGATAAACTAGTTGTACTGCTTGGCATCAGACCTGTTTTCATGCACAATTTGTATGAAAGCAGGCTGGTTTCATATTAATTGTTCAGTAAAGTGTTTTCTAGGTACGTGTGGGCTGCAACTATTTGCACCCACGGTTTGCTAGGATTAATCAGGGAATGTATATGATGTAACATGCGTTTAGCTGGTCTTTACACCGTTCGCTAGCCCTCTAATAAATGGTAAATTATACCTTTATATGTTAAAAATAGGTTGTTGTTGGCCATTGAATGTTTGCCGAATCAACTGCTAGATATTTTTACTTGTCAACTTGAACAGAACTTCTCAGTAACAACATGCCAGCACTCTATGTACGTCAATAGATGCCTCAAAGCCCTTCAAGAAGGCCACACCCTTGTTATTTTTGGCAGAAAAATTACTCATTACTAAAAATCCGCTCTTCTTCCAATCCGTGCATCTCCGAGGAATTTCTGGTTTCTTCTACTTTCTCTATTTAGAAGCTCCTGTAGTCGAAGTGGTATGGCGATGAAAATGAGACTACGTCAAATTATTCCCTCCAGCATGGCATTGGGGATCTACAAATTCATTGTGAACACAGCTTTTTTGCATCATATTCGTTAAAAGTTTTTTTTTTAATGTTATAAGTAAAGATATACAATTTATGGAGAAAAAGATAAGAGAATCAGTATGTTATAGAAGTCGCTTGATAAAATTAGCAAGTTGTGAATTGAATTATTATTTTACTCTCTTTTTGTCCTTTATATAGTCCTAGCAGTCCCGGCCACTTCTTTGATTTCCTTCTTTAATTACCAATGCCATCCAGATCCCTGCAAAGGAACCAATCAAATTGTTCCACCACTTCGGGCTTTTTCTACAGAAATGACATGTAACAATGCCCTCATCATCAGGTACATATCTTATTGACTCCATCCCTTATTCGCAAATTTCACCTTGCAGCATTTTGTCATCAACAAATCAGCACTGTATACTGATGCTGACATCTCAGCCTTTCACACTAAGGAATGAACTTACCGAAACATCCAATTGCATACGACTTCAAGCAAATGAGAAAATACACTTCCACAAAAAGATCAACATTTAGTTTAGACGAGAATTGCTACTACACTCGATTCAGTAAACAATCTAATCAAGTAAGAGAAGATAATCGTCATTCCACATTATCATCATGAGAACTACTAAGCACCAGACAATCACCTATGGAACTAGGCTGTAAACTAGATCATGATACGCAGTAGAGAAAGCAATTTGACTGTTATTTCTTTTCTAAAATGATGAAAGTTATAGAAAAGAATCAGCCTGTGCTTTGGAAACTTCAAAAGCCTCAAAAGTCTTTTAATCAACAATCAGAGGTCTCATTTAGGATCTTATAACGGGAAATTGGATTCTGAATGTGAAGTTTAAAATTGGTGTCGAAACTTTGATTCACAATATATGCATGGAGATGGGTCAACAACATCAATTAGGACATGGGCTTTTTCCTTTACAGGGAGCTTTCACAAAATATATCTGAAAACAGATGCATTCAGAAAACATATCTGAAAACAGATTCTGTTTATTCTACATGCAAGAGACCCCAGGAAGGGCTACTTTCGTCTTCTCCCCGTCTTGGACCTTCTTTTGCTGCTGGATGAAGATTGCTGATTTTGTTGTGGCACGGATAATACTGTCCCCTCCCTGATATCATCAGCGTCAGGTGCATCATTGACAGCTTTCTGAGCTTGAACATAAACAGTGAAATCTCTAACCTCTTCCTCCAAATCATGAATCTTAGCATCCATCATATGCAAAGTTGATCTCTCCCTCTCTTCAATTTCTTGGACCTTATCTCGCCACTGCTTCTGACTCAATATAAGCTTCTCATTCATTTGTTTGATAAGTTTCATCTCATTAGTGGCCTTTTCTAGATCAATCTGAAGGGTCTGCAACTTCGTGCTCAATGCATTTTCAACCGCTTCAGAAACTAGCTTTTCTCTGTTACTGCTACTGTCGGCAATAAGAGATTCATAGTATTGTCTTTGAGCATCCAACTGACTGGTAAGCAAATGGTTGTATTCATCTAATATACTTGTAACTTTGCTGTTATATATAGCTCCACTGATGCCAGAATCTTCGTTGAAATCACAGACCTCACATCTTCCTTCAGAAGCTCTGCACCTGTGCTTGGTTTTAACTGCCTTGCCATCACTTTTAGATGGATTAAGCCGATGAACATAAGTATCACCCACATAATCCCAGACTCGTTGTGATTCAAAATCAAGAGAATAACAATGCTGAGTACTCTTCCAGTGCTTGATGGCATGCCCTTCTCTGTACCTCCCACATCCGACAAAGCCACAGATCATGCAGATCCACAGATTTTCCGAGGTGTCACATACAGAACAAGTCGGCTTATCTGAATTCTCTTGACAATACCTACAAACAGGGCAGGATAAACTGGACCATTTCGAGATGCAAGGACAGTGAAATGAATGGTCGCATCCTGTTGTATCGATTCCACTGATATCAGGATCCAGTCTCTCTAGGCAGACGGGGCACAGTGGCAGCTCAGTAGACCCAGAAAGTGGCGGAGAAGAAGCAACCTCGGCATCTTCCGTGGAGTCTGCAGTGGCGACAAAGAGAACGTGACAAACCTCCTCCTCTGCGGAGCGGAACCTCCAACCATTCAAATCTAGATAGAAGTTATCGGCGTTCTTCTGGTCGTTCACCTGGATGAGGACACTGTAGCGATCCTCAATGGCATCATTCCTGATGACTCGGACTTCAAGAAAATTCTCTGCGTGCGAGCCACAGTAGAAACGGAGGAGATCTTCCACCGAGAGGCTGCTGGGAACCGCAAGAACAAAGAGGAGAGTGTTCCTACTGGCTGGAAGCAAAGGGAATGGATCCGAGGAAGAGGATATAGATGGCTCGATGGGTTTGCGGTAGAGGTGGACAATACCCCGGCTCTCTATAATGTTGGTTTTATGGTTGGCCGCCACCGCAGAAGAAGAAGGACTTGCTGCTGCAGGTGTCGATCCGGACCCCGACGGCAAGGTCAACGGCGATATCGACGATTGCCCTTTCGGACCTATATCTAAGGAGTGAATTCGGATTCCGTACATTTCTTCTTTACTAGTGTTTCTCCTTTCCGCTTGTTCAATAACAATAGATTGTCAAGAACACTTCCTGTTCACAAACAAAACAATCCCCGCCCTCAATTGCCGGCTGGTTTCCCACACTATCTGGAAGCAGTTCACCCTTAGATGCCCTAGCTAGCACTGCCTGCTCTTCTGTCCTCCGCAACCGCCGCCTCCCTAACTGCCTCTTCAGAGACCAAACACGACCAATACGGCAATACCAAACTCACTAATCTAGTGAAACCCGGTCGCTCTTTTCTCTAACAACCCGAACCGCCATTGATCGCGAAGCAGGAGGAGGAAGTGGAGGGGGTGTTGAAATCGCCGCTAGGAGAAGACGCATGGGGTTTTGCTGGTGCCGCCGAGACTAGATCAGAAAAGATGTTTTTTTTTTTGAGAAAAAGTGAACATGGCTGCAGGCTTTTGTCCAAAGGCAACCGGGAGCGCACGGGACTATCCAGAACAATTATATTCCCAAACCACCCTCACATCTCTTTAGGCTCATATTGGTTTGTCGTAACCTAGAGTTCTTTGAGCAGTTTTTTATAATTGGTTTAAAACAAGTGTCTTTGAGCAGTTTTTCATAATTGGTTTAAAATAAGTGTTCGAAGTTGAGTTCTATGACTTTACATACTTACATAGAAAACATAGGAATTGAGTTCCCTTTTAAAAAGAGCGGAGAATGAGTTCTGGGACAACTAACAACATTTCTTATACAATTATATTCTTCATTTATTATAAGTGACACATAAAAAATATTTATGACTAAAAATATTAACGGTGTGGATATAGTTCATTGCTAAAACTACAATATAATATGACAAAATATCATATTGCACTATGTAAAATATTTTATACTATAAGCATCATTATCAGTACGATCTACAAAATAAAAAATACAAACCTCATGAAAAAAATACATCGCGTCATTTAAAAATAATGTCATTTACGTAATATATTTTTATTCTTCATGTTTAAGTAATATGATGTGAAAAATGATAATTAATTGTAACTATATACTAATAATATAGTAAAAGTTTCCTACAAAAATAATGTAAAATTAATATTCTACATTGTGTTAAACAACGATGAATCAAAATTTATATTTACAAGATATAAAATATGGATATTATTATAATACTTTACATACATAAAATAAAATAAAAATATTATGATGTGACTTTAGTCATAATATTTTTATTAAGATATAATTATACCATAATAAAATAATTTAAACGAGCATCTGCACCATAACCACTTGTTGTGGTTATTATGATTTAAGAATGTTATGATTTTTTATGGATATAATTTTTTTAATACCTTTTCCATCCTCACTTATTTATATTATATTATAAAATTAACAATATTTTTAATGATTTTTAGATTTACACTTACAACAAACCAATCACATGAAAGTGAATGAAACTTAAG
Source organism: Alisma plantago-aquatica (assembly GCA_963693085.1). NCBI lineage: Eukaryota > Viridiplantae > Streptophyta > Magnoliopsida > Alismatales > Alismataceae > Alisma > Alisma plantago-aquatica. The sequence continues at coordinate 1,589,314,439 of OY856409.1, forward strand.
TTCCAGAAACTGAACTAGAGTTCCCAGAAAATGAATTCCACGGAACTCATGACTTACACAAAACTAATAGGAATCTTAACTAAGCATGCCGCATGTGCTAACCACGTTTCTGATAAGTTGTCCATGACATTAACATGTACCCGCACATATACATTGTTATTTTCATTTTCATTTGAGACCCATGCATGCGTTTTGTCAATTACACCTCACCACTAAGTAATATTTACATCATGCGTTAAAAGGGGTGGTGGCGCAGCTTGTTCCCCACCTCCCTTCTATTTCTTTATAATCTTGTAGTTGTATTATGAGATAGTGATATCAACTTTCTTCATTGGAGTAAAATATAGATCAAATATTTGCATACAAAATCACATCTAGGCATCACCATAGGTGTGACCTATACGGGTCATGATGAACTAATGTGATGAAAAGCAAAACGTTCGATAGAGATGGGGGAGGCATCCCTTAGAACAATATTCCTCAGGGATGAAACAAAGTATAAATAAAACTTGGTGCAATGATAGGAAGTAAAAATTCTAGAATCTGATGTTGTCTGCTAGAATATCCTCCGCGGTAAACTTTCCACGGCCATTGCTACCTCCTCCAAAAGTGTCGTTATAGGCTTTGTTTTCTTTATTATCCTTCATGTTGATCAAAGAACATGAAATGCAAGAAAAATTCATATGTATGATTGATCTCTCAATGACTTTGTGGACAAAGTTTTTATGACAATTATTTTCTGTGGTTTATTTCTATCTAGATGTTCCAAATAATGGTGGATATAAGGGTTTTGTGTAAGGAATGTTGTGGTAGTATGGGTTTTGAGAAGTGTAAAATTTCAAGGGTGATCACATTGTTATTTCATGTATTGAAGAAGTGATTTCTGATCTAAGTAGTGATGGGGCAGTGAATGAAATGACGTGGGTTGATTCTTCATTTTTGTAACACATATTGCATCTAAATGGTCCATAGAATCTATGTTTCATGAGGTTTTCATCTGTAAGAATTTTGATATTTCTTATAAGTCATAGAATAATTTTTATTTTGAGTGGTCCTATGATATTTTAAATCTCAAAAGTGGGACAAGTGTATCATCTATATGAGATAAAAACATAGGCCTTGTGTGGAGCGTATATTTTCCCCATATCTATGAGATGTGATTCGTCGTGTCCGTTTCCAAATGGTGGAGAATATCTAGAATATTGTCTAAAGAAAGACGGTCAATTAGGGTTCGTTTGAGGTAGTTGTTTTTATGACTATTGAGGAGTGCCATGGTTGTGGTTATGTCTAGTTTGGACAAGTTGTGAGGTACCTGAATATTATGGTTTAGGTTCTATATCATTGAGACATGATAACTTGGGTCATACCAGAAACTAATGTGTTTGGCAACATGTGGAGGAGTGTGAATGATCTTTTGGATAATGGAGATATGCTTGTTTATACACTTTCAGAGATATTGACAAACTAATGTGTTTACATCATTGATAATATTTGACACATCACATACTGCAAAATCAAACATTAGATTACCAATATTGTATTTTCTTAAAAATCATTTTCTTACTATATTGTGTACTCAAAGAGATAAAGTATTTGAGAAATCATTTTTATGATCAATGATAAAACTATATAGTTTGATGCGATCATATAGAAAAATTATTTAAAATGACACAAACTAATTGTGATTTGTCGCCAATACTATTTGTCTCTTTTTTACATCCTCCACACTATAACATGTCATTTGCATAGTGTTTATACATATCATGTATTGCGTAGGCATGGTGTTGTATGGGCAAGATCACAAGAATCTCATGTAAGGTCATAATTATGAAGCCTCGTGCCACAAAGCAAGATTACTCAAAAAATCACAGAAGAAAGATTAAACAAATAGATTACTGGAAAATACTAAAAATTAAAACATTTTCATAAAACTACCAAACAATAAAACCTTTACATACGAGTCATTTCATGTCACAAGCATTTACCAAGGGTGCCACCAACCTGTTATAAAGAAACCTATTCCAGAGCATATATACATATATCCACCACAACTATGCACAAAATGGGCACACAAGCTAACCACATATCGAAAGCACATCTACAAAACATCCCCAAAGACTCGAGTGTACAGGGATGACTCTAGGACTCTAATGACAAAAAGACATCCATCAACACTTCCCACCTTGTTAGTTGTTGTCTTTCTTGCTATTCCTCAACCTCTACTACACGATCTCTACCTCCTCATGCACGTCCACCTAAAAAGGATGTGGGAAACCCACGGGGTGAGATTTCAAATCTCAGCGGGAGATATAACTCTTCACAAACTCTATTATTATCACTGGATAAGATGATTAAAGCAAGCAATTATAAAATTACAAATATGATAAGTAGGAAATCATTATTAGCAGAATAAGCAATTACTATGGGATTATGCAACATCTTAACATTTTAAAAGGAACATGAAGAACATGTATATTTTCTAATTGTATAAAATCAAGTAAGGCCTCATCCAATATTTCGGTATTTGATCCTATGCAAGTATACTACATGGTTTTTTATGTATTTTATTTTGCCTCGAGGATTTGAGTCGTACCACCCAAATCCAAGCGACCACTGCTAAGTCGAAATCGGTGCTATACCAGGTCTAGTGGAAGAGTCGGAATCCACAACCTCACCAAACCTCGTGGTCAGTACACGAGTGAACTTGCAGTGACATCATCAGTCAAACTGCTTCCGACGACATATAGTCTAGTTGTGCAAACCTAGCCTGCCTTAGTATAGGTCCCGACGCTAGTGAAACTGAGCTACGGCCCGCAGCCGCACTCTTTCAGGATATTGCCCACAGTCAATTGTGTGCCACATATCTTTGAGCTATGGCCCGAAGACACACTCTTTTCAGGGTTACGACCCCCAGCCAATCTTGTATCACATATCCTGGATGTAAGGAGATATTCATCCTCACCCCCGTATATTCAAAAATATGTGCTCTAAGTTAAACTCGTTTCACCATCCAGCAAATGTTGACACTGAATGGATATATGTCACATGGCAAGCTACATGATTAGCATATTGGGTTTCACTTGATTAGTTAGGTTATTTAAGTATCTTTTAGCATCAATCAAGTTGTAATGTATAAAATTTAAACAAGTTCTACATAGATAAGGGCATAACACATTAGAAGAACATATTTGAGCATAAAAGGTGAGAACTCATCACATTATCACTTGATGCTTGTCATTCACCATATTTTTCATCACAAGGACCACATACTTTGAGGTAACAACCCCCATCTCACTGGTGAGGAAATTATCATCTCATATAAGGCAATAAACCATCATTATGTCATAAGACCATTTACCTCCTTTTTCTATGATGCTAACATCACACATGCCTCATAAGGTACATTCAAACATATCATAAAAACCATAGCTATTATCTAACTATGCATATAAACTTGTGTTACCTGCATGGTTAGAGGCTTATAACAAGAAAGATAATACTTCATCATCACTACCATCTCATAAGATTCATACCATTCACACTATGTCATTAGGGTTAGGGTTCTCTTTAATCAATTAGGGTTTACAAGTTTGGATCAACCAACCTCAAATCATCACTTCCGTTATCACTATAGAGTATGTTATGAAATTAAAAATCATAGAAAACAACACTCCTTCGTTGTCCATACAACCACCCCATAGGGTATCATAACATACCATGTAACACTATCATCAACATGACGTATCATGACTACCATTACAAGGTATCAGTTTAGACTAACTTGGGGTGTATTGGTTTAGACCACCATGCAATGTATCGGTTTAGACCACCATGTGGTGTACCGATTTAGACCATCTTATCCAAACATGTTGTGTTAACTACACATAAGGTGTGACATGTTAGCTGCACTTGAGGTGTCTGAATAACCACACAATAGGTGTATCGATTTAGCACTCATGGTGTGTATCAGTTTAACCCTTCTTGAAGTGTGACGGGAAACCCTACTTGAAGGTGTGATGGGCAACCCCACTTGAAGGTGTGACGGGCTGTTAGGGTTAAGGTTTCAGCAAGGTATCACAGTTCACTTCCTCAAGGTGTATCGGGCAACCCAACATGAAAGTGTGTCGGCCTCTTGCTTAACCAAGGTGTCACGGTTTAGCACTCAAAGCATACCAGCTCACAAGGTATCCTCATGGTTGTGATGGGCTAGCACCCTCAAATAATATCATTCTAAGGTGTCAAGAATATTGGTCTAGGCACCTCTGGGGCATGACGATTTAACCCCTCTAGGGCATGACGGGTGAGCACCCTCAAAGCATGTTGGTTTAGCAAACATATCGGTTTAGGCACCACAAGTCATGATGACCACTCACAACCTAGTGTATGTGTGTGGACTTGTCATCTTCAACCTTAGGAAACTCAACCACTAGTCCTCCTATTATCATGCAAGAAGGTACAAGATGTGGGCAGCAAACTAAATGAAAATTTTTCACCATTACGATTCTCAAAACTACCAATAACTCCTAGAATGGATAGATAAATGATGTAGATATGAGAAACAACATAAATGCATGAAAGAGTGAAAATAACAAAGGAGGTTAAGAGTTATATAACCCGCCTCAAAGATCACCACCAAGATCTAAGCTCCAAGGTCAAGCTTCAAGCTCACAAGCTCAAGGTAGAAGATGATCCACCAACTTGATCACCACTACCACCTCCAAGGAAGAAGATGAGACAAAGGTTAAGATGGCTCGAGGTGAAAAGGAGATATCCAAGATCCATGGCCGAGAAGAAGAAGAAGAGAACTAGGAAACATGGCTTACTAAGGTAGAAGATGAAGGATGATTAAGGAACACCACAACATGGAACTGGTCCTCCAAGCTCTAAGAGAACCTCCCTAGCTCCTTAAGCTTCTCAAGGTCGTCCACCAAGAAGGAAAGAAAGAAAGGATTGCCAAAAGGATACTCTTGCATGGAGAAAAAGAAGATTATATACTAGACGAATGAGAGAGAGATCATCGGAGAGGTGTTATCACCTTAGGAGCTTAGGTGGCACTTGTCCACGAAGAAGGGGCCACATGCAACAACATGCAAGACATGGTGATATGGTCTAGGCCAGATCTCACCCTCTTGGTATCCTACCAAGGTCATAGCCATACTAACTCGATATGCGAAAACCCTATACACTCACAAACTAACAAGGCATAACCCTACACACTCACAAACTGATAGGGCATAACCCTACACACTCACAAACCGATAGGGCATAACCCTACACACTCACAAACTGATAGGGCATAACCCTTCACACTCACAAACCGATAGGGCATAACCCTACACACTCACAAATCGATAGGGCATAACCCTACACACTCAAAAAGCAATAGGGCATAACCCTACACACTCACAAACCGATACACAGCCTCTCTAAGGCACTCTAACCCGGGATAACACATCTAGGTGAAAGACACACCTCACTCATGTGTTCTAAACATCACCAAGGATGTCACCACACAACCAAGACCCAAACAAGGTGCCCATCTCTCTCTCTCTCCTCTAGATGATGCCAAGAGAGAGAAGTAACATTCTAGAGGAGGCAAACTTGCACATTAACCCTTATTATGGATGAATTGCAATTTGTACCAAAACCACACCACAAAACACAAGCATTATCCAAACAAGCTCAAACAAGAAACTTAAACTTTTTGCATGCCTATCTCAGATGATTAGATCAAGGTTCTAAGCAACATACTTAGGCAAAACAAACAAGGTTATCCCAAAACATGTGTCAGGGTCCTTACAAGCCATAAACCCTTAACATAGATTTCACCCCCAAAATCCTAAGAGAAAAGATAGGGGTAATTCCTCCTCATCTTTTCTTCGAGCTCCCACATGGCGTCCTCAATACCACGACAATTCCAAAGAACCTTCACAAGCACTAGGTCCTTCCTCTTCATCTTCTTCACCCTCTAGTCAAGGATCAACACTAGGCCTTCCACATAGGTCGTATCCTCATCAAGCTCTACCTCCACAGGATACAATACTAGTTCTGTATCTGGATGGCACTTCCTCAACATACTCACATGAAGCACTGGATGCAACCTATGTAACTCAGGTGGCAACTCCAACCTGTAGGCCACCTTTCCAACTCATGCCACCGCTGGGTAAGGTCCCATAAACTAGGGAGCCAACTTACCCTTCTTCCCAAACCTCAGAATACCTTTCTAAGGAGAGACTTTCAAATATACTTTGTCTCTGACTTAGAACTCTAAGGGTCTACAATGGTTATCTGCATATGACTTCTGTTTGTCTTGTGCTGCCTTGAACTATTGCTAGATTACCTTGATCTTCTTTGTCGTCTACTACACAAGTTCAGGGCCAAGAAGCTGAGACTCACATGTCTCATACCAACACAACAGAGATTTGCAACGCCTCGTAAGGTGACACGTCGATGCTACGATGATAGTTGTTGTTGTAGGAAAATTCTATCAAACTACGGTGTATGTCCCAACTTCCTAAAAACTAAAGAACACAGGATCTCAACAGATCCTCCAAGGTCTGAATGGTCCTCTCTGATTGACCATCTATCTATGGGTGGAAAGTAGTGCTAAACTTTAACTGTGTACCCAAAGATGTGTGCAGTAATTCCCAAAAGTGACTCATGAACCGGGGACCTCGATCAGACATAATAGTTGCTGGAACACCGTGCAAATGTACTATATCATCCACATAGATCTGGGCGAGCTTCTTTGCTATGAACATCGTATTTATAGGAAGGAAATGCATTGACTTAGTCAACTGATCAACGATCACCTAGATGGAATCATGGCCTTTGGCTATCCTAGGTAGACCAACCACAAAATCCATAGTCACATGATCCCATTTCCACTGTGGTATAGGCAATGGTTGCAACGTCCTTGCAGGCTTCTGATGTTCAACTTTAACCTACTGACATACATCATATCTCACAATAAACTCAGCCACATCCTTCTTCAAGCCAGGACACCAATACATATCCTTCAGATTATGATACATCTTGGTGCTACCTAGGTGCATAGCATACATGGATGAGTGAGCCAATTCTAGCACCATCTTTCTTAGGTTATCAACATCAGGGACTACAACTCTGTCATGGTAACAAACTGTCCCATCATCTGACTCGTGGAAACCATCATGCTTTTTGTTGTCAAACTCTGATCTAATATGATGTATCATTGTATCAGTCTGTTGCGCCTCTTTGATCTGCTGTCTCATCATAGGGTTCACATGTAAGTGTACCAATAGACCTACTAGCAAGGAAACTTCCAACTTAACATTCATCTACAGTAAGGAAACCAACATGTCTCATTTGTGGCACATCAAAGAACTCAAATGGGCTCTATCCATAGGTGAAGATGAAGACTTCCTACTCAACACATCTTCCACAACATTCACCTTCCCTGGATGATAATCAATTGTGCAGTCGTAGTCTTTGATTAACTCCATCCAATGATACTGTCTCATATTCAACTCCTATTGTGAAAAGATGTACTTCAGGGTCTTGTGATCTGTGAAGATCTGACACTTCTCCCCACACAAGTAGTGCCTCCAAATATTCAAAGCATGAACTATAGTAGCTAACTCCAGATTGTGGGTCAGGTAATTCTCCTTGTGTTTCTTAAGTTGTCGGGAAGCGAAAGAAACCATTTGTTTGTCCTGCATCAGCACACAACCCAAGCCATTCCTAGACGCATCACAGAAGACTATATATCCTTTTCCTTGCCCAGAAAAGACTAGAACTGGTGCACTAGTCAACTTCTCCTTCAATGTTTGAAAAGCACGTTGACATCTGTCATCCCAGACGAATGTCACATCCTTTCTTATTAACTTTGTTAGAGGTAAAGTAATAACACTAAAGTCCTTGATGAACCTCTTGTAATAGCTTGCCAAACCTAGAAAATTGAACACTTCTATCGACATCTTAGGCTGCTCCCACTCTGTCATAGACTCCACTTTCTTGGGATCTACACACACTCCCTCATTAGATATGACATGCCCCAGGAAAGCTACCTTCTTCAACCAGAACTCACAGTTACTAAACTTGGCATAAAGTTGATGTTGTCTCAGCATGGTCATCGCCTAACAAAGATGTTGTACATGTTGTTGATTGTCACGATTGTATATCAAGATGTCATTAATGAAGACCACCACAAATTGATCAAGAAATAGCCAAAGCACTCTATTCATCAAATCCATGAATGTTGATGGTGCATTGGTCAGCCCAAACGGCATAACCACAAACTTGTAGTGACCATACCTCATCCTAAAAGCCGACTTAGGTATGTCATCCTTCTTGATCCTGAACTGGTGATATCTTGACCTCAGGTCTATCTTCGAGAACACTATCATGCCAGACAACTGATCAAACATGTCATCTATCCTCAACAAGGGATACTTATTCTTTATTATCACCTTGTTCAGCTATTTGTAGTCTATGCACAACCTCATAGACCCATCCTTCTTCTTTACAAATAGCACTAGAACACCCCATGGTGATGTATTCGGCCTGATGAAACCTTTATCAAGCAATTCTTGCAACTGTTTCTTCAACTCTGTCATCTCTGCTGGGGCCATCCTGTACGGTGTCTAGGCTATCGGTTGCGTGTCGATGACCAGATTGATCTCAAAATCAATCTCTTGGGGTGGGGGAACACCTAGAAACTCCTCAGGAAACACATCATTGAACTCTCTAACAACTGGAACCTCTTGAATACTAGGACTCCTTATCTCAATATCCATCACATGTGCCAAGAATGCCTCATAGCCCTGTCTCAAAGGCTTCCTTCCACCATAGATGATACCATACATGTTAGAAGAATCTTCCTGTCTCCTTGGGAGATCCACGTATTACCACCGTATATAAACGTCACCTACTTGGAACTACAGTCCAAGACCACTCTATACTTCTCCAAGGTATCCATTCCAAGGATTACATCAAATCTATGCATATCAAGTGGTATGAGATCCACTTGAATGTTGTGCCCCAAAAAGGAGAGGACACACCTCCTGCAACACTGCAGAACCGACTAACAGGGTTTCTATCAACAAGCTATTCTTCTTGCAATTAATAGGTAAAAGACAAATATAAAGCACTTCGCGAGTGATAAAAGAGTGTGTTGCACCTGGGTCAACAAAAATAGATACAAATCAAGAAGAAGAAAAATCAAAATGAAATAACTCCATCTAACCTATCACTACTCGCAAGTTGACCACCGCCTCCGACTGACTCTTAGCATAGAATCTAGTTGTTGCCTATTTCCCTCCCCATCCTCTACTTCCCTAAGTACATGATCTAACCTACTACACTTAGCCACGTCTTCTTCCTCATGTGCTGCTATTCTGCTACCTCTGAGAGCCCTGTTAGCTCTACCTCGGTTGTTGGGTCACTTCATCATCCCATACTGGACACTCTAGCCTCAGATGTCCTATCTGTCCACACTTATGGCAAGCCCAGTTCCCATACTGTGGCCTAGACGACCCCGTCACTGACACTGATGTTGTACTGTGAGCTCCAATGGGTGGAAAGCTATGACCTCTTCTCTTTCTAGGTGACCACTGCGTTAGAGCCTTGAAATTCAATGACACTGGCAGTGCAGAAAACATCGGATTATGAAAGCCTCCAGATGACTACCCCTAGAAAGGTGCAGACCTCTTCCTGGAACTCGTCTCCCATTTCTCTATCACAAGTTGCTCTATCTTTCGAACATACTCCACAAATGTGGCAAACCTTTCTCGATTCTACAAATAAGTCATTGTGGTAGACAACTCAGTGTTCAACCCTTTCTCAAAATGAAAAATCTGCTCATCCTCCGTAGCAGCCATATGAGGGCAGAACCTCAACAACTCCATAAACCTTGCTTCATACTCATTGATCGTCATAGATCCCTATCAGATCTTCTCAAACTGGATGATCTTCTCATCAAGGTACATCCGAGGAAAGTATCGACTAACAAACTCATGTCAGAACTACTCCCCACTTGTAGCCTCCCCAGGCATCTTCTCCTCCTCTATGGCCCACTAGTAGTCAACACTCCCCTTTAGAAGGTACACTGCATGCTTCACCTTATCTGATTAGGGGATACTAAGGATCTTAAAGGCTTTCTTGATCTTGATAAGCCACATATCCGCATATGCCGGATCATCCATCCCAGCATATTCCACCACCCCAACACGGAGAAGCCGCTCAAAAGTCTTTCCATTAGTCGAAGATTGAGTATGGGGAACTAGTGCCCTAGGCTGAGATGCAAACATCCTATATGCCATATGAGTCATAGTCTTCGTAAACTACCCAAAAAGAGATTGAAAGGCATGATTTTCAGTCATGGTTGAGTCAAATTGGGGGACTTCAGGCACCTGATCCTCTCATTCCTGGTTCCTTGCACTGCCACCTGGTACAACAATACTTCTTTCAGCAACATGTTCTTCGTGTTCTCCAAACATCTTTAAGCTTTCTCTTCTTCTTCTGCATAAGAAGAAGTCACTATAAGAAAGACTGGAGGACACAAGAACAAATACAAACCCTAGTACTAGGTCCCTGTAGACTCAGCGAACCTAAAGCTCTGATACCAACCTGACTGTGACACCCTGTGCCAAAAGTGAGATTACTCACAAGAAAATGTGGAAGAAAGATTAAACAAATAGATTACTGGAAAATATTGAAAATTAAAACCATTTTCATAAAACTGCCAAACAACAAAAACCTTTACATATGAGTCCTTTTATATCATAAGCATTTACCAAGGGTGACACCAACCTGTTATAAAGAAACATGTTCCAGATCATATATACTTATATCCACCACAACTATGCACAAAAGGGGCACACAAGCTAACCACATATCGAAGGCACGTCTACAAAACATCCCCAAAGACCCGACTGTACATGGATAAATCTAGGACTCTAACAACAAAAAGACATCCAACAACACTTCCAACCTTGTCATCTACTGTCATTCTTGTTGCTCCTCAACCTCTGCTGCACGATCTCTGCCTCCTCATGCACGACCACCTAAAAAGGATGTGGGAAACCCACAAGGTGAAATTCCAAATCTCAATAGGTGATATAACTCTCCACCAACTCTATTATTATCATAGATAAGATGATTAAAGCAAGAAGTAAAGTTACAAATATGATAAGCAGGAAATCATTATTAACAAAATAAGCAATTACTATGGGATTATGTAACATCTTAACATTTTAAAAGGAACATGAAGAACATGTATATTTTCTGCCAACAATACTGTATAAAATCAAGCAAGGCCTCATCCAATGTTTCCGTATTTGATCTTATATAAGTATAGTACATGGTTGTTTACATATTTTATTTTGCCTCAAGGATTTGAGTCGTACCACCCAAATCCAATCGGCCACTACTAAGTCAAAATCGGTGCCATACCAGGTCTAGTGGAAGAGCCAGAATCAATGACCTCACCAAACCTCGTGGTCAGTACACATGTGAACCTATAGTGACATCATCAGTCAGACTGCTTCCAGTGACATATAGTCCAACTATGCAAACCTAACCCACCTTGGTATAGGTCACAGCCTAGTGAAATTGAGCTACGACATGTAGCTGCACTCTTCCAAGGTATGGCCTGCTGCCACTCCTGTGTCACATATTAGTGAGCTACGACCCGAAGCCACACTCTTTCCAGTGTATGGCCTATAGCCAATCCTCTGTCACATATAGTGGACGTAAGGGGAGAGTCGTCCTCACCCTCACATATTCAAAAATATGCACTCTGAGTTAAACTCGTTTCACCATCCAACAAATGCTGACACTGAATGAATCTATGGCACATGGCAAGCTACATGATTAGGTTCTACTTGATTAGTTAGGTTATTTAAGTATCTTTTAGCATAAATCAATTTACAACGTATAAAATTTAAATAAGTTCTACATAGATATGGGCAAAACACATTACCAGAACATATTTGAGCATATAAGGTGTGATATCATTAGATTATCACTTGATGCTTGTCATTCACCATATTTTTCATCACAAGTACCAGATAATTTGAGGTAACAACCTCCATATTATTGCTAAGGATATTATCATCTCATATAAGGCAATAAACCATCATTAGGTCATAAGACCATTTACCTCCTTTTTTCATGATACCAACATCACACATGCCTCATAAGGCCCATTCAAACATATCATAAACATGATAGCTCTTATCTAGCTATGCATATCGACTTGTGTTACCTACATTATTAGAGCCTTATAACAAGAAAGATGATACTTCATCATCAATACCATCTCATAAGATTCGTATTATTCCCACTACATCATTAGGGTTAGGGTTCTCTTTATTCGAATAGGGTTTACAAGGTTGGATCAACAACCGACCTCAAATCATCACTTCCACTATCACTATAGAGTATGTTATGAAATTAAAGGTCATAGAAAACAACACTCCTTCGTTGTCCATACAACCACCCCATAGGGTATCATAACATACCATGTAACCCTATCATCAACATGATGTATCATGACTATCATCACAAGGTATCGGTTTAGACTAACTTGGGGTTGTTGGATCAATGGCTCTAGAGGGGGGTGAATAGAGCTTCACAAATATCACACAAAAAATTAGACCTTCAAATTATATTAAGTGCAGAAACTTAAGCATATAGCCAATTTAAAGTCCTAACTAGTAAGCATAGCAAGGGTGAGAGACAAGGATAGCATACACTTGGACAAAGTGGTTTAGAGTGGTTCCACACTTCAAACTAGAAGTGAGTCAGTCCACTACCTAGAGGTGGTTAAGCTCTAGGACTTTGCAATCTTAATGCTTTTATATTCATTCATAAGATTACAAGACAAAACCAAATTCATCCAAGGACTAATACCTCAAGCAAGGATCTTCAACCTACCAAAGGAACTTACCCACTTGAACCAGGGAGTCTTCAACCTTCAATAAGGACTTACCCACTCCATCTTCAAGTCTTTGGCCTTCAAGGAATTACCTATCCTTCTTGAATGTCCTCCTTGCCTATCTCCTTCACTCAGAGATCTGGAACACCATGCTTTCTTCAACCTTGAAGAATAGCAACTCCTTCTCCTTCACTCGAAGAAGATCTTCAAGCCTTTTCTTCAATAAGGAAAGGGGGTAGGAAGATGGAGGTGGAGATCTTTACATGGATACAAGGGATAACTCTCTTACAACATATCCTAACTCACTCATACTCACATATTTGACTTGAAGGTAGAGAGAGAAAGGGTCTTAAAGGGGTGCAACACTCTCAACTAAGCTAGAACCAAGTATATATGGAATGAGCAACCTTAGAATGAACTCCAAGTGGTCATATTTATAGCTGGGGGTGCCCCTTTGAGTTGGGGAACACTTAGGGCCAAATTATAGCCATTTTTTCACAAGGCAACAAATCTATTTTCGTCCAAACAAGTCACTAATGGTTAGAATTACTTTTTCTGTGTTTTCTATACAGTACATTCAGTTGAGATTCAATAAAGGTAACTCGAACGATCGGGTAAAAGACAAACCCAATTTTCAAACCATCGGTCGAGTTTGTACTGAGGAAACTCGACCAACCAATGAAAATAGCATTTGGTTAGTAACCCGATTGGTTGAGTTTCTGACTCTTAGAACTCGACCGATCAGCGGGCTGAAGCCAACTTAAGTTGGGTTCGGACGACTATTCTCCCTCTCAACTAGATAATAGCCAACTGATTCCCCTTCTTCTAGCCCTAAGCTCTCAACCCCAACCCTTACCTTCCCTATCCTAGCCCTTTCCCGACCTAGATAGGCTGACCTATACCTCCCCTTTTGCTCTTCCTTGGTTGGTGAACGGTTTTGGTGGTGTGTTTTGTGCGTTTTCTCTCTTCTTCTCCTTCTTTTCGCCTCCATGGATTCTCATAGAAGAAAGAGACCCGCCCCTAGCAATAATCCATCATCTTCTTCATCTTCTCGCTTGGTTTCCCTTGACAACACCTCCTTTATCTCAATAGAAGTTGTAAATAGGTATAAGGACCTTCTTCCCAGGAGTCCTTTTCTGTTTAGATCTTTGTTTGAGCCTAGACCTAGGCGTCAAGCAGTCATAGACCAAGTGGCAAGGTTACTATCCGTTCATCACCTATCAGCCCTGGCTGTCGAACGTGATTGCTTTCATAATTCTATGACAAGCACAAAAGCAGTTCATGAATTCTACGCTAACTTGCATTGGAATTATGACACCCTTGTACCCCCACTTAATACTCAAGTTATCCTTACATCCATGATCTCTAGGGAGAGACTGCAAATCTCTAAAGATATCCTCAATGTGTTCTTTTCAGAAGATGAGGAGAATGACACTTGGTGTAAGGATTACTGAGAGTATTTTGACCTCTTGGATCCTGAGGGTTTCTACAAGCAGAATGAGATCACTCTTCCTGATATCCATCGCTACCTGAAGAAACCCAATGTTCCTTACAAGAAGAAGAGAACCCTACCCTCCTCCTCCCTTGATCTCAGAAAGTGTATATTAGCCCTAGTGGTCAACTGCAACATCCATCCCAAGAAAAATCAAACAAATATTGCAAAGAACACTGTGGTCATAATGTATTGCATTCTTGAGAATATTGGAGTCAAATGGTCACGATACATTCTCCACAACATTACCTGTTTTGACTCTGGTAAGAACACCTGAGGCACCCATCCACCTTATCCAGCCCTGATTTGTGGTTTGTTTTAGTTCGCCACTGAGAAATCACTCTTTTCTTACTTCTATTACAAGCTTGCATGGAAGGGAGTGTGCCTCAGTGAAACCACAATTCAGAAGTTTGTACATGTCTTTGCCTCCACCAACCCAGTTCTTCACCCTCAGCCTCTGCCTCTACATCCCCTGCCTCCTCTACCTGAGCTCCTCCTCCTCAGCCACCTCGACCTAGCCGTGCCTCATTTCGTGTATCCAATGAAACCCTCATGGGCTACATGATGCACAAACAATCATACAACCTCCAGGTTCATAAGCACATGCACCGGGATTTATGTTCAATCATGTCAAACATGAACATATCCTATGCACACCCCTACCCCACATATCAGCCTTTCCCCAGTAGTGATTATGCTTCCTATGCATATCATCATTACTACCCTACCCCCAAGACTTTTGTTGTTGCTGCTCCCACACCCTCTATTGTGGTGGTTCTGCTCCCATCTACCTGCTGTTGCTTGCTGGCCCCTTGGCCACCCTACTTGCCAGTCTTGGCAATTCTGCTCCATCCCTCCCTAAGGCCAATGAGCTCTATGATCTTGGTATGACTTGGGATGAGCAGAATGCTCATTGGCCCAGTTGTGGTTTTGGTCTTCCTACATATGAGGAGATGCCTGACCAGACTGATGTTGAGACTGCTACTGCTGACGGTGATGATGGTAGTGGTGAGGATGCTTCTGATGATGGTGATGGCTCTGGTGGTGATTCTGGTGATGAAGCCACTACTACTGCTGCACCTTCAGATGGAGACGAGGACTAGGATCTTGGAGCTGATGATGATGATGATGATGATGATGTGGACATAGATAGTCTAGATGTCTAGTTGTTTCTTAGTTTTTAGTCTAGTTTGTTGATCATATATATCTTTCTAGGCTATTTTGTATTAGAAACATCTGGGCACATTTTCTGAGATGTACTATTTTATCTTCAGTTTTCATCACTTCTTTCTTGTAGATGCTTTTATGAGAACATGCTTCTGAGTTGTAATATATGTTATGTGCACTCTTACTCTTTGATCAGTTATATATTCTGAGTTGGTGCCATATTTCACCATATTTTGATTATGACTTAGCTTGTGTGTCTCTTTTGTCTCTGGTTGATATATGATATGAGTTTGCATGTATGATTATCTGCTTGATTGTGTTTGGAGAAAACCTAATTATATGCTCTTCTACCCCCTCACTTTTTGATAATGTCAAAAGGGGGAGAGAACTTTCAATGTTTTAAAACTCAATCATATTGCTATTTTTTGTCATACTGCTATTTATTGCTTATGAGATCCTTTTGTTGTTCATTATATACTTTATCATGTGACTTGCAAAGGACCATATAGTGCATGTATGCTATAATTGCTTTGTGTAGATAGACTAACTATGTAGGTTAGAGTAAGCATAGATTGAGGGGGATCAATTCACATTGTTCAAATTTTGAATCCCCCTAATTCACAAGGCAAAGGTATAATTTCTATATCCTTTTCAATATGTTTGAGGAATGGTTTGTCATTGTCAAAAAGGGGGAGAATGTTGACCTAGAGGTTATGCATTGTCCATATTTTGATAATGACTTAACCATTCCATTCATATGTATCTAATATGTGTATTCAGGATTGATTTCAGGTGTTAGGTACATGAAAAGGATCACATTACTCAAGCCCTAATTTGCTAAAGTTCAAGTCAAAAGCAATGTAAGCGTGCTAATTAGGAAATCCATGTAAATGACCTTAGAAGAATTTTGTAATCACTTATATTGATGATATGACTTGTAACTAAGATGAGAAAATTATGTCGGACACTTAGAACCAAGTTTTAATCACTTTTTAAGCACTTTAGAAAATTGATCACATGTAGTTAATCAGTCGAGTTACAATCTCGACCGATCCACTGGATCAATTCTCTGAAGAGTGCATCGATTGGTCCATTTCTAAACATCTCTTAGCCACAAATTGGTCGAGTTTGTCCTAGGGGAAACTCGGCCGATGGTCAACCTGGCCTAAAACCATCAAACTCAATTTCTAGCCATATGAAAGCTAATTAAATTTATTTTTCAAGTCTATTATGTATTTTGAACATACTTAGGCACATATCACTCATCATTGGGTACTATTTTGCGATAAAAACCTGAAATTCAAGAAATGCCCAAAAACAAGTGAAACTAAGCATGACAACAAGCAAATTAAGCAATTTTAGGCAAGCAAGGTGATATAAGCATGAGCAAGACATATAGGATAAAAGCAACTAGCTAGATAACATGTCAATATCATTTGAAACAATTATGAGCAGTTTAGATCTAATGAAGTTAAATTGCTCTCTAGCTAGAGGTTTGGTGAAAATGTCCGCCAACTGATTTTATGTGTCCTCGTGTGATATAAATATACTTTTTGGTAATGTGATCATGAAGAAAGTGATGACAAACCTCTATATGTTTAGCTCTACTATGCAATATAGGATTATAAGAAAGATTTATTGCACTAATATTATCACAATAGATAGGAGAAGCATCAAAATGTATGTTAAAGTCTTGGAGCATTTGCTTCATCCATAGGACCTGGGCACAACAACTCCCGGCTGCAATGCACTCAGTCTCAGTGGTTGATAATGCCATAATGCTCTATTTCTTGGAAAACCAAGACACCAAGCATGATCCTAGAAGCAAGCAAGTGCCAGTTGTGCACTTTCTATCAAACAAACATCCCACGTAATCAACATCACTATATGCTACAAGAGTAAAGTCCCTTGACTTAGGGTACCATAGACCAAAGTTTTGAGTTTTGGCTAAGTACCTCAAAATCCTCTTAACAACAATGAGATGTGATCTCCTAGGACTTGATTGAAAGTGAGAACACAAGCCAACACTAAACATTATGTCATGTCTAGAGACAGTTAAATAAAGTAAACTTCCAATCATACCTCTATAGAGCTACTCATCTACCTTCTCACCTTCTTCATCTCTATCAAGTTTGGCGGTGTTGGACATGTGTATGTCCATCGGCTTCATGTTCTCCATTCTAAAGCATTTGAGTAGCTCATTAGTGTACTTGTCTTGGTTGATGAAGTTTCCATCTTTGGTTTGCTTGATCTGGAAGCCGAGGAAGAAAGTAAGCTCACCCATCATGCTCATCTTGAACTCACTCTGAATAAGAGAACCAAACTCCTTGCAAAGATCAAGATTAGTTCTGCCAAATATGATATCATCAACATAAATTTGAATGATAAGAAAATTGCTAGAAGTGTGTTTTAGAAATAAAGTAGAATCAACTTTTCCCATGACATAGCCATTGGCTAACAAAAAGTTCTTTAATTTCTCATACCAAGCTTGAGGTGCTTGTTTGAGTCTATAGAGAGCTTTTTGTAGCAAATAAACATGATTAGGTAGCTTGTCATTTTTGAAGCCCGAAGGTTGAGCAACAAATACTTCCTCCTCAATTGTACCATTAAAAAATGCACTTTTAACATCCATTTGATATAGAAAGAAATTCTTATAACTAGCAAAAGCAAGTAGCATTCTAATAGATTCAAGTCTAGCAACAGGAGCATAAGTTTCATCAAAATCAATACCTTCCTGCTGATTGTAGCCTTGAGTCACTAACCTTGCTTTGTTCCTTACCACCTTGCCATTTTTGTCAAGCTTGTTGTGGTAGACCCACTTGGTGCCAAGGCTTTTTCTATCACTTGGTCTTGGCACTAGAGTCCACACTCAGTTCTTCTCAAACTTCTCTAATTCCTCCTGCATGGCTAGGATCCACTCGTCATATCCAAGAGCTTCCTTGATGTTCTTTGGCTCTAGCTATGAGATGAAGGAACTGTTTGCTTGTTCTTTGTTGTAGACAGCTCATGTCTTCACCCTCTCAAATGGATTACCAATGATTAGCTCTTTGGGATGATTCTTTACGAAGCGAGGAGTAGGATCCTTCTTCTCTTCATCTTCTGCTTCAACCACCTGCTTACCTTTGTTGTCAATGTTGAGATCTTTTAAGATAGGAATCAAGTCATCTGCAATATCATTATAAATAACATTCCTTCCAATAGTTGGGTTAGATTCAATAAACTTGACATTAATAGATTCTTCAATTTTAGATAGTTCAATATTGAAAACTCTATAAGCCCTGCTTGTAGTGCTATGGCCTAGGAAGAAAGCCTTGTATGATTTTAGATCAAACTTGTCGAGAGAATCCTTCGTGTTCAAAACAAAACAAGGACATCTGAAAATGTGAAAGAAGTCGATGGATGGCTTTCTACCACGCCATAACTCATAGGGGGTTTTCTTCAAAGATGGATGCGTAAAAACTCGGTTTTGCACAAAGCATGTGGTGCTAACGACTTCAGCCCAAAACTTTTTAGGAATGTAATATTCTAGAAGCATGGTCCTAGCCATCTCCTGTAGTGACCTATTCTTTCTCTCTACTACCCCATTTTGTTGAGGTGTACGAGGAGAAGAGAAATTGTGCGAGTAACCAGATTTTTCACAAAAATGCTCAAAAATATCATTTTCATACTCTCTCCCATGGTCACTATGGATAGAAACAATCCGATAAGAAGATTTATTTTCAACTTGTTTACAAAATCTCGAAAAAACATCTAGAGTATCACTTTTAGAAATGAGAAAGAATGTCCAAGTATAGCGAGAGAAATCATCGACAATCAAAAGACAATACTTGGAACCACAAAGCGTTTGAGTTCTCATAGGTCTGAATAGATCAATATGAAGAAGCTCAAGAGCTCTTTTGGTACTAAGGACTCCTTTGGATTTGAAAGAGGATTTGGTTTGCTTTCCTTGTGTTCAAGGTTGACATTCCTCATCCTTTTCAAAATCCAATTTAGGAAGTCCCTGAACCAATTCCTTTTTGCTCAATTTCTTCATTTGATGCATATTCACATGACCCAACCGGTGAAGCCAAAGAAAAATATCATTTTTATCCACAACTAAGCATCTATCAAGTATGAGCTTTAGAGCATCAAGCACAATAACATATACATTACCATTTCTAGTTACCTTATATATAACATTGTAAGCGAGAGAATCTAGAAGCAAACATTCTAAAGAAGTAAATAGAACAAGATAACCATTATCACAAAGTTGGCTTACACTTATCAATTTGTGATGTAGACCATCAACAAGCAAAACATTTTTAATACTTAGCTCATTGCCTACATCACCCTCACCTATTACCTTTCCCTTTTTGTTGCCCCCGAAAGTCATCGATCCTCCTTTCTTCTTCATGAATTTGTTGAAATGGATGATTTCACCTGTCATATGCTTTGAGCAGCCACTATCAACAACCCACCTTCTTTTGACTTGCATGAAAGGAGGATGTCGGTACCCAACTCAAACTTTAGGATCCGGGGTTAGCTTGGGGACCCATTTCATCTTTGGGTTGGTCCCCTTTGGCTTGTAAGGACAATAAGTACAGTAATGATCATCACATTTACAATGAGCACATGCCATTGGGTTCTTAGAGCCATAAGTCTCTCCATGGAAGATAGGAGGTTCCACACTCTTCTTCTTACCCTTACTCTTGTTCTTATTCTTACCCTTAGGAGCAGTCCCATTATATCCTAAACCACTAGTACCAATTTCTTTGGTAGAGTGTTCTAGGACAACATTAAGGGATTTCTTTCCCATAAGAAACTTTTGCAAAGAAGCTCTTAATTTAGCATTATCATCACTAAGACTAATGACAGTAGAAGATAAGTTAGCAAGATTATCTCTAGAATGCAGCAAGTCGGCCTCTAAACAGAGGGCTTTAGTATGGAAAAAAATCACATTCTAGAGAAGTGCTAGCTACCTCATTACTTGGCAAGATAGGTCTAGATGATAGATCATTAACTTAAGCAAGCAACTTAGCATTTTTAGATTTAAGCAAAAGAATTTCTTTTTAGTGAGCATGAGTTTCTTGCTTCTAGCTTCATCAATGAGGTTAAGTTCTACATTTTCAATTTTAAGAACATCAATCTCATCTAGGCATTTTTGGTTATCTTCCTTAAGAGTAGCAATGGTCTTAAGGTAGACACCATTCTCAACCTCAACTCCATTATATTGGAGCTCAAGATCAATAAATTGCCCTTGCAAAGTATCAATACTATCAAGGTGTAGCTTTTCATTTTGATCAATAATCTCAATCTTAGCATAAATATCATCTATAATTTTTCCTAACCTTTTCTTTTTAGCTTTGCATTTAGTAAAAGATGACCGGAAAGAATTAAGCATATCAATAAGAGTTTCTTTAGACAACTCATGCAAATTGACTTCACTTACCTCACTTACCTCACCTACATCATCACTTGCAGAGGCCATGAGCACAAGGTGGCATTCTCCATCTTCGGAGCTAGAAGAACTTGAGGAAGACTCCTCCCAAGTTACATGAGCTACATCTTTGCTTCTTCTTTCTTTCTTGTCCTTTCTCTTGTATTTGTCTTCCTTCTTGTACTCCTTTTCCTTTTTGTGGCTGCTCTTGTGGTGGCTCTTCTTGGCCTTGGGGCAGCCACTCTTGTAATGGCCTTTTTGACCACATTCATAACACCTAGGAGTAGATGAAGAAGACTTCCCTTTGAAGTGCTTTCCCTTGGAGTAGTTAGCTTCATGCTCATTTGGGCCTTCATCTTCACTTAAGGAAGGAGTAGGGGACTTCAGTGCAAGTTGTTGCTTCCGAACCATCTCTTCAATTTGAGCTTTGAAGGTTGTGTCCTTGATCTTCTTAGACTCCTTCTCTTCTCTCTTTTATTCTTCTTCTTGCTTATCAAGCCTTAGCTCATAAGCTTGAAGGTTGCCAACCAGCTCCTCAGTTGATAATTCACTAAGCTTGTACACTTCTTCAATGGATGTCACCTTGGGCTCCCATCTCTTTGGAAAATATCTCAATATCTTTGAGTTGATTGTGCCTTTATCCATCACACTACCAAGGGCTTCCAATCAATTTATGATGGCATTAAGCCTTGTGTACATGTCCGCCACTCTTTCATTCTTTCCCATCTTTAAGTTCTCAAGTAGACCAACAAGCATGTAGATATTGGATTCCTTCACTTGCTTCGTTCCTTCATATGTGACACATAGCTTGTTCCAAATTTCATGTGCGGTGTCCCATGAGGAGATCCGATTGAACTCGGATGGGGTGAGGGCTGCATAGATGATGCTCACAACTTTGGCATTGAGCCGAGCTTGCTTCATTTGGGCTTCTATCCATGTGGATATTTCCCCCTTTGGATCTTCATACTTTTTGTGCACCACCTTCCACATCTCATAGCTTACTCCTTGGAGATAGAACTGTATTCTTCTCTTCCAATATAGGAAGTTGGTGTCATCGAAGACTGGAGGTGCATGGAGAAGCTTCCCTCCAAGTTGAGAGATCCAAGTGCTAAATTTCCCATCTTCTCCTACTTGTAGAAGTAGCTTGGAGAAGACCTGCTCTGATGCCACTTGTTGGATCAAGGGATCTAGAGGGGGGGTGAATAGAGCTTCACAAATCTCACAAAAAGAATTAGACCTTCAAATTATATTAAGTGCAGAAACTTAAGCATACAACCAATTGGAAGTCCTAACTAGCAAGCATAGCAAGGGTGAGAGGCAAGGATAACATACACTTGGACAAAGTGGTTTAGAGTGGTTCCACACTTCAAACCAGAAGTGAGTCAGTCCAATACCTAGAGATGGTTAAGCTCTAGGAGTTTGCAGTCTTGATGCTCTTCTATTCATTCATAAGATTACAAGACAAAACCACATTCATCCAAGGACTTTATACCTCAAGCAAGGATCTTCAACCTACCGAAGGAACTTACCCACTTGAACTAGGGAGCCTTCAGCCTTCAACAAGGACTTACCCACTCCATCTTCAAGTCTTTGGCTTTCAAAGAATTACCTATACTTCTTGAACATCCGCCTTGCCTATCTCCTTCACTCGAAGATATGGAACACCATGCTTTCTTCAACCTTGAAGAACAAAAACTCCTTCTCCTTCACTCAGAGAAGATCTTCAAGCCTTTTCTTCAATAAGTAAAGGGGGTAGGAAGATGGACGTGGAGAGCTTTACATGGATACAAGGGATAGCTCTCTTACAACAAATCCTAACTCACTCATACTCACAGATTTGACTTGAAGATAGAGAGAGAAAGGGGCTTAAAGGGGTGCAACACTCTCAACTAAGCTAGAACCAAGCATATATGGAATGAGCAAACTTGGAATGAACTCCAAGTGGTCCTATTTATCACTTGGGGTGTCCATTTGAGTTGGGGAACACTTAGGGCCGAATTATAGCCCTTTTTGCACAAGGCAACATATCTATTTTCGTCTAAACAAGTCACCAACAGTTAGAATCACTTTTTTTGTGTTTTCCATATAGTACATTTGGTCTAGATTCAATAAAAGTAACTCGACTGATTGGGTAAAAGACAAACACAATTTTCAAACCATCAATCGAGTTTGTCCTAAGGAAACTCGACCGACCAATGAAAATAGCATTTGGTTAGTAACCCGATCGGTCGAGTTCTGTGAGTGTGCAACTCGACCGATGCACTCTTCAGAGAATTGATCCATTGGATCGGTCGAGATTGTAACTTGACAGATTAACTGCCTGTGATCAATTTTCTAAAGTGCTTAAAAATTGATTAAAACTTGGTTCTAAGTGTCCCACATAATTTTCTCATCTTAGTTACAAGTCATATCATCAATACAAATGATTACAAAATTCTTCTAAGATCATTTAAATGGATTTCTTAATTAGCACACTTGCATTGCTTTTGACTTGAACTTTAGCAAATTAGGGCTTGAGTAATTTGATCTTTTTCATGTACCTAACACCTGAAATCAATCTGGAATACACATATTAGATACATATGAATGGAATGATTAAGTCATTATCAAAATATGACAATGTATAACCTCTAGGTCAATAGGGGTGTATCGATTTAGACCACCATGTGGTGTATTAGTTTAGACCACCATGTGGTGTATCGATTTGAACCACCATGTGACGTATCAGTTTAGACCACCATGTGGTGTATTGGTTTATACCATCTTGTCCAAGCATGTCGGCTTAACTACACATAAGGTGTGATGGGTTTGCTACACTTGTGGTTTCATATTAACCACATAGGAGGTGTATCAGTTTAGCACTCATGGTGTGTATCCGTTTAGCCCTTGTTGAAGTGTGATGCGCAACCCTACTTGAAGGTGTGATGAGAAACCCCACTTGAAGGTGTGACAGACTGTTAGAGTTAGGGTTTCAATAAGGTATCACGGTTCACTTCCTCAAGGTGTATCAGGCAACCCTACATGAAAGTGTGTCAACCTCTAGCTCAACCAAGGCATCACCATTTATCTCTCAAATCATACTAGCTCACAAGGTATCCTCATGGTCATGACCGGATAACACCCTCAAAGCATATTGTTCTAAGGTGTCAAGCATATCTTTCTAGGCACCTCTAGGGCATGACGGGTTAACACCCTCAAAGAATTTCGATTAAGCAAACATATCGGTTTAGGCACCACAAGTCATGACAACCACTCGTAACCTTGTGTATGTGTGTGTGGACTTGTAATATTCAACCTTAGGAAACTCGATCACTAGTCCTCCTATTATCATGGCAAGAAGGTACAAGATGTGGGCAGCAAACTAAACAAAATTCCTTCACCAAAACAATTCTCAAAACCACCAATAACTACTAGCATGCATGGGATAAATGATCTAGAGATGAGAAACAACATAAACACATGAAAGAGTGAAAATAACAAAAGAGGTTAAGAGTTATATAACCTGCCTCAAAGATCACCACCAAGATCCAAGCTCCAAGCTCAAGCTTCACGCTCATGAGCTCAAGGTAGAAGATGATCCATCAACTTGATCACCACTAAACCTCCAAGGAAGAAGATGAGACCAAGGTTAAGATGGCTAAAGGTGAAAAGGAGATGTGCAAGATCCATGGTCGAGAAGAAGAAGAAGAGAGATAGGAAACATATCTTACCAAGGTAGAAGATGAAGGATGATCAAGGAACACCACAACTTGGAACTCATCCTCCAAGCTCCAAGAGAACCTCCCTAGCTCCTTAAGCTTCTCAAGGTCATCCAACAAGAAGGAGAGAAACCAAGGATGGCCAAAAGAATCCTATTGTATGGAGAGAAAGAAGATTGTATACTAGAGGAATGCGAGAGAGATCATGGGAGAGGTGTCATCACCTTAGGAGCTTAGGTGACACTTGTCCATGAAGAAGGGGCCACATGCAACAAAATGCAAGACATGGTGATATGGTCTAAGCTATATCTTGTCCTCTTGGTCTCCTACCAAGGTCATGGCCACACTAACGTGATATGCCAAAACCCTACACACTCACAAACCGATAGGGCATAACCCTACACACTCACAAATTGATATGGAATAACCCTACACACTCACAAACCGATAGGGCATAGCCCTACATACTCACAAACGGATAGGGCATAACCCTACACACTCAAAAACTGATAGGACATAACGCAACACACTCACAAACTGATACACATCCTCTCGAAGGCTCTCTAACCCAGGATAACACATCTAGGTGCAAGACACACCTCACTCATGTGTTCTAAACATCACCAAGGATGTCACCACACAACCAAGACCCAAACAAGGCACCCATCTCTCTCTCCCTCCCCTATAGATGATGCCAAGAGAGATAAGGAACACTCTAGAGTTGGCAAACTTGCACATTAACCCTTACTCTAGGTGAATTGCAATTTGCATCAAAACCACACCACAAAACACAGACATCATCCAAACAAGCTCAAACAAGAAAATTAAACTTTTTGCATGCCCTAATTATATCTTAGATGATTAGAGCAAGGTTCTAAGTAATATACTTAGGCAAAACAAATAGGGTTATCTGAAAACTTGGGTCAGGGTCCTTACAATAACGATCTTCTTCATTGTGGTGGTTGAGATTTGGCCAATTAGGAAGAAAAAATACCATCAAATTTTCTCTATAAAATCCATCAAATAATGCATAACTAATTATCTTTGTTTATATATCATAATGTAATTAAAATATGTGTTGAAATTGGAAAAATAAGATCTACTTATTTGTGTGGGTGTCTAGACCTTTCTTGGTTGTTTGTAGAAGTTGATATAGGGGTTGAGTATATATTTGAATTTAATGCTAATATTTTTTTATCAGTTGTTCTACACCTCAAACTTGGACTCTAGGTTTGACTTTAGATATGTTGCATCCAAATATAGGGCATGTGTATCTATCCTATTATCTTTTAAGCATTACATTGACTAAGACCCTAAATATCCTATATGAGGCATATCTTTCAAATATGAATCTCTTTTTCTTATCTTTCTACCTCTTTTGAAAGATTGTTTTATTGTGATAATTTATCACTTTGGTTATTATAACTTTCATTGATGAATGTTTTGAGCTCAACTTTGTACAATATGAATGTTCTCACAACCTTTTATTTAAAACAAAGGTTATTGAACTTTTATTATGCATCATGTGGTGACTTTCTAGCATATATTGTTATGAGTGCTTTTAGTGGCTATGTTAAATTCTCACACCTTGTAAATTGTCCTGATGTGATAATTCCTACAAATGAATTTAAAATAACATGTGTGTATCATATCTTGCTCTGAGCATATGTGTATCTTTTACTACTCACCTCATATGATCGAGTGGATGTGTATTTTTTTTACTCACATCATATTATAGAGAAGATGAGAGGTAAATAAGTTTGAATCAGATGGATAATAAATCTTGTGAAACTATCCACAAATGAGGGGTAAAGAAGTGAGGAAAAATCAAGGAACCATAGCGTTGGAAAGGGAAGGAAAGTCAGCTAAAATTGGAAGGCAGAATAAATATCCAAAATGATACAATTATGATCCAAGGGTCCATGTGAGATTTGAATCCAACAAATCTACATGATAATAGAACACTAGGAAAGTAAAAAAATTGGAGGTTTTTGACATTTACATTAACCCTAACTTTTAAATAATCCAAACATTTAAGAAACAAACATTAGGAAAGCACATATATTGATATTTTTTTTCTTGTCTAAATTAGGATAGCTTGGATTACCCACTTAATCTCAAACAAGGAACCCAAGCTAACTGGGTCCTAAGGAATCTAATTTTAAGGTTAGATTTAATGTTTGAGATTTTCTTATATGAGTTCTAGGAAAATTAGGGTTACATTCTAGTATTTAAGTATTTATTATTATATTACCCAACCACTTCTCAACATTCTTTAATTAGAGTCATGCTAAGTTCATATTTCTATCAATAAGGCTATCTTATATTGTTATGAATGAATTAGGTTATTATACCCAATTACTCATTAAGTCCAGTAATGCCAACATTAACTTATATAATTTCATATTATTTGTATATCTTAAATTAAAGCCCCAAATATTATTCCACTTCATATATTAAGTGTACCTATCTTTAGTCAATATGTATATTTAATCCCATCCAATTACTCATTAATCATATATAGGCCATTATATATGCATTGGTGAACCATGAAGTATATTTGACATAATTAATAAATATCAATTGCATGTCAAGCATAACTTAGGCTATTAAATTCACTTTAGAATTATTAAGGCATCTTTTGACACGTAAGGATGCTAATGCATTACCTGAGGTACCAAGCATATATATAATTTGTTGGTTCATAATAATAATAATTTGGTGTTCAGGACAACTAGCACATCTTACACAACACCACTATATTCTAAGATTAGGGTTAGATCACTTATCCATTTCACCATCATATGATGGTTTTTATCTCTAGGGTATGATTAAGGTTACATATAACCTAGTTAGTGTTTATGCATGAGTTACATCATTGCATGTGTATTTAATTGTTATTAAGGTGCATGTGAGTGTATTACATTTTATGTGTATCCTTGTTTAGTCAATTCTATATATCCAAGAATACCTACCTCTGTTCCATGTGATTAGGGTTTCTAGAGATAAGATGCTAGGTTCTGGTATGTTGTGACACTCCAAGCCTTGAAGAGGATTTTCTCCCAAAAATCCAATCATCCTTATGAAGCCAACCAACTAATCTCCAATACTTAAAAGGTTTAAACTAATAAGACAAATAAAACAACTCTTAAAGGTACACGGGTTACATATGGATCTTTTAGTTGTGAATACTTTAGGTGTTCATTTTGTTCATAGGTCATGCATAAAGCTAGATGCTCATTTCTATCTAGGATTGAGTTCTGGGTCCATGTGGTTATAGCCTAAAAACCCTAAGATTCACACGAGCATCAAAAACTCATTGGGCACAACTTTATACAACTTAATGGAGACAAAAGGTAGGTACACACAAACATTTAGCACAAGCCTCATAATCCTACTCATCACTTCAACACAAACTTAGGGTTTCAAATTTTATTTCTAACTAATTCTAGGGCTTCACTACCAACTCCAGTGACTTAGTTCAACAAAACATGGATCAAATCCATAATTGTTTTCTTATTTACATATAATAGTACAATGGAAAAAAAATTGGTGACGAAATATATACGACATAAAAAGAATATGGATCTAAAATCAGTTGCAAGGACCAAGTCAAAATCCTCCATACATGATATCATTTTCAACTACTTTCCCATTCTCATGCCAATTTCCACCCTAAAGTCAAAAATTAACATCAAAAGAGATATATTACCATAAACCTATACTATAGGGTATGAGAGTCAATCACCAAAATGGTTTACTCATCAAGATCCCCATATGTATCACACATGATTCAATATCTTTCTTTCATTTTTCATGAACACTTAGGTATATCCTAGGGCAAACATCTCACTTAGAGGGCTTCAACTTAGAGTAAGGGTACTAAATAGGGAGATAAAATTGAAATAATCAGAATTTTATGACCATTTCTTTGATACCATTTTGTAAGGAGTGGGACCCGAGAGGGGATCCAATCTTTCCATCAAATCCAAACATGATAAAAGGTATGTTGGAATAGTTGAAAATTTTCATTTCTCAAAAGAGTGGTATATAAGAGTAGCAGCATAATAAAATAGCATGACTATATTCAACTTAAAAGATTACATAGTAATATCCCACTTGGGGTTTACATGAAAGAAACAAATTCTTTACTAGATAAAGATATGTTCAATCTATTCAAGTATATCTCACAAGATTCAACTTCACTATGACAAGTCTATGTCATCATGTCAATCCCACTATGTCCTTCACCTAAGGGTTTGGAAGCATACCCCTGAAGAGAATACAAAATAGAAATTGTCAACATAAAAATTCTAGTATGAGCATATAAATAAGGATTGAGCAATATTGGGAGAAAAGGTACATTGGTAACTTCACTCAAGGATTCCAAACCAAGAGGGAAATAGATCATCCAAATGGATATGAAAGAGAGATTTATGATGAAGATATTCAATAAAGGGTTTCTTGACTTATAATTTTTTGTCAAACACATCACAAAAATAATCTGTGCATGTAAACAACATTAGACTAAAGTTATTTAAAGTAGGGTTGGGACACCATAGGATCTCAGCCAAAAAGTGGGGTGGAGGAATAAGAGGGCCCTATAAACACACACACACACACACACACACACACACACACACACACACACACATATATATATATATATATATATATATATATATATATATATATATATAGAGAGAGAGAGAGAGAGAGAGAGAGAGAGTGAGAGAGAGAGAGACAGGCTAGAATACACTCGAGTGTACAGACGACACGCTACACTCAAGTGGTGTTTGCATACCAAGACAATTTTTTTTGTAAAATGTAAACCAATGATCTTCATTGTCATACTATAATTAGGCTACATACAAAGTTTGAGCCCATTTGGATGAGTTCAAGTCACTCATCCGAGGGAAACAAAATCGACACACAAAACTATTTTGAAATGCATAATTTTTGTGGTCTTTATAATGTGAGCTAAAAATGTCCAAATGGGCTCAAATTGTATATATGAGCCATTCACAAGATGTTTAAGAAGTTCAATGGATTATATTTTAAAAAAATGTTGCATCATGAAAACTATTTGAGTGTATTCTACTCCAAATACACTCGAGTGTATTCTAGCCTCTATACATATGTGTGTGTGCATGTGTGTGTATCGAATTGAAAAGCACACTCAAGGTAGAAAAGATGTGTTATATGTATGGTTGTACTCATGTACCACTACAAGATATAAAGTTAGTGTAAGTCATGCACAACTCTAGAGACAAGAAGTAAGTTTAGACAAGATCGCATAAGGGATGAGAACATCCAAATATTAATAAGTGGGATCATAGGACCCATAAATTAATATCCAATCAAATCCACAAGTAAGTTGCATCATAATATTATAAAAGTCCAACATATGAAGGTTAGGATGTCATTTAGTTTATATACTCAAATAAGGGTTACCATAAAGGTATAGAGTGAACAAGACACTAATTAATGTTAACCAAGCATATCCAATGAATTAAGAAGATCAAAAGATCCAAATTAGTGTATAAATTTTCACATGAGCCAACCTCTCAGATGAGAGAACAGTGTAAAGGGTAACATGTCCCAAAGAACCAAGAGAGAGATAAATGAAGGTGACTGCTTAATATATTTTATAAGAGATGCAACATACCTATATCAAGTCAAGATATGTCCAAATTCAATCCTAGCTCCACATCAAGGTTACAAGCTACCTATTAACATCATATATAAAATTAGGATTTAGTTCACATTAATTATATAAACCCTAGAGTTGCCTTTTAATTATCAATGAATTAGGTTATGAAAACAATATCATACTGTAGATTACATTTTAGTGATTTCATAACAATTTTTACATTATTTTTATGACTTATAGCTTATTAGATATGAATTTCGAAATTTTAAATAATTAGGAAAATCCTTGAAAACCCACATATTTATTAGGTTTGATTTAGTTGATTAGACCAATACCATTAGGTGTAGAATAATTTTTAGATTTCAAGACATATTGTTGGTTTGTTACACTAATGAGTTTCAATCATAAGAATGATCTTTTACTCAACTAGCTATTTCCCACAAGTATACGACAATAGTTGTAGTCGAGGTCAAACACAAGGAACGTTGGTTATCTTGGTGCAAGAGTTATGATTTTCAATAATCTAGATCATTGTACACAAGATGATTGGATTAGAACAACTAAATTATAGATTTAAAGCAAAATAGTAAATTATCACTTAACAAAGGTTAAGATTCAGATTTATGAGGATCCTAGCCTTGGGATTTCACTATCACATCATAGCTTATATTAAAATATGAATTTAAACATGTTAATTAACTTGCAAAGGAGGTTTGTAGTCATCACTCACCTCCCGGTGAAGTGATGATGATTCTAACTCCATACATCACTCTCGTGTATGTATTTGATTTCAAATCACAAACCTTGCTCCTCAACTTAATCCCAGCCACTCTTGTGGTCAAGGACAAGTTGCCAAAAGAGTAACTCCATACTCTCAAACACATCTTCTCAGATTATGAAAGAAATCATAAAGCATGCAAGTATGATGGCCAATCACATTTAGATATGAAACAACTCTTAGAACATGCAAGCAACTAACATTTAGTACGAAATTCATATTTTCATACAAGCTATGACATGAGAGATACTCTCCCATGTATAAGATTCGGATTCTACTCATTCATGGCTAGAGAAAGAAGGTACAAGCAGTAGAAAATATCAAAGTACATAGTAAAAGAGTAGAAAGAACTAGTATGTTCATGAGAAGTAGTATAACGAAGAAGAACTCTGGTTAGAAGTCAAGCTCCATCCTGGCTTGCTACACTTTCTTCAGATTTCTTCACTCCCAAGTGGATAGAAGAGGAAGAAGAAGATCCTTGCTGCAAATAGTGAAGAAGAAGGAAGAAGAAGAGGGTTCTCTCTCGAGTAACCACCTCCTATCTCCCTTGGTCTCCTCAAACTTCTCCTGGACTCCCTCCTATCAAGTTTCCCTCCAAAAAGTCCCAAATAGTCCGTGATAACTGTCCCACGATGGATTGGGGTGGTATATATAAGTGCGAGACAGTTAAATCCATGTTTGAGTGAAATCTGTACGTCACACAACGTGTCTTTTATAAGACACAGTGTGTCTTATGCAATAACTGAAGTTTGGATCGAGTTTTAGGAGGTTACACGGTGTGTCTTTAATAAGACATGACATGTCTTTAATAAGACACAATGTGTCTTTAATAAAACACGACGTTTTGCTGCAAATCTGGAGTTCTACATCAATTTCTGGACTGAGACATGGGGTGTTTTTTTAAGACATGGGATGTCTTAATTAAGACACTACATGTCAATGGCTGTTCTGAGTTGCTGTGTATTCTGTTCATAACTTACGACGTGTAGGTCAGTTTTACATGCCGTAAAAAGTGGTATTTTTGCAGTTTCGAACCCCAAAACATGTAGATACTTGAAGAGTGATCTAATAAGTGATAATATTATATATTACTCATAATTTCATTACAAAATGTAGTACCTACATGGGAGTTACTCTCCCATGTCCAAGATTCGGATTCTACTCATCCATGGCTAGAGAAAGAAGTTACAAGCAACAGAAAACATCAAAGGACATAGTAAAAGAGGAGAAAGAACTAGTATGTCTGTGAGAAGTAGTAGAACAAAGAAGAACTCCGGCTAGAAGTCAAGCTCCGTCCTTTCTTGCTGCACTTTCTCCATATTTTTTCACTCCCAAGCAGATAGAAGAGGAAGAAGAAGATCCTTGCTGCAAATAGTGAAGAAGAAGGAAGAAGAAGAGGGTTCTCTCTTGAGTAACCACCTCCTATCTCCCTTGGTCTCCTTGAAATTCTCCTAGACTCCCTCTAATCGAGTTTCCTTCCAAAAAGTCCCAA
The DNA here is from genome assembly GCA_963693085.1 of Alisma plantago-aquatica. NCBI lineage: Eukaryota > Viridiplantae > Streptophyta > Magnoliopsida > Alismatales > Alismataceae > Alisma > Alisma plantago-aquatica. The sequence continues at coordinate 1,589,347,054 of OY856409.1, forward strand.
ATAGTCTGTGGTAAATGTCCCAAGACGGCTTGGGGTCGTATATATAAGTGTGAGATAGTTAAACTTGTGTTTGAGTAAAATTTTTAGGTCACACGACATGTCTTTTATAAGACACGACATGTTTTATGAAATAACTCAAGTTTGGATTGAGTTCTGTGAGGTTACATGGTGTGTCTTTAATAAGACACGTCGTGTCTTTAATAAGACACAGTGTGTCTTTAATAAAACATGGCATTTTGCTACAAATTTGGTGTTCTGCATTCAATTTCTGGACTAAGACACGAGGTGTCTTTAATAAGACACGTGTCTTTTTAAGATACGGGTTGTCTTAATTAAGACATGGTGTGTCATTAGCTATTCTGGGTTGTTCTAGGCTGCTGTGTATTCTGCTCATAACTTATGGTGTGTAGGTCAGTTTTACATGCCGTAAAAAGTGGTATTTGTACAGTTTTGAACCTCAAAACATGTAGATACTTGAGGAGTGATCCAATAAGTGATAATATGATATATTCCTCATTATTTCATTGCAAAATGTAGTACCTTCAATCCAAACCATGAGACAAGTAAGAATAGCTAAAAATATAGAATCTAGCATGAATGAGAGTGATAATTGAGTCAAAACAACATGGATATGCAACCAAACATGATCCAAAAGATGATATGATTTGTGCACATCACATATCTATTATATTTTTTCATCTATAAATAATTTATTATGAATTTTGGAAATATTGACCAATATCCATAAAGCCAGGTATATGAAATGACCTGCTTTAAAAACCAAAGTGAGATGGCACAATCGTGTTTTTCCACCTGGCCCGAGACTACATCCGGCAAGGCACGCAGATCAGCACGATCAAATAAAAATGAAGAAGGCAAAAAGATGAAATTACCCTTAAATATTGTGACAACATTAAATGTTCAAATGGGTGCATTAGATATTCACCCACCCTAATTCTTCTTCCCTTTGTAGGGAACAGTGAGTAGAAGAAGAAGGAAAAGCTTGGATTAGTAAGGGTCAGTCATAGGTGTCCCTCCACTCATCACTAGAGGGGTGTCCTAATGAGAACCTTCACCCTTTACAGACTCAACACCCCCAATTGGGGACCTTGAGGTGGCCTGAGGCAAGAGAGAAAACTCCCTCCTTGAAAGAAGAAAATAGGAGAAAAAGATCAAGCTCCTAAGATTGGAACAAGAAGGACCCTAAACAAGACTAGGAGAAACCAAAATTCAACCACAAAGTCGTAAGTGATGAAAGCATAGGAATTTGACTTGAGAAACTAAGAGTCATCTTCGAAGTTAAAAGTACCAAAATAAAATAGGGGTAAAGTGAAATTCATAGACTACCATGAAAGAGGGAAAATTGAAGGCATTGAAAGCTTTAGATGACCAACATGTAGTCATCAATTATGTTTTTGGATCAGAAAAAAGACCTAGGATACTCAAACCATGAAGCATCAGCAAGTAAAAACTCCTCGTGCTGGGTAGACCAACCTGAAAAATCATAGGAGGAAAGTATGAGTGAGTCAGCTCCATGTTGATTCCAAGAAGGTGCCAAAGCAAGGAATTTGACATCGGCAACTAAAGTGGATTGGGAGAAGATGTGGCAGCAGGAAAAACAAAATAAGTTGAAGACGATGACACATGACACTTGTCATGCAAGTGGAAATGGAGGAGGGAAACAAAAGGTCTAGCAGTGGTTTATGGGTAGATTTATAGGAGTACTACACATGCTATATAGCTTTTAGAGTCTGGGTAGTTCAATGCATCGAAGCCCCATTTGGGCGTTTCCCTTTTAGGGCATGAGGAAGTTTGTATTTGGGCTTGATGAAATCATGAAGGAAATTCATATCAGAGTGGGAAGAGATTTCATGAAACAAATCACAAATGAGGGATAAAGATGTGAGGGAAATTCAAGGAACTTTAACGCTGGAATGGGAAGGAAAGTCAACTAAAATCAAAAGGTAGGAGAAATATACAAAGCCATAGGATCAATATCCAAGGGTACCCAAATCCAACAAATTGTGTTGCAACAGAATAATAGAAAAGTTGGATAATTAGAGGCACATGAAACTTAAATTGACCCTAACTTTTAAATAATGAAAAACTTTAGGCAAGTAAAATTAGTAAAGAACATATATTGATATTTTATTTTTCTATCTAAATTAGGATTTGTAGGATTATCCACTTGATCTCAAAATTGGCACCCTAGATGATCGAGACCCAATGAATCTAATTTTAAGGTTAAATTTAACTTTTAAGATTTCCTTATATAGTTATAGACAATTATGGTTAAATCATTATTTATTATATTACCCAACTATCATCAACATTCATTAATTAGAGTCCTATTAACTTCCTATTGCTATCAACATGGCTATCTTATATTAATTATGCACAAACTAGGTTATTTTACTCAATTACTCATTAAGCTCAGTAGTGCCAATGTTAACTTATGTAATATCATACTATTATTCTTTTACATTAAATCCCCAACTATCATTCCATTTAAGCATGAATTAGATCTATTTGGTCAATATGCATTTAAACCATTCAATTACTCATTAATACATATTAGCCACTATATGAATTAGAGATCCATGAAGCATATTTTACATAATTAATGAATATTACCTACATGTCAAGCATCACTTAGGTTATTAAATGCATTTTAGAATTATTTATCCATATTTTATTGTCATGGACCTAAGGATGGTAATGCATTACCTAAGGCACCAAGCATATGTCGATCATGTTGATTAATAATAATAAACTATGATTCAGGACAACTAGAGAATCTTACAAATCACCACTATATTCCAAGCTTAGGGTTATCACACTTATTCATTTCATCATCATATGATGGTTTATAGCTCCAAGATATGATTAGGCTTGTATATGACCTAGTTAGGGTTTATACATGAGTTACATCATTACATGTGTATTTAATGTTCATTAAGTACAATTGATTTTATTAGGTTTTATGCTTATCCTTGTTGGTCAATTATAGATATCCAAGTGTTCTTACCTCTTATCAATGTGATTAAGGTTTCTATAGACAAGATTCTAGGTTTTAGCATGTTACATTAGGTGTCCAGATAACCTTGTATTGTTATAAGATATGATTTTAGGGTGAAATAAAGTAATGAGGATGGTAGAATAGTGGATGATGTTGTTATGGTAGGCTTTGTAATTTGGTCATCACGTTGATTTTGGTACCATCTTTTGTTTTACATATCGTAGTTTCTTATCAACAAATTTATTTTTTATTGTACTATTTATGTACAAAAAAGTTATTTGGATTTATTGATGTTTTCTTGAATTAAGTCACAATTAAGGAAAGTATGTAGCATTGAGGAAAAGTTGTGGTCTAGTTAGAACAAAACCCTAATATCCTATAATTGAGAATGAAGGTGAAGACTAGGAAAATGTGTCTTGCACTAAAGGTCTAGTAGACCTACCCTCTTTTACCTATTTAGGTTGTAGAGAATTGTACCTAATCACTTACTAGATGCTTATGGAAACTATAAGGTGGTTAAGAGATATGAGAAATTATTCCTAGTCAGTTGAGCTAATCTAGTTGAAAGCATTGTGTATGCACAAAAACACATATAGTAAACACAACTACATGATTCATATATAACCCTAATACTTTTAGATCAATGTAGCATGAATTAATAGGTCAAACCTTTTAAGGGGTGGAGAGTAGTAGGTGGATAGTGTATTGATGGTTTTGTTCTAAGGATGAAATCCTCTTTTAATAAGTGGAGTGATGTAACATACCCAACTTTGAGTATTAAGCCGAATCCTCTGTTATCTTATACTTTTTAAGAACTGTGACCTTAATGAACCTTTTCTTGGATTAGAGTGTATTAAGATAGATAGAAAACAAGGAAAATGGTGTTTTGATTAATAACCATCTTATATGAGTCTTTAATGTATTTATAATAGAATAAGGTTGCAAGTAGGGGTTAGTTCTATAATTTTACCATGATAATAGTTTATAGTTTAAAATTGGTTGTATACAATTTTCCATATGACTATATGATGAAAATAAAAAGTAAAAGAAAAAATTGGGAATTAATTGTCTAAAGGAGGAGATCAATATATTAAAAGATTACTACCCAAAATTTACAGTCTTATATATTTAAAAGTATAAAAATTGGAAATGAACTATAAATTCGAATTCTTCACCCTTTAATTATCCTACATGTCAAATTTTAGATTAACTGAATGATGTTAATTGTATTAAATGGAACCAACCTTTTCAACTCTGATGTCCTCCGAAGTTCTCATCTTGTAGACCATTCCTCACATTCATTAAAGTGTCTATGAGGTCTCCCTTCCTTTTTTGAATTGCGGGAAACATAATCAAATCAATTAGATGACCAAATATAATTCTTAAAAGTGGGAAATAATAGTGAAATCTGAATCTACATATCCTAATTATTCTAGATGTCAATTTTAATCCCAATAGGACAATGAATGCTACCCTAAACAAATTATGAAAAAAGGATGTAAAAATATGCAAAATGTAAACTTATTAACCTAAGTCGTTAATTAATTTTTTGATTATCTGATGTGTCACACTATGGTTTGCTATATAAAAATTTATAATATGTTTAGATCATAGGATGACTATTAGCTGACATTTTCACATTAAATGGTGGACAATGCATAACATTTTACTTGTGGTTTATCCTCCCCCTTTCATAAGGAAACATTGAGATTTCTTCTCCCTTTCTTTCTTCTTCCCTTTTCAAACCTAACAAACTTTTGCACAGACCTTAATTATACCTGAAAAGTAAACTACCAATATCTTCTCTCTCTCCTTCAGTTACCTTTGTTGAAGACGCCCAAAAATCGATCACTACATATAGCCCAAGTTATGGCTACCACATCCAAACCTAAAAAACCCTTTATGTCTTCTCCATTTCACCCTAGAACTTCTCCATTGTTCGTTCGAACCTTTTTTCTTGGTGTAGTTGGACAACTCACTCTCCATATATAAAATTTAGGAAGTCAACGCCACTATGACGAACCTTCCTCATATGCTGAAGAATCTTGCAACATTAGTTGTGTAGTGGAGGTAGCATCCCCCGTACCTGAGGTACTAGTGTTTGCTAAAGCTATTATGGTACATTGCTTAGAATCTTCTCATAGTTTGGTTTTGGTATCAAGGAGTTTGTAAGGACCTTAAGAAGCTTCTCCCACTCCTAGATCATCTTCATCATCAATAAACCCTAACTTCACAACATCATCATCTTTGTTCTATGTGTGTCAATTGCAGATCATGTTTGGTAGGGCTTTCATAGTTTTCAATAGGTCCATTATTTCTCAAATTTGTAGTGTCATTCAAAATATTTATAGTTGACAATTGAGTTTGTAATCATTGTGTATTGGGAGATCGAGTTCTCCCCCTTGTTGTTCCATGGCGGGAGTAACCATGGTTGCCTTTGGCAGTTGAACGAACCAATAGGGGGTTTGTTGGAACCTATAAATGGCAAGGATTATGAATATGTGGTTCATATTTTAGTTTTTTCTTGCATTTGATGATTCAAGTGGATTTTTTTTTGGATAAGGTAAGATATTACTATATCCCCAAAAAAGAGTTTAGGAGTAAACCACCCCGTATACTGTATAAGGTATGTAACATCCCATGATTTGAGGCCTTGGATAAGTTGATCTTAAAGGGAATGATTGGACTACCTATATCACCAAGGTGCACCTCCTTTTCCGGGAGCCCATCACTAAGAACTCCATAGTTAAGCGTGCTCAACTTGGAGTAGTACCGGGATGGGTGACCTGTCAGGAAGTTGATCCTGGCATGCACCAGAGTGAGGATAAAATGTGCAGTTAAGGCTAGTGGTGGTTTGTGGGGACAATCGTCATTCCTAAAACTCTACTAGAGCTTTGGGCAATGGGCCCGAGCGTTACAAATGGTATCAGAGCCAAAACCCCTCCAGTAGGTGGGCCCCACATAGGCATGGCATGCCAGTCTTGAGTCGTGCGGTCCAGGAATGTAGGAAAGGGCTGTTAATGGTTGACGTAGCCACCCTTGTGCTGGTATTTCGTGATCGGGAGCTGGGTGTCCATGGGCCATTATGGGTCTGCACTGAAATGGGGTCAAATTATGAGGCCATATAGTTGAGCCTTGACGAGGACGTCAAGAGTCTAAGTGGGGGATATTGTAACATCCCAGGATTTGAGGCCTTGGATAAGTTGATCTTAAAAGGAATGATTGGACTACCTATATCACCAAGGTGCACCTCCTTTTCTGGGAGCCCATCACTAAGAACTCTATAGTTAAGCGTGCTCAGATTAGAGTAGTACTGGGATGGGTGACCTGTCGAGAAGTTGATCCTGGCATGCACGTGAGTGAGGATAAAGCGTGCAGTTAAGGCTAGTGGTGGTTTGGGGGACAATCGTCATTCTTGAAACTCTACTAGAGCGTTGGGCAGTTGGCCCGGGCGTTACAAGGTCACTGAAGACCCCACATCAATCTGACCTCGGGTTTAACCCTAGAAAGGATAACTAAGTTCACTTTACAAAACCACCACAATTTATTTACAAAGTCATCAAAAAAGTGGAATTTATCTCTCTCCCTTTTAACGTGGGCTCTACAGTTCCTCTCGTGCCATATGAGGAAGATGAGGCCCGTCCAGATCATCCCAGTGAACCATCTCAAATGGTTGTCATCTTTAGTAGAATCCAAAATCCACACCATGCTTTGCAGCAGGTTGGCAGGCGAGTTCCCACACCAATTGAGCTTCAGGGAACAGTGGGTCCATAGGTACTTAGAAAAGGTTCACTCAAAAAAGAGGTGTTGATGAGACTCAAACTCCTAAAGACAGAGCAGACAAACACTACTCGTAACCGTCTCCCATCTGTTAACTCTGTCCATAGTAGGAAACCTCCCAAGGATCGTCCTATAAGAACAAAAACTCCATTTGGGACAATGGATCTTACCCCAGAGAAGCTGATCCCAGGGAACATGTGGTTGATTATGAATAATCCTCCACAGTCTGCCACTGTCCCTCACCGTCTATCTCCCATTGCTCCAGTAATACTCCTGTTTGCATGTCTCTAACACATAGATCATCTTGCGCCAGATCCTAGAACAGGAGGCCAAATCAAGACCATCAACCTCCAGGATAGGACCATAACGTCTCCTCATCCAGGAACACCAGGTAGACTTTGGTTTAGTCAAGAAATCATGCACCCTTTTAGCTATAGCTTCCCACATAGTATTCGAAGGATCCATCAACCCCAGACCCCCTCCATGTCTAGGTTGGGCAACCTCCATCCATCGCATGCCATGTTTCCCACCATTCCACAAGAAGCCAGCCATGATCGATCTGCATTTACTCAAAATGAATTCGGGTATGTTTTCCAACCTACACCAATATCTTAGCATACTGGTGAGAACGGTCTTAATCAACACAACCCTACCTGCCATGGATACTTTCATCCCACTCCATTTTTCTACCTTAAGACGAAGGTTGTCCAAACAAGTGTGAAAGTTAGAACATCTCCCCACCCTCCCAAAATGGGCATCCCTAGATACTTTGCGGAAAGACTTTGATAAAAAACCCATGAATTGGTATCACTGATATGCAAGCAAGAAAGATCAACAAAAAACTCAAATAAGGTTCTGACCCCTCTGAAGACTTTAGGATGTGCAGTGACAAAAAACATAATATCATCAGCAAAAATCATGTGATTCAACACTTTGGTGCCCCACACCTTTTAACTTTTGATTTTCCCCTCTTCTTCAGCTTTATCAGCAAGGTGGGTTAGGTTCTCCATAATGATAGTAAATAGAAGAGGCGATAAAGGATCACCTCGTCTCAACCTGTTAGAGGCTCTAAACAAACCTTTAGGGATGCCATTAATCAACACTGAGAAAGAAGTAGTCTGAACGCATTTTCTAAGGATGTTTAAGAACCTGGTAGAGAAGCCCAAAGCCTCCATGGAGCACCACAACCCTTCCCAAGACACATGATCATAAGATTTCATTATGTCCACCTTGATACATGCCTTCTTGGAGCTCCCTTTCACCTGGAACTCTCTCAAAAACTCAGTAACCATTAAAGCATTGTCAGCAATAGATCTACCCCTCACAAAAGTGGCTTGGTTAGGAGATATGATCATTGGGAGGATATTCTTTAATCTTCTAGCCAATAGTTTGGAGATGATCTTATACATCACATAACAACAGGCAATCGGGCAGAATTCATTCATAGACACAACACCATTATTCTTAGATATAAGCCTTATGAAGGAATGGTTAACTTGTCTAACCATTCTCCCTCCAACTAAAAACCATCTGACCGCATTGCAAATATCCTTACCCACAATGTGCCAACAACTTTGGAAAAATTTGGCATTAAAGCCATCAGGTCCCGGACTCTTAGAGATACCAATGGAGAAAGTGGCCTCTTTGATTTCCACATCCATAGCCAATTTTAGCAGATTGGTATTCATATTATTAGTAACTCTTCTATTCAATGAGGACCCTCTATGCCCCAAAATCTCCTCACTATTGTATAAGTCAGTAAAGTACCTCACAACCATATCCTCAACTTTGGCGACTTCATCCAGTAATTTGCCTTTATCATTATCAGATTGTGAATATGGTCCTTCATGTTATTTCTTTTCACCATAGCATGGTAGATCTTAGAATTACAATCACCATCTCTCAGCCACTTAAGTCTGCTTCTCTACCAACCTACAAGTTCATAGGCCTTCTCTAGCCGTGTGAGTCTTTTACTAGCCTTTTCTTCAGCTTCCATACTATCTGGGTCAGTAGGATTCATTATGAGGTTGTTGGCCTTTATATCATAAGCTTTGCTAGCATCTTTAATGAGTTTGGTTAAGTCATTAAGGCTGCTGGACCAAGCCTTCAAAGCCATCTTGACCTTTTTTAACTTATCCATGATCACAAACAAGGAATTTCCCACGACCCTCACATTCCAGTGGGGGATAAGGGGTTGCCTACAATTCAAGTGGATATTAAATATATAAAAATTCTAGTTTTCATGTTTGAGGAATAACAATGGGGAAGTAGAATGTCATGCTCGACACTATTCAGATTCAATTTGTCACAAATTTAGGGACATTTTGGTATTGTCTCCTACTAGTTTGGTAGAACCGTGTGAGATTTCAACACATTCATTTCACCGTTATGCACTGTCAGACGACGAAGTCCTAATTCATGATGTGGGGGGCACTATCATATTTTTACATGATTTTTTATTTATAAAATCCATGCAATATTTTTGTTAAATCCATGAAATTTATAAATATCAAATAATTCATAATATATATATATATATATATATATATATTAGAATAGTAATTAAAAATATGTTTTGGAACAAAAAATAATATCTACCTATTGGTGTGGCTTTCCATGTTGTGGTAGTTAGAAAACTCGATTTTAAGGTTTGAGTATATATTAGAACTCAACCTGATATTTATAGCAATATGTGTTCTAAACCTCGATCTTGGACTCTAGGATTGACTTTGGATATCTTTTGACCAATTATAAGGTATGTGAACCTAGCCTATCATCTTTTGGGAATTATATACTAAAAACCCCAAACTTCCTATGTGGGTCATAACTTATGAAAATAATTCTCTTTTGCTTCTCTCTTGCCATCTTTTGAAAGATCATTTGATTGTGAGACTATATCTCTATTTGATTAGTGAAATTTGTATGAATGGGTATTTTGACCTCAACTTGGTACAATATGGATGTTATCATCCCCTTTTGTTTAAAATGGACTTGCCTGAGCTTTTATTATGCATTTTCTGGTGACATACTAGAATAGATTATTATGTGTGATTTTGTGTGGATGTGATAAATTCCCACACCTTATAGGTTGTGTAGAGGTCACAATTCTAGTAAATTACTTTAAAAGGAAAAATGTGTATCCCATCCTACTCAGATGACATGTGTATATTTTCCTTCTCACCCCATATTATAGAGAATATCTATATTTTTAATGTTCAGTCCATATTATAGTATGGATCTATTTTTTTCCTATTTGTCCCATATTTATTTTAGATATGATATTATTCCTTACCTACATGTTTTATAGTTTGTCACATAAAAACACATGGATGCCTTCATAGATCATATTATAGAGTTTAGAATATTGATATTATTTATTACTAAACTAAATGCTTCATCTCTGACCTAAATATTTTCTTGAGTGTACTTTCCCTTAGATTTAACTAAATTTATGAACCCCTCCTAATTGGGAACTTTATTACTTATTTTATCTTTTCCTATTTAATGCACAATAATTCTATATTACACACACTCAATTTTTACTAAGTAACACTCACTTATGTTTTTTTTCATTCTAGATGTGTTGTTCACAACCGACCCAAGAGACAAGATGTTTGTGGATCATGATTTAGGAGAACTGGGACAGAGCAGTAGTTTGAGGTTGAAGGGCCATGGTCAATTAGTTTGAACTTGAAAAAAGTTTCTATGCATAAAGTGAACTCAGGAAGAGTGTGATTGAAGACAGTAATAATAAATCAATGACATTTTGTGTCCCAATATGAAGTATAAATTTAAAACAGACAACAAACAAAACATACGAAGATAGATTTGTACCCTTTTCTCCGTGTAGACAAATCAAACCACTTTTTGTCAATATCTTAACAAGACCTCGTTGTTTTACCAATCTATATTCAATAAATATATGAAGGAAGCATTTGTTTTATAACATGTCCATGTGTGATAGAGAAAGGGGTATGTGTCCTTAACAAAGCATGAATAGATTCATATTCAATAGCATGGTCAGATCTATTTCATGATAATATACATGTGAAACATTGAGTTTCTTGGATAAGGATCTATACAAGAACTAGAAGATCAGACAACTTTTGTGTCCCAATATGAAGTATAAATTTAAAATAGACAACAAACAAAACATACGAAGATAGATTTGTACCCTTTTCTCCGTGTAGACAAATCAAACCACTTTTTGTCAATATCTTAACAAGACCTCGTTGTTTTACCAATCTATATTCAATAAATATATGAAGGAAGCATTTGTTTTATAACATGTCCATGTGTGATAGAGAAAGGGGTATGTGTCCTTAACAAAGCATGAATAGATTCATATTCAGTAGCATGGTCAGATCTATTTCATGATAATATACATGTGAAACATTGAGTTTCTTGGATAAGGATCTATACAAGAACTAGAAGATCAGACAACTCCTCGTCATGGAAGTATATATGTAGTTGTTTTAGTTTTTCCTTTGTCAATGAATGCTGCTCTTCAATAACTAGACAACAATGTCTTATAGAAAGTTGTGTCTCCCTATTTTTTACATTTTAGATCTTTTGTCATATGATCATGGGTTGATGGTGATTTTTATATCGTTTTGACAAAGCCACATTTTATACAGTTTACACATTAGAGAGAAATTAGCAGAGTAAAATTATGATGGAGATATGATGTTTCCTTTGAAGAAAAGTCCATATTATGTGTGTGCATAGAGTAATTAAGGAGATGATCGCGTCTAAGGAAAGAATTTTGGATTCTTTGTGTGTCATAAAAGTTTGTATAAATCATACTAGTAAACTAGTAATAGTTTCACACTTATCGTAAAATAGATTTTGACTTCAGAAAAAAGCAAGTTTTAACTTTCATATTCAATGTTGGATTGAGATACATGAATTTATTTATAGTTGGGATATAACTAATCAAGACTTCTTTTGAATTGTTTGTGGTGGAGGTGTGTGTCCCCCCTCTATCCTTGTAGGAGAAGTTGATTAAGTTAGTTATTGAGAAGTTATGAAATGGCTAGGTTTCCTTCTGCATGCATTTGATTTGCTTTACACTTCCTTCCATTTAGGTTGTCCTTCATAGATCAATTTATGACAATATTAAAAAGTTAATAGTCTAGTTTAATTTTGTTGCTAAAATACTCTTTGTTCTTTACCATACTTATTGATAAATTGGCATGCACCCCTAATGTTTGCATATTTTATGTTATGGTATAATGGTTTGGGATTTGTGTATGTCTTTTCTCATAAGAAGTAAGGAGTGGATCCCCTCTCAGATCTCACTCCTTATAGAAATACTTGTTGTGGAGGATCTAAGTGGGAACCAAAGAAGCTCATGGAAATCTTATTCATATTACCCTTTCTTCCTAGAGTGAGTGCATCCTGGATAGCCTTACTGACTAGTATATTGACCTTTGCTCCCTTGACATTCATGTCCATGAGTAGATGGACCAATGTGAGTATTCTTGATGAAAATTGTGATTGGTTTGCTAAAGGTAGTATACATGGTTTGCTTTAGAAATGCATGTGAGACTCATTTGTATGCCTACACAAGAGAAGGGAACTTAGATTCCAAGGGAATTTGACTATGTACCCCTTAATTATCACGTCAGGTATCATTGAGTAATTTAATAATTGCCATATGATCCCTTTGTTTTTGGTGTTCCTTGAGATCCATAGATAAAGAAGTAATGCATGAAAATTGTAATGAAGATGGTAACTTTACTAAAGAATAGTGGTTGAGATTTATCCCCTATTTGTATATTGTACATTTGTACAATCACATAATACATACTCCAAATGTTTGATGAGTAATTCAAGTGAAGGTATCCAAAAACATATTTGTATTTTTAAAAGAGACAACTGATAATATCCACATGAGCCTCAATAGAACACCACAAAATAGATGGAAGATCCACCATAGTGTGTTCCCATTGTTTTAGAGTGTCACATATAAGAGGACCTTCTTTAAAATGTTTATACTTTTTTCCCTCTTGAGCTAGATCTGTGATGTGTGATACGATTGAGTCAAGTTTTTTTCATTGAGATCATGTTTGGTTGTGACTTTATAACCATTAAATATATTAGTTTATCTACATTCTTGTATATTTGGATTAGTACCACATTGTGTAAATGGGTATTGTCAGCCACCCATAGTCCTATAGAAAGTCTATCCCTCTTGTCTATAATATGCAAAACATATTATCCACCTTCTCTCTAATAATATGGTATTAGAGCACCTTGATCCTTTTTAGAGAGAAGTTGCCAAGTTCTTTAGGTTGTGACATTATCTTCTCTGGCATTGTAATTGTCCACTTCTTCTCCATAGAGTAAGTCAAGTTTCCACAGAAGTCATCTTTGTGGGAACATATATATGGTGATATCATCTCCACCTAGATCCATATCTTCTCCAACCACTTTTCCATAGAAGGCACCTCTGTGTCAACATACCTCTGGTGGAAATCACCTCCATTCAGATCCACATCTTCTCTAGCCACTTTTCTATGGAAATCCTCTTTGTGAAAATACATATACAGTGGAAATCATCTTCATCGAATCCATGGTGAAGATTATATTTACTCTAGTCGATTCATCCTTCAGCATTATCCATGCGCAAATAGATGTATGGGATCTTCAGATCTTGAGTCATCTCTAATGGTTACAGAAATCCAATGACACACCTTGCCAAGATCCAAGATGGAGTGTCGCCTCTAGGTCTTTTGGTTTGCCATTGGTTTGAGTGTTGTGTCAAGATCTGACATGTTGCATTGCTGCTAGGTTTTATTCCAACAACTGACTTTCCGTTGACTTACACATCCTCTCAGTTTGGCAACACATTCATGTCAGTCCTATAACACACTGTGTTGCATCTTAACTGTACTATATATATCATCAGAGATTCAAAGCCTCCACTGCCAATATCCACACCTCTTCTTGTGCTGGAATTTGTCATCACTTTGATAAAACTAGATGGGCATAATTTCAAATAGTGGAGTCGCAAGTTCACTATTTTGTTAAAAGGTCAGGGGAAAGGGAATCTTCTCACAGAAGGAAGTCCCACTAATTATTCTCTTCATAGTTGGAATAACATTATGCCAACCTCCTCTCTTCTCTATGGAACTCAACGGAGGCTCATATCACTGATATCATAGACAACTTGACTGACTACAATTCAGTTTGGGATCATCTCCAACTAATGTACTCCAACAACATCTCTTAGATGTATGACATGACGGTGGAGATGTAAAATCTTCGTCAAGAGGAGAAGAGTCTAAAAAAAATATTTTGGAGAAGTCACTCGCATCATAGAAGATCAAAATTGTCTCCTTCCTATCTCCACCGGTCCTATCAAACTTAAAAAGTAGCAATGTCAGCAACTTCACTTTTGGTCCTTGCAAGTAATATGATGTAGTTAGAAGCCAGATTTTGTCAGGGATAGAGCTTCCGTCATTGGCAAAAGCATATAAACATGTCTCTAGAGCCTTCCTCCAGAAAACCTTCATCCAATCCTATCATAGATTCATCTTCCTTTGTCTCTCACAACACCACAAATATATATAATAGAGGTCATGGTCATGGTGGGAGGGGGGAGGATAGTATGGGGGTAGAGGATGGCCCAAGTGTACCTACAACAACAAAAAGGGTACTCCATTCGTTGTCTCCCATCTTAGATACATACTCTTATTGCCAGTCTCATCACCACTTAAGAGTCTATCGAGAAGATTCCTCATCAGATCAAGATGAGAGATGAAGAATATAATCATCTCCTTTGAATCTGGGCATCCCAACAAGCATCCTCATCTATTACTTCATATGTAAATATGCCAAGTACGTCCAATACTTCAACATCCTGCATAGCTAGATCCCCAAAGGTAGGTTCATCATCCTGGATACTTAATTTTGTTGTAACAAATCATATTATAGGTATACCTAGTTTTATTTCCAATATATCCACCACAAGAGGTTGTACCTCTAAAGTCACAAATGTGAATGGATCTCCAATTATTGTTCAAGGAATAGGGACCATAGTGCCCCTTCCTTATGGTTAGTATGTATGTCCATAGAGCCAATCATATGTTGATTGTATTTGGGCATCATGTACTTGAATCCTAATCTAAATGTCAATGATTTTTAATGAGATATAATTTGAGATCCTTTGTATAAAACTGATGTTAGGTTAATCTCAAGCCTAGTAGATGATAAAAAGACTCTAATGTGATTAAGTTGAATAATTAGGGTTTTGCCTCTAGATATGTTGTTTTTAGGGTTTTGTGACTATTATGGAGAAAAGTTGTAGATAAACCCTAATGATACCCTAATTCATATTAGAAACCCGAAAAAGTGAATCCAAGTCAATAAAGTAGATTCTTGATAAAGTGTGTAGTAAATAGAGTACATATTCTTTTCAAGATTCTTGATTGTGTGGTTGAGCTACTTGCTTGGATTGCTTTCTTGGTTGGAATTTCTTATTGCTTGTGAAATCTGCAAATTAGGTATGTGGTTAATTATGAGTACACACATTATGTTTTCGGGTGTTTCTCGAGGATTTATCGATTGCAATGCAATTAAATAGCTTGGATGTTTCATTACTGCAATTGTTAAAGTGTATATGATTATCACAAAGTATACATGTGTGTGACTTGCTCAAACCTACATACCCCTTTGGATGTAAGATAATGGACCAAGCCCTGGAGGGAAGGTTAAGGCGATCAAGCCTTGGAGGAAGACCACATGGAACCTAGAGAGGTGACCCCAGGTACCAAGCTCAGAATGGAGAAGGTAGCCTCAAAGTCACTTGCAAGGACTTAACCCTAGAGAGGGTATCCTAGAGGTGGTAAAAGCGGTTGAGGATTCATACTAAAAATGTAATCTTGCATTGTTAACAACTATTTGTTGTGATTATGTTGTTAGAAATTATGTGTAATGTTTTGTTTGTCCCCACGTACCGGCAATTTCATTTATGCTAGGAATTATCTGAAATTGGACAAACAGTAAAGCAAAATCTGTGAAGATAAAGTTAAGTAATCCAAAGGAGGATTAGATAGATAGATTTAATCTGTGAATAGAAGTCTTAGATCCTAATTTTACAAAGTATGCAAATTTTTTATTTTATTCCAGCTTCACAGTTTAGTGTCAGTAGAATTTGATAATTATTTTTTATTAAATTGTCAAACCATTGATCCTGTATTTTAGGATAATGCCTCTGACCTCTTGGTCTCCCTTGATTGGGGGTTACCAGGAAGCGGGGTCGTTACAGAAACCTACCTTGAGACAACAAATTCATGACGCACAATAGAATGATATTATGATACATAATATCTGATAAGGGATTGGCAATGAAAAGTATGATGGCTTTCATGAGGCAGATGATGGTACACTTTGTTACCACAATAGGATAGTAGTTCATGATGTTGATGGGTTGAGGAAGATGGTACTTGAGGAGGCTCACTCCTCCATGTATGCAATGCATCCTGCAAGTACCAAGATGTACCAAAACTTAAAAGACATGCATTGGTAGCCAAGTCTAAAGCGTGATGTGGTAGAGTTCATTACCAAATGTCTAGTTTGTCAGCATGTGAAGACTGAGCACCAGAAGCCTACAGGGACATTAGAACCCTGGCCAATACCATAGTGGAAATGTGATCATATTACTATGGACTTTGTGGTTGGTCTTCCTAGGACAACCAAGGGTCATGATTCCATATGGGTGATAGTAGACAGATTGACTAAGTCAGCTCATTTTCTGCTAGTTAAGACGATGTTTACAGTAGCGAAGTTGGCACAAATATATGTTGATGAGATAGTCTGTCTGCATGGCATTCCAATGACTATAGTTTCTAACAGAGGTCCACAGTTTACAAGTCATTTTTGGGAGTGTTTGCATTTAGCAATGGGAACACATCTGAGATTCAGCTAGCTTTTCATCCATAGACTAATGACCAGTCTGAAAGGACTATTCAAACTTTAGAGGATCTCTTGAGGGCATGTGTGCTGCAATTTCTTGGTAGTTGGGATGTACATCTGACTCTGATAGAGTTTGCGTACAACAATATCTATCAAAGAAGCATAGATATGGCCCTTTATGAGGCTCTGTATGGGAGACGATGTCGGTCTCCTCTTTTCTCGTATGAGACAGATGAATATCAACTTTTGGGTCCTTAGCTAGTACATCGGACTGCAGAAAAGATTAAAGTGATACAACAACAGTTGAAAGTAGCCCAGGACAGGAAGAAATCTTATGTAGATAACTGACGTAGACCACTTGAGTTCCAAGTGAGAGATAGAGTATATCTAAAGGTTTCTCCTTGGAAAGGTGTGTTGAGATTTGGAAAGAAGGGTAAGTTGGCTCCTAGATTTATGGGACCATACCCTATCCTAGCTTGTGTTGGATAGGTAGCATATAAGTTGGAGCTACCACCTGAGCTACATAAATTGCATAATGCCTTTCCCATCACTATGTTGAGGAAATTCCATCCAGATACTGACCAGAAAATCCAACCAGTAGAGGTTGAGTTAGATGAGGATATCTCCTATGTTGAGGGTCATGTGTTAATCCTGGATAGAAGGGTGAAAAAGTTGAAGAGAAAAGATATAATACTAGTGAAAGTTTTGTAGAATCATCATGGCATAGAGTAAGCCACATGGGAACTAGAGATTGATATGGATAGAAAATACCCATCTCTTTTTGCATAAGATTTCAGGGTGAAATCCTTGTAAGGGTTTATAGTTGTAAGGCCCTTGAACTTGCTTAATGAGTTGAATAAGCTTAATTACCATAATTTAATGCTTAGAGACCTAATATAACCTTGTGATATGGTTTGAAATCATAATACAAGATTAAGTTTCAAATTTGTTCCAATTTGGACATTGTTTGAGCAAGTTATGCAATTTTATGTACATTTTGGACTTTTCTGCAATTTACCTAATTGAGGGATTTTCTTTGAAAATTTTCACATACATTATGTTCCTTATATTATATATTATAATTCTTGAGTATTTTAAGCCATGGGGCTCCTAGTTGAGCCATGGTTTGAAGGTGTTTTTCTCAAGGGTATTTTAGGGTTTACCCCTTCATAGATGAGCTACCTTTAGTAGCTATCAACTAATGAATTATTTGATTGGCTGGGAAATTCTACAAAGGAAAGCTAATAAGGTCTATATAGATGGTGGGGGAGCTGCTTATGTGTGTGCTTGTATATTCTTAATAATTTACGGCCGTGGACACTTGGATAGATACTAGAACTTCAAAATTTTCTTTTTCTTTATATTAAAGTTTCATATACTTATCGCTAAGCACCAAAACGGTCCATTTTCTCTCTACCACTTCCCTCCTTCTCCCAAGCCCGTTCTCCCTCTGTGCTTCTGTGAATTTTCCTGTCTAAGGAAGAAGAAAGTGGGAATCTTCTTGGAAAAGGATCTAGGGTTGCAATTGACCTCCTTTAGGGGTTCCTAAAGCTCCTTCCTAGTGATCTTGACCTAAAAGTGTAAGTATTACCTTATTTCCTCCATTTATTTATTTGGTATTCTTCCTCATATATCTCTGTAGGTCGTAACCCTACTGTTCCATGGTGAAAGTGGCTCTAGAACTCAAAAATCTATCCTTCTTGTTTCTTT
Source organism: Alisma plantago-aquatica (assembly GCA_963693085.1). Classification (NCBI taxonomy): domain Eukaryota; kingdom Viridiplantae; phylum Streptophyta; class Magnoliopsida; order Alismatales; family Alismataceae; genus Alisma; species Alisma plantago-aquatica. Next base: position 1,589,365,484 of record OY856409.1, read on the forward strand.
TTCTAGGGTTTTGCTTCTTTGTGGAGGGAAGTGCCTATTTGGCCAAGTTCAGATATGAATCTAGGGATTTCTTGCCTTATTTTCTTGAGATTCTTTCTGTTTGAGATCTGACCCACTCTATAGAGTCGAGTTATGTAACATTCTTCCTTATATTGCTTACTAGAAGCTTGTTAGTTCATGGTTATGCTTTAATGTGATGATCTAAGCATAAAGAAACCATGCTTGTTTAGAATTATGAATTTTTGTGGTGTTCCCTGTTGTGTTCTAGTTATATATAAACTTGTAAACATGTGTACGACCTTTCTAAGGTGTAACATGACCTGGGACATGTTGATAGCAACAACCTATGGTGCTAAGCACAAAACAATTGATAGTTCAAATTAGGGTTTTCAAGCTATTTCCTTCCCTATCACATAACCAATGGTCATACCATTCAACAACCAATGGTGTTGCTATCTCAACAATTTATGTTCATGATCACGGGTGTCAAATTTATGGTTACAACCTATGGTCACCCCATTAGGTCAGGTTTTGGCTCAATTAGACGTTTAATTATCATCCACTAAGTATTCTAATGATATTATCAATCGATGATGACATTGGCTTAATATTTGATGGTGTTAATTGAATGTATTACTGATCTAACAACCAATGGTGACCTAATGATCACAATTAATGGTGGATTAGGTCATCACCATTTATGATGAGTTAAGAATGTAATTGTAGATTTGACTAAACCTTGAATCAATGGTTCCTTGGTTCAAATGATCTAATGGTTAGACCTATACTTCAATTGATAACCTTGAACAATGAACCTCATCCAATGAATAATATTGGATGCTTCAACATCCAATGGATTAGAATAAATCACATGGTATTATATGTGGGTCCTGGTGGTGATAATTTGATGGTTCATTACCATTAATTTGTAGTCTTACCTTTTCCATCATATAGTTATATTTGATAAATTATTATAATAAGTGGATGCATAAATCCCGTGTGATCTAGCTTGTTATGCCTAACTGTAATGTAATTATATGATGTTGATTGGTTATAATCAGACCTCTTGAATGATTAATGTGATAATGGATTACCCTCTTCTTGTATTGAAACCACAATGTAGTACTATTTGAATATCATAGTGTCTTGCCATGTAAATATCTATGGACACATATGTGCTAATGATCTTTTGAGCCTTGTTTAAGGAATGGAATGATGATGATCACCTTACTATGAATAAAGTGATGGTCTAAACTACCTTTGGGCATGTTTGAAGCCATTATTGAGGTGAAATCCTCTTCATGTTCCAATATGGGTTAAAACCCTAGAACTTGTGATAAGATATTGGTATCTTGTAATAGTATGATGATAAGTGTGGTATTTACAATGAATGATAGCATGTGGTAATGTGATTAAGATTTATATCTTAAATGTTTTATATCTTTTGAAGTTGTTATACATATACACTTGTTAGAAAAAAATTAGGGTTTGAATGTCCACTTGTATGATAAAGCCTTAATGCATTCAATTGGCAGTAATTAATCTAGTGTAACAACCTTAATCATGTAGAGCCCTGTACTGTAGAGCCATCTTCAGTGTCAGAACTTACGGGATGGTGAAATGAGTATTCCCAAGGGAAACTCAGAGCACATACTATTGAGTATGTGGGGGTGGCAAGTTGAGGATATATCCTTGTCATCCACAAATGTAGGTTATGAAGGATGGCTATGGTCATGCCTCTGACATTTGATATGATTGAGAACATTTGCGGTTGGACCTCGGTTTAGAGGGTTTTTTATACCCTGGTTTCTAGTGCCATAACTTGTACCAAGTATAGACTAGTTGTTATCAGTTGACTACATGTCAATGTTGGCAGTTTGACTGGTATGCCACTATAGTTTACTTGTACTGACCGAGGGGAAGAGATCTTAGGATACTAGTACTCCTAGATCTTATACGGAATTGAATACCACTTCACAGTGGTCAGTTAGACTTTAAGTTGTACGACTCAAACTCCCTAGGGAATAATAAAAGATATAATACCATATGTGTAGTATAATTTCTAGGGTTTAATACGTATCCCATTGATTGATTAACCCTTGTCTTGTCTTTACACTACATAGTTCTTACATGATGCAGAATTATGAAAATTGTGTAATTCTACTTGACGTTATAACTTATTTGCTTAACTTCTTAGTATTCTTAAATTGTTCAATCTGTTCATATTGCTTATTCAATACCCTAACTACTCAATGTAGTTACTACTAATTATATGATAATCAATATATGTTGGAGAGAGTTATATCTTTCACTGGGACTGGGTCTCACCAGCGGGTCGCCATATTTTTTTAGGTGATCGCGGGAAAGGATGTCGAGGTCGCATTGTGGAAGAGAACCAACATGGTGATCAATAGATTCAGAAGGTTGGTTAGTTGTAGATGTTAGTAGTAGATTCCTAGTGTCATCCCTGCACTCTATGGTTCGGGTATGGGATCTGTTTTCTAGATGATATACTCGTATTGACATGATATTTTGGTAGTATGCCAATGTTTGTAAATATATGTCATGTACATGTGAAATATCTTTTATATGCAGGATGTGACTACGGTCTTTGGACCTATATGTAAATACTTGTTACAGTATATGAGAATGGAATGATGGACCTTTTGTAAATGTTCTATAGTTTATTTACATTGTTGTAATTGGTTTTAATTATCCCACATTTTTGACTATGTGATTAATTAGTAGTTGATCGTGTTTTGTGTTTTGAGTAATCTCATTTACCGTAATGAGGTGTCACAATTAAGTTGGTATTAGAGCTCAAGGTTTAGTGAGTCTACATGTACATAGGACTTAGGTTTGAGTTTTTTCTTATGTATCCGACATATCTGATCATAGTTTATGCTTATGCAGATATGTCTGGAGGACATGAAGAACACATTGAGATTAGCTATGTAGCACTAGGGGGAGGTGCTAGGAGGTAGGCACATGATGAGAGAGTGCCAGAACTAGGGCCAGAGCAGCCCGCAATGCCTCATCTAGACCCGAAAATGATGGCCAATCTTGAGTTTTAGTCTATGTTTAGACAGATGATGGCCACAATTACACATATCACTGACAGAGCGCCATCACCTCAAGCTTGGGCAGCCACCTCCAATGTGGAGTCCCAAGGTGTTGAGAAGACATTTGAATGTCTTAGACGTGTTGGGGTGATTGAATATGCATGTACTTTTGATCCAGCAGACACTGACATGTGGTTGACTGAGCTAGAAAAGGTGTTCAAAATCCTAAACATCACTGAAGAAGACAAAGTTAAGCATGCGGTATACTTGTTGAAGGGTAGTGCTGACCACTGGGGGCCATAGAAGAGGAGAAAATGTCAGGAGTTGTGATATGATGGGAGGAGTTTCAGATGGAATTTGTTAGCCGATATTTTCTTGAGACCTATCTAGATGAGAAGATATCTCAATTTGAGAAGATTCTTCAAGGGGCTATGACTATTAATGAGTACAAATCAAAGTTTATGGAACTTCTGATGTTCTGCCCACACATGGTGGCAACAGACAAGGAAAGGATTCAGAGATTTGAGAAGGGTCTAAGTATTGAGTTGACTACAACATCATCAACCCTAGAAAATAGGGAGATGTTTTCCACCTTTGTGGAATCCGTACGGAGGATTGAGAGGTCTTCCATAGAGAAGCGTGAAGCTAATGCTAAGAAGAGACCTATGCAGTTTCAAGGGCAATCATCTGGAGGCTTTAAGAAGCTGAGGTTTTTCAGCCACAGTCGCAACCAAGGTCAACCTTCACCAAACCAAGATCACATGCACCATCACAGTGGACCTCAAGATGGGGTAGAGGTAGAGCTGGCAAAAGTTGACCCGACCCGAGAAACCCGACCCGACCTACTCAAAACCCGACCCGCTTAAATCGGAAGAAAATATAAATCTGAACCCAACCCGACCCGACCCGATGCTTACCTGAAACCCAATATGACCTAAAAACATGGGACCCGAACCCGACCTGACTTGACCTGGAGCTGACCCGTAACCCGAATCAACTTGAAAATATTAGAACCAATTTAACCGAGCCCGATAGTAACCCGACATGACATGGACCCGACCCGACATCAAAATGACCCAAGACCCGACCCGAAAGCAACATGACCCAACACCCAACCAGACCCAAAATCAACCTGACTATATGTAAACCTGACCCAACATCAACTTGATCCAAAAGTGACCCAACTTGAATTTAACCTGACCCGATGTCAACCAGACCCAAAATCAACTCGATCCGACATCGTCCTAAATTGACATCTCCCAAACTGATATAAACACAACCCGAGATCACCTGACCTATTTTTATTCAGCCGGACCCAAAATCACATAGACTTAAGCATCAACTCGACCCAATCTAATTAGAACAAACTCATCCTGACAGACCATGATTCCCACTGAAATTTTTGACCCAATATTGTTGTGATTTACATACACTTCCCTCTTTCCCCTCTCTATTAAAATTTAGAGTAGGACATATTTTGCTCTCTTGACCACAAACACTAATTTTCTTTCTTTTTTTTCTCAACTCATAGTCATAGACTCATAGGCTCATAACGTAATAGGCCCTTAGAAACACTTCATATATTTTGAAGTGGTATAAATCTGATATATACACATGCATATCACATCCCTATGATCATGTATGCTAGTTTTTTCTAAACAATTACTCCATGAAACAAGTGTTAGGAAATATTTTTATTCTCCATTTTATATATCTAGTTATGAGCTATATTTAATAGTTCATGCTAGTAAGCTTCCATCTTCTGTTACACATGTATGTGTTAATAATAAATTGATTGTTTCCTTGAAAAACCTTGTTGTGGATAAATGGTGTGAATAAACTATGTGTTTGATTTGGGTCGTCTCATAATTTGGATTTTTTTCGCTTGAAGGTGTACATAATTTCATGGTAGTTTATACATATTGAATATATAATATGAGTACACACTTTATTTACAAAATTAAACAGACGAATTCATGTGTCCATTTACTTGGTCGTTGTGGACTAATTTAAAATTGAATAAACATTTCCAAGTTACAACCATTTAGAACTATGTTAAAATAAACATTGCTACACCTACAAGTTGATTATGTTTGATCATATTTGAAGAGGTTAAATTGTCAAAAATGTACAACATACATCTATCAAGATAAATTAGTTAACAATTCTTAAATACTCTACAAAATTTAATAAAGGATGTGTTGAACTATTTTATCAAGTATACATGATTACTCTACAAAATTGTGTTACAGTTCATCAAACTTCATCCAGAAAAAGTTACGGATGAAATCAATAAGTTTCAAAACTCAAAGGTTGTCATGCACATAGGGTGTTTAATTTTTATTAAATCAAGTACAGCTGAAAGGAGGCCCGTACATAACCCATTAGTCCATCGTCACGATTCATGAACCAAACTCAAAGCAATAAAATAGGTACCAATCGTTAGTAATAAAAAAAACTTTGCTGCTTCAATACACCAAGCATTCAAGATTTTAATGTTTCCAATACACCACGTTAATGTCACTAAGTTTAAGACCATATGCATTGAAGAACCTTAGAGCTAGTGCTAGGATGCAGACTATGATGTCTATGGCATTGACAACATAGTACCAATTAACCTTATGGAACATGAAAGAGATGCCAAAATAAAATCCCTTGTCAATGAGCAAAATCCATTCCTAGACATCATAATATCTTTCTTATTTGTTCTTGATTTAACATAATAGTAAAATGGAGAAATCTCACAAAATGTAAAAAAGAAAATGTTGCAATCAAGTCATTGAGTATCTACATCAATATAAAATCTATGAAAGTGTTCCCCAACAAAATGGTAATTGAAAATATTAAACGCCTTCTACTTTAGTCCATTTTTCTTCAACCAAAATAGCTAGGCCTGAATTGTCTCATCCATAGCAATATCTTCACCAACTTCAACTCCATCTGCATCCAATTCTGCATGAAAATCAATAAAATGAGAAAAAAAATAAGAAATAGATAATAAGTCATACAGAAATGAATGAACTTAAAAACAATATATACCTTCATATCCATATAACCAATTACGAGTCGTCACCAAGGCTTCAACATTCTTTGACAAAAGGGAGCTTCTCCATTTGTTCAAAATTCTACCACCCATGCTAAAAGTTGACTCTGAAGCAACAGTGGTAATTGGAATCGCCATTATGTCTTTTGCCATACATGATAGAATAGGAAAACTTTTTGATTGTCCTTTCCAATAATTAAGAATATCAAACATAGCACATCGCACCTCCTTTCGAATTTCAAAGTATCTCTCGACTTCATTTTTATGGACACTGACCATAGACCCATAGCATGCCTCAAATTCCTAGTTTATTAATAAGGTATTCATCAACTAGAAGACTTCTTATAAAAATTATACAGTTAATGAAAGTAAATTTTGAGAAATAATATTGAATACATCAAATAAATTACCTCTAGATCATCACTCTCCCTAATACACTCTGCTTGTGGCAATGTCTCTGGAAGAGTAGTTACAGAAGGCAGAGATACATGGTTCTCATAGCACTTAAAAAACTCATTGAATTGGACAAGCACCTCATTAGCCAGCCTTGAACCATATTCATCACCATGTAGCTTTGTAAATGCAAATTTCACAAGATCAAACTTAAAACGAGGATCAAGAATTACACCAAAAGAAAGGATCATAGAGTAATCAGCCCAATATTTTTCAAACTTTCCATACATTTGAGAGGCCATTGTGCTTATTTCAGAGTCCCCGAAATCCTTTGCTTTAAGCAAGAGTTTTTGAATTTTCCAAATGTTATAGAAATACAAATTGGCAGTCGGATACTCAGAACCAGAAAAATAATTTGTAATCTCATAAAATGGTTCCAACAACTCGCAAATTTTGCCCACCTTTGTCCACTCACCGGAGGAGATACGGTACTTGTAATTTGGTTCATTTGCACCAAAAATATCCAAAGCTCTCCTATAATGAAAAGCTCTACTTAACATTAGAAATGTTGAATTCCACCTAGTTGCAACATCCAACCATAACTTTGTGGAACATGGTAGACCGGTTCTTGTAACAATATCATTAAACTTAATAAGTCTACTTTCAGATGCATCAATATACTTGACATTCTCCCTAACTTTTAAAACACAGCTGTCAATATTTTTCAACCCTTCTTTTACTACTAAATTCAAAATATGAGCTGAACATCGAACATGGAAAAAATTTCCATCACATGGTAAACTTTCAAGCAATGTGGTTTTTAAATTCATTACCATGTTATCCATATTGGATGCATTATCCACAGTCATACAAAGCACCTTTTTGTCAATACCCCACTCTTTAGATATCAAATCATGCAACAAATTATATAATTCAAGTCCTGTGTGAGGAGGAGGACAATGACAAAAGTTCAATACCTTTGAATTCAATTTCCAATTGTCATCCACATAATGCGCAGTGAGAGTGAGATAGCCACGAGAAGTACATGCTGTCCATATGTCACAAGTCAAGCAAATTCTACTAGATATTTGACTCAAAGTTTGTTTCAGATTTTGTTTTAGCTTATCATGTCTCCTAATGCATATTTTCTTCATGGTATTCCTAGAAATTGTTTTCACATCTTCTTTAAGATATTGATGAACCTTCCTCAACCCTTCATGCTCAACCATTGAAAATGTATATCCATGCATCAAGATAGCATCAGCCAACATCTCATGATATTGTTCATTATTAAATTCCCTAGAAATAGGCTTAGTAGGACAATTCTTTATATACTCAGCACAATTCTTTAGGTGTCTCTTCGGATTAGAAGTCCCCCATCTAGATTCTGCTCTATAATTTCCCTTCTTGCAATGTTTACATACTGAATGCAGGTTTCCTTGTTCATCTTCTATAATATCAAACTCATCCCAAACTTCTGAATAACACTTTCTCTTTCCAACCGCCTTATCTAGAATTGGAGTTTTGGTGGATGGAACTGGAGTTGAGATTTGTGTCGGAGGATTCTCATCACCTCAAAATAGAAAGTTTGCAATAATCAATATCATTTCTTTACAACAATTAAGAAAAAAAGACCTACTACCTGCATTAGCTTGAGATGAAAAATCATATGTTCCTATCACTTCTTCTTCTTGGGGTGTTCTAAAATTTTCATCCATAATCGTCATTGGATGACAACTGCAAAGACACAAAAAATCACAAAAAGATTTTAGAATTGGATAACTATAGAAAGATCACAAAAGCAAGGCATGAAAGAGAAAAGACGATAAATGAAGAAGATAGGAGGCTGGGGAGGAATCAAAACAAAGGTAACTAGAACTAGAAGAAGATGGGTGAGAGGGTCCAACATAACAAATAATAGTTGATCATATAATAACGCAATAGGTGCCAACTACGCTAACATGAGATAAACATACAAAGGAGAAGATAAGCAATCATTGATAACAAAAAAAGAGAATCCAGACATGATGAAGATACGAGGTTAGGCGAAGATGATAAAAAACATACACGTTGGCTGATCGAGGGGAATGATAGGGAAAAAGGTGATTCACTACCACAAATTTTACCGGAGGCAGGAGAGACTTGATCAATGTATGTGTTGGTCGTATCTATCACCGAAGACCTACTGCTGCCTATGGAGATGTGTTGGTTCGTTTGTCTCATAATTCCACAACCCTATTTTCCTATTGATCGTGAATTCATGATTCGTGAATAGAGAGGAGGGTTATGGTTTTGTGGGAGAATAGAACCCGCAATATATAGGAAAAAAATATACAGATGGATGGTAATTGAAAATAATAAAAAACAAGTGGCCGGAAATTACTTTTCCTGCCTTTATCTACTTAAGGCCAATGGCCTCACCCACCGTTACTTCTATTCTTGTTTGTTAAGTGGACAGTCCGTGTAATTATCTTATAATTTGAAAACACATTTACTTTACAACGTAACGAGATCATTGCGGAAACATGAAGAGGATGGTGGAGTTGATGAGCCGAGAAAGAATTGGAAAATGAAAGAGAAATTAGGGAGGAAGAGATATTGATGGAAACAAATAGAAAGAGATATTGTAATTTGTAAAACGTGGAACGGTGGAAGAGTAGTTGGGGGAGAATTAAAAAAGGAAAGAAAGATTAGGAAGAAACGCATATTGGATCAAATAAATAAATAAATAGAAAGAAATGTGGAGTTGATGGACGAGTTGATGGGATGGGATGGAAATCATGGAACCATTATATCTATATGGGAGGAGTTTGTAAAAGGAAACAATATTTACATAGGTGTTATCTTGTTCCTCCTAATGCGTTATATTCAAGGAAGGAAGGAGAAGGAGTGTTAACTAGTGTCTATTCGGAAACTCCGGTATTTAGTTTAAAAATTACATATTGGTGTGGATGTACTAATTAATTATTGGAAACTACATTTAATACATAAAATCCAATATAAAATTTGTGTTTCTAAAATAGACATGCTATAGAGTACTACATGTAGTATATGGAATAAAATATAATGAGGTCACAAATAACTTTTTACCAATGTTTTATTTTATTTTTCATTGCGTATTTTTTGCTTCATTTTTAAGATTAAAAATACTTAGCTAGAGGACACAAAATAACTGAAGTTAATATGGTTCAAACACTCCAACTAAAACTTTTTATTTATCGGGACCACTCAGAGGAAGAGCAACTTCGATGACCCTATCTTGATAGTGTAAATCCAAAGAACCTCAACATTCAATCTGCACACATGTAAGACAGATTCTAGTAGATCAGAGATCAACTGACATGTAGCTGAAATCATAGACAATAGCAATTCATCCCTTAAAACACTACTTGGAGTTCTTTTTTATTTTTCTATATTCTTTGATAAGGGCATGCTCGATCTTGGGGAAGAGTAACTTTCAACGAAACCACTAACCTACTCCCTCTTGGCCCCTGACTGAAACTTATTCAATCAAAACCCAATAAGATACCCTGAATCGACTGTTTCAATATCAATTCGAGCACTAATGTCTCAAGTCTCAACCCCAATCAAATTAACAACTAGAGTTGACAACCTTATTGTTCACTCTACCTAAAATATTTCAAGTTGAGCCAGATTTACAACCCAAGTTGACTCACGCTAATGAAAACCCGACCTGACACAATAAGACCCGAACCAGAGAAATAACCCTAATTGACTTGGCCCGAAAACAAACCAACCCTAAATGGCTTGACCCGAACACAAGCTGACCCGAGAAAACAGTCCAAATTGACCCGACCTGATAACAAGATGACCTGAAATGACTTCACCCGAACCCGACCTGACCCGCTAAAGTAACCCGAAGAAACCTAACTAGAAACTAACCGACCTGAACCTGAATTGACCCGAGAATGTAAAATGACCCGAATGAACACGACCCTGTACTAACCCGACCCGACCCGACCCTGAACCGAAACAATAAAATAACCCGAATAAACTCAAACCCGAAATGACCCGACCTGAAATGACCCGACCCAAACCCGACCCGACCCGCCCGATTGCCAGCTCTAGGTAGAGGTCACAGTTTTATACCAACGGTAGTTTGTAGTACCTCATCGGTTTAAATGATAGGGTCGTTTGGGCCATATCAGGACACCAGAACATGTTACAAGTGTGGGCAAGTGGGGCATACAAAACCTTATTGCCCTATGAAAGATGAGGAGGTGACTCAGCAACCAAGGCAAAGTCAACAAGGTCCACACCAATGACAATTTAGTAGTGGCAGTGGAAGAGGACATGGTCAGGCGTCCGAGGTAGGATCCTTTGGACAAGCAATCAGAGGATGTGGATGGCAGCAAGAGACAACACAGTTCTATGCCATGACCCAGCCAGAAGTAGTGGTCAATCCACGAGTCGTGATAGGTCAGATGGAGTTATTTCATTCGGATTTGTCTGCTTCTTGTTTTGTATCTGTTTTAGTAGACCCAGGTGTGATACACTCTTTTATCACCATAGAGGTGATAGATAATTGTTATCTATCTGTTAGTCTTAGATCTGATAGCTTGTGGCTAGAGACTCCTTTGGTTGATTCGGCCGAGTTGCAGGAAGTGTTCCCTTCTTGTGTTCTTTCTTTTTCTGGACACAACATTCAAGTGGATCTTTTGCCACTTGACATGCATGGTTTTGATGTAATCCTAGGAATGGATACATTGGAAAAATATAAGGTAGTCTTGGACTATGGTACTAAGGTCCATGACGGAGATGTACTGTGGATTTTCTAGGGTGATAGGAAGATTCTTCCTACATGTTTGATGTCAGCTATGACAACTGAACGGTTGATGAGACAAGGATGTGAGGCTTTCTTAGCTCATGTTGTGGATACCAAGGAAGTAGGTCCTAGTATCTAGGAGGTGTCGGTGGTGTGAGAATTTGAGGATGCCTTTCTTGAGGAATTTCCTAGCATTCCCTCTCCTAGAGCGATTGAGTTTGAGATCAATCTTATTCCTAGAACACAATCCATAGCACAGTCAGCATACAGAATGGCACCAATAGAGATGTAGGAGTTAAAGAAACAGTTACAAGAACTATTAGAGAAGGGTTTTATCAGGCTGAGCACATCCCCTTGGGGTGCTCCCGTGTTGTTTGTTAAAAAAGAAGGATGGTTCAATGAGGTTGTGTATAGACTACATACAGTTGAACAAGGTGACAATAAATAATAAGTATCCTTTGTTGAGGATTGATGATCTTTTTTATCAGTTGAGAGGTGCCACTATGTTTTCAAAGATAGAACTAAGGCCAGATTACCATCAGTTGAGAATTAAGGCTGATGACATACCCAAGTCAGCTTTTAGGACTAGGTATGGTCATTATGAGTTTGTGGTTATGCCGTTTGGGCTAACCAATGCACCTGTAGCTTTTATGGATCTATTGAATAGGATGTTTAGACCTCATCTTGATCAGTGTGTGGTCATGTTCATAGATGATATCCTGATATACTCCAAGGATAGGCAACAACATGAGCAACACCTTCGCCAGGCATTGACTTTGTTGAGGCAGCATCAACTATATGCTAAGTTCAGCAAGTGTGAATTCTGGTTATCAAAAGTGTCTTTTCTGGGCCATGTTATATCTGCAAAAGGCATTTGTGTTGATCCCAAGAAAGTGGAATCTGTACTAGAATGGGAACAACCAAAGACATCGAAAGAGATCTGTAGTTTCCTAGGTCTTGTAGGTTACTACAGGAGGTTCAAGAAAGACTTCGGTTCTATAGCGTTACCCCTAACTAGGTTAATCAGGAAGGATGTTCCTTTTTCTTAGAATGACAAGTGTCAAAGTTCTTTCCAGATTTTGAAAGAAACGTTGACTAGTGCACCATTGTTAGTACTACTAGAGAAAGGAAAAGGCTATATTATCTTTTGTGATGGTTCAAAGAATGGGTTGGGATGCGTGTTGATGTAGGATAAAAATGTGATTTATTTTTCTTTGTGACAACTTAAGAAACATGAGGAGAATTACCCAACACATGATCTAGATCTTGCAGCATTGGTCTATGCCTTAAAGATATGGAGACACTATCTTTATGGACAAAAGTGTCAGATCTTCACTGACCATAAGAATCTATAATATATCTTCTCAAAATAGGAGTTGAATATGAGGTAGAGGAGATGGATAGAGTTGATTAAGGATTATGATTGCATAATAGACTACCATCCAGGGAAAGCTAATGTGGTAGCTGATGCATTGAGTTGAAAGTCATCTTCATCATCAACGGTAGGTAATGCACAATTATATTCCTTGATGTTCCATAAGAGAAATATGCTAGTGTCTATTTGCCAGATGAATGTACAACTAGAAGTTTCCTTGTTGGCAGTATTGTTGGCACAGTTATAAGTGAAACCTACCTTGAGACAACAGAATCATGATGCACAACAGAATGATACTGTGATATAGAATATCCAATAAGGGATTGTCAGTGAAAAGTATGATGGCTTTCATGAGGCAGATGATGGTACAGTTTGTTGCTACAATAAGACAATAGTTCCTAATTTTAATGGGTTGAGGAAGATGGTACTTGAGGAGGCTGCTTGCTCCATGTATGCAATGCATCCTGGAAGTACCAAGATGTACTAAAACTTGAAATACATGTATCGGTGGCCAGGTATAAAGCGTGATGTGGCAGAGTTCATTGCCAAATGTCCAGTTTTTTAGCAGGTGAAGGTTGAGCATCAGAAGCTTGTAGGGACATTACAACCCTTACCAATACTATAGTGGAAATGGGATCATATTACTATGGACTTTGTGGTTGGTCTTCCTACGGCAGCCAAGGGTCATGCTTCCATATGGGTGATAGTAGACAGATTGACTAAGTCAACTCATTTTCTGCCAGTTAAGACGACGTATACAACAGAGAAATTGGCACCATTCCCGTTTGGGGAATAGATTACATGGGACCATTCCCATCTTCAAGAGGAAACCAATACATCCTAGTGGCTGTTAATTATGTCTCAAAGTGGGTGGAAGCTGTGGCAACCCCCACTTAAAACTCTAAAGTTGTCGAGAAATTATTTGAGAAAACTATTTTTCCTAGATTTGGGGTCCCATACACCGTCATTAGTGATAGAGGATCCAACTTTGGGGAAAGATAGTTTGAGGCACTGTTGAAGAAATATGGAGTTAAACATAAGGTTGCAACGCCCTACCACCCATAGACATCATGCCAATTTGAAGTATCCAATCAATAGATTAAGGAGATTCTAGAGAAAAATATTGGCAAGACCCGTAAGGACTGGTCCATGAAACTTGACGATGCATTATGGGCTTACCATACTGCATATAAAACACCAATAGGGACTACTTCCTGTAGGCTCATCTATGGAAAGTCATGTCATTTTTTGGTGGAACTAGAGCATAGAGCCCTACAGACCATCAAGTTTTTGAATATGAATCTTGATAAGGAAGGGAAAAAGTGGTACTTACAACTACATGAGCTTGAGGAACTGAGATTACATGCCTATGAAAATGCTTGTATCTACAAGTAGAGAACAAAGGTGTGGCATGATGCCCACATAAAGAATAAGGATGTGTCAGAAGGAGACAAAGTCTTGTTGTTCAACTGAAGGATCTAATTTTAATGGAGGTTACTAGTGAAAAGACTGGTACTTTTAAGGTGAATGGGCACAAAGTAAAAAGATATTATGAGGACAAAGCTTTCATAAGGAGAACATAACTAGATTTAGAAGAGCCACAACCAACACCAACAGATGAGTGCTAAGAAGCTAAACATGAGAGTCAAGCTAAAGACTTTAATATTGCTTTTTGGGATGCAACCCAAGGATTTCCTGCTTCTATTTAATTTTTGCAAAATTTTCCCTTATGATTGATTAACTCTAGACTCCCTCTCTCTCTCTCTATATATATATATATGCATATATATCTCCTAGCCTTAGTACCAACTACTCTATCTCAAAGTAGTGAATGTTGAAATTTTTTGCTTAGCAATTACCTTTTAACATTCTTAATCAATATACAAAAAAAGAGTATCTTAATCCATATATCTTGATAACTTTACTTTTAGTTTTAGATCAATAAATACATAGGTAAGTTCACATATAGGTCTTTTAGATATATCTTGAAAATAATAGAAACCCAAATGATCATAGGAAGCTAGAAGAATCTTATGCGACCATAGAGGGATCAACGACTGCATAGAATGCTCAAAATCCTGTGACTGTAGAGGTTTGATAGTCCCAATGATCATAGAAGGTTTGTTAGTATCAACGACTGTTGAGGACTTCCAAGTGTCAATGCTAGGTCAAAACACAAGGGTATACAAACCTAAATCTTTTTTTTTCAACCAAACCTTCTTGTGACCCCTGCAATTGTGAAGAAACCCTAGCCCGCTACAGAGCAACTAATTATGAAGACACACTAGCACCACAAGGATCTCGAAGGTGATGATGACAAAGAAGAAGATCAATCACTCCCCCTATTTCCTTTTTTTGTGGATAGAAGGTAACCCCAATCTCCCTCTTCACTTGATTTCCCTACTCATCGTCGCTATTCCTCATCTTTCCTTGATTTTTCATCCACTGCAAAGGGTGAACAAGGTTCCCCCCGCCACACATGTGACCAAATATCCTTTTGTCTTAATCGCATATCATCTGAACATGACGTTGTTAGGGTTTTTCTCACCGTCACCTTCCACCTTCATCGACCACCATTGAACCTCTACCGTCAACGACCGCTGAGACTCACACTGTCAGAAACCATTGATATTCCCCTTTCATCAATCATCATATACTGTCTCCTCCTTTCCCATGACCACAACCACTTATGTATACAGCGGAACAAATCCCCTATGACCGCAGTAGGGCTGAACCTTTTTTCCTCATGTCTTTCCTATAAGAACACCTTCACCTATATTTCTTCTTCTGATGATCTTTGATCATCATATCTATTTTAACCAACAGAAGTCCAACGACCGTTGGATTTACCTATGTGGTTACCGACCGAACCTATCTCCTTATGATCGCTGAACTCCCTATGGTCACAGGATGTTTTAAACCCTTCCTTTCTATCTTTTTGCTCAGCGACCATTGAAGGATGAAATTTTAGTGACCGAGCATATCTCTGTGGTCACTGACTCTACCTCTACCTCTTTCTCTTCAATCGATGATCCCTCTATAGTCACAAAAGGTTTTGACTCTTTCCTTTCCTTCTTTTCTTTCAGCGATCACTGATGATTGAGTTAAATTCTCAACCTCAAAGAGAGCGAAGGGAATCTAATAGAGCAACCTGTAGGATATATATTTGGCAAGGAGGAAGAAAGTGCTAAAATATCATCATCCTATGACTTAGAAACAATCAACAAATTCCTAGATGTAATGAATATCAACATGTACATTGTTGACATTTACCTTCAGGAGTCTGTCCACAACGAGTACAATGATGTTGCAAGTGATGGTAAGATGATTGCCACTCTAGCATCACTCAATGAAGTTGTGCTCAAGACACCATGTACTACAAAAAAACATGTTGAAGAGGTTGTGGGCGTAGACATAGGGGAGGCTATAGTCAAAGAGGAACCAAAGAAGAATATTGAAGATCTTGATCCCACTACTATTATACCATCCATAAATGCACATAGGGTAGGCAAAGGGACGTTAAATAATGACAAAGGTGGTCTAACCTCCTTCTATGTTGGTGCATCTAAAAGGGGACTGAGTCCACCGGCGGAGGAAACTGAAGTAGCAACTGCACCTCCACTTCCATGCAAGCTGATCGGGATGGATATGTCATCAGTCTCCAGAATGACCTATAGAGATGTCCATGTCTTGGCCGACGTCCTTGATGAGAACCTTCTAGGCACATACATCCTTTACAACCACAAAAGGAGGTTCCCAAACAGTGAACATTTCCTTGGAATATTCTTGAAACAAGCATGAGTGCATAAAAAACTGTTCAAGGTACTCTACGCAACACTTCTTGAAGAATTTCTCCATCCCAAAAAAATACTAAAAGTATTTAATGGTACAATACATTTGGCAAGAATGATTTACAAAGAGAAATATAAGTTAGAGGTTGTCAATGAGCTACAAGATGATGTAGAGAAGGCGAACACCCATTATGTTACACTGCCTATCAGGACCGTCAAACACTGGGTACTAATCATTGCAAATCTATATGAGCACCACATCATGGTCTATAACTGTTGTGCCACTGAACTGCCTAATACATCAATGATTTTTAAGAGCAAGGAAGCAAGAGACATCTTGAAAGTGTTGATACGTCTTCAACGAGACATACAAGGGGCAGGCAACTGACACAAGTCAAATTGAAAAAAACTTCTCAATCACCACCAAATGCCATCAAGAATAAGAGGGGATAGGAGATTGTACCTTCATTACCCTCAAAATGATGGAAGCAATAAACAAGGGATGTACAATATAAGACATGTCTCTTGAAGACCTGCATTGTTTATGTGGCACCTACACCATGGAAGTTATCTATGATAGGCACTTCTTCATAGACTTCGCAATGCCTCCTGATGTTGTGCCACACAAATTATATACAAGAGTTCCTCTACCAGAAAAAATAGCCATGGCAAGAGAAGTTGAAGACCTTGTGGGTTGATCCTAGCGATCCATCTCAAGCTTCCGCTTCGAAGGTAGGGTGGACACCCAACAATCAACCAAATGACGCCATGCAGAACAACATGCAACAACCTCAAGCTATTGAAAAGCCAAAAGTCACCCCCACAGAAGAAAAAGAACAAGCAGAACATGTTGAGCAACCATAAGAGGGAGAAATTAATGAAGATGATTTGCAGGAAATCTGACCAGATGGGCCATTGAACCAAATTTCCATGACTTCGGTAGATGGGCATGCAAATATATACCTCATGATTCATTGATGCTGATAATGAATAGGATGAGGGAGGGTGATACTGTGGGGGAAGTCATTTTCGAACGATATGTAGTTTGTGTGATCAAATATGACCTCCGTGATACACTGAAGACAAGATGATACCTAGACATAAGTGTCATTTCTGCATACCAATCCCTTCTAAGCGATGATATGCCTCATGTGCACATGGCCCACTTCTTGCTCGTTGATGACATATTAAAAGAAAAGAAGTCATGAGAAAAGAATGTATGCAACTGTGTCTGATAGGCTCCCTTCTTGATTTCATTTTATTACCAATATTGTATGATAATCAGTGGACCCTTCTTGTAGTCAACATCAAGGCAAAGACTTCCATTCTATACAACAGTTTAGACTCGGCATTCACACTAAATAAGTACACCAACAAGAATACACCACAAACACCAAATGAACAAAAGGAAGTAACATGCACAGAAGGGATTATCGAAATGATCAACAAAAATGGAAAGGAGTACAAGTTTGTAAAAAGCAAAGACTTCACAAAGACGCATTTCTATAACAGAAGTCCCCAACAAATGCCTTTATCTAATGACTGCCGTTTCTACTATCTAGCATGTATGATAGCCCTAGTCCTAAAGGATGCAAAGGTTGAAAGCCTACAACACGAACAATATCATGCACTCAGAGGAGGGTATGCTGACATGCTGCTACAATCTAAATGGGTAGTTTTTGAACATCAACAACAACAAAGAAAGCCCGTTTATACCTAAACCTTCATCTTTGACACTCTGAGACGGAATTAATGATAAGTCTAGGGGGGTCTATAAACGGGCATGAGAGGTACACTTTTTCCAATTAATTTCAATTCCATTTTTTGAAGTCCAATTTTGAATGTCTTGTAAAAATGTACTTTTACCCCTACATTGTAGGAAAATTTTGAAATTTTTTGATATCTACAATTCCAAGAACTATTCAATAAATCCATTCTTAGACTTGTTTGTCCTTCTGCTACTATTTAATGTAATTAGTTCAAGAGTGATGCAAATGAGCTACTAATGTACATAAAGATAACGACACAACATTACAATCTTATTTCATTATTACAAAAAAATATTGTGTAAATCATAAGAACACTTATGAACCTATGAATTCCCTAGAATTAAGGAGGACTTAGTAAGTCACAATCCCAACTAATCACTCTAGCCAAAAATACTAGTTAGAAGTATACACCTCCAGTGAGATGGAAAGAAGTACCCCATCCAATTTTATATATCCCTGCTTTGGGATCAAAATAGGCTTGGCCTCCCAAAAAAACACTTAACAATCATTTTCCCAAGCCAAAGTGCAAAATAAAAAATCCAAAAGAGATAAAATAATGAGAGTTATGCCTAGAAAGATGCTGAAGGGTTTCACACGGTCGGTGTATTGTTGCACTCAAGAATGCAAATATGTAATGCTCAAAAGTGGAATGTAGAAGCCAATTATAACCCACATGAATTTCAAAGAAGACTTACGCAACCACCTGAAACTACATCAGGGCTCGATTGGGTGAAACTGTCTTACGACAACAATATGGTTGAGGTAAACTAAGAAATGCAGGAAAACACTTAAAGCCTGACCTTCCCTAGTAAAATAGTTTAGATACAACCAAAATAAAGGTAGGGTGCAAAAGCTACCCCCTGTGGGAACCATTTATGAGTAAATCTAGGAATTGAGGAAAGGAGGATATTGCGAGGGAGAGTCCTTTGCTATAAAAGGCAGTGGCTGATGCATAAAGTCATGCAACTTTGGAAATATAGGGAGGGAATATGATCTCAGTAGGTGAACTAAGATGGCCACAAAAGGTTTTGCTACAAGGATGGAATGATTTTCTAGTGGTGTGTTTTCCAAAGAGAAAACAACTACAACTCATCACTCGACGCTTTGATTCTCTCTATTAGTCTGAGGACAGGCTAGATTCTAAGTTTGGGGGAGTTGATGACTTCTATTTTCGTGGTCATTAGCTTGCATATTTATCTCCTCTTTTGTCATATTTACCATACTTAATATAGATAATGCTTACCATTACTAACCTTGGACTCAAGACTCTTACCATATTATAAACAAACCATAAACTTCAGCGACTGATGAGGAAGCCAATCCAGCAGTCACTGAATCATCAACTCTCTCTACATGTGAAAAAGCACCATCCCCAACGATCAACATACAACCCTTACTCTGTGACCAAAGCATGTGAATTGCCCCAATGGTCACTGTCCAATCACCATCTCTATGATTGAAGAAATATAAGCCTCAGTTGTCACTTGCCTTGACTACTTCTGTGATCAAAGCCATCATGAGGTCTCCAGCGGTTGCTGAACCTTCCACCTCAATAATCGGAGCACTTATGCCACCCATGTGGTCGAATAACTCCCTGCGATCGCTTGAGACTCTTAATTCAGTTATGCACACCTATAAATAGATCCCGACATCAAACATACCAGGATGATCACTAGGACGAAGAAGTGATGCCGCACTCCACACCCACTCATCAACCTCTCCTTCGATCTTGGATCTGAAGATGAAAGTGGGAGGAGAGAGGAGATCCACCATCAACCTCTTTGAAAGGAGGAGTTTCCATCCATCCTCGACACAAATGCTACATCCAAATCTGAAGGAGTAGTGTTGGTGTATCACCTTCTTCTCTCTTTAGATATGCCATTTCCCTCTATGTTGTTCATCCACCCCTTCATCTATCTTGATGTATCTTAACCCTTGTAATCTCGCATTGATGCTCATTCGAGAATGAGTGGCTAAACTCATATCTTGGGTTAGGAGTAACCACTAAGGTCTCCCAACATTTATATACTTGCATCCGTATGAATATATATATATATATATATATATATATATATATATATGCTCCTAGGAAAGATTATATCCATACTCTTATTCTTAATGCTTCACTTGCATGCTTAGCTATCATATTGTGATGTACGATTGTTAGTTCCTCAAAAGAGTAGTACTAATCTTATCTATGTGTTATGGAGTTTTATGAATGTTGGAATGTTAAAGCTTATGATCATATGGTTTTCTTTGTGATTGTTTGTTTTCCATATCTAGAGAGAGACTACCTTATAATCTAGATCTATACTAAGCTCAAGAGAGGAGGGAGTAGACATAGATGATGGTTGCTTATAATCTTTCTAAGGGTGTAAAAAGGGTGTGAGTATTGTATGTTGATGAGAGATCTTCATAGGAGAAACCCAGCGCAAGTTTCCATCCATACTTTTGTTACCGCGTCTTGCTTACTTTTATTCTCTTATTTTATTTCTTGCCTTTTTTTGTTTGGAGTAATATCGTTTTGTCAGGATCACATTTTACCCCTTTTTCTAGTGAATCTTAGTCAAGGATTCTACATTCTTAACACTTACCAACCTTGTCCCTGTGGTTCAACTGTGATCTAGTACATCAGATCTCGTATAATAGTTGTGGGGGGTATGAGAGTCGAGTTATAAATATAAGAGTCTGAATACTCTAAATCCACTCCATTTTGGACATGTGATTTAGGTCGGTCAATGGTTTCCATGTGTTACTCTCAAGGTGGGTCTGTTTGATACACTATTCTCGAACATGTATCTATGTGCTTGGTTTAATATACCATATCATGACTAATGAGATATTGTCATCAACCAACCCATACTCAAGTATTAAGTGTTATCAGTGTCTATTTTCCTTCCACAGTAACAACTGAATAGGGACATTACAAGAATGTACATATTCTTAGCATATGTATGATCTCATAGTTCAAGTCACGTACTTGAAGACATACATCATTGAGTATTGTCATTCTTTATACATTCATCATATTTCCTCATTATCTCACAACTAAGTGAAATAGAATGAATTGGAAGCTTGCCTTTATTCTTATTAATCAAATCCTTTATGTTATATGTCGTGTCAATTATCATATGATTGTCTCTCTGGGCATACCATACCAACACTTGAAGCGTCAACACTACTAGAAGCACTAGCATCCTATAGGTGCTCCTTTGCAAGTGATCCTCCTTAGTGGCCATGCTATAGTAGTATGTGAAATAGTGATATCATGTAAAATCTAGATTCTAAACATGCTTTACTGCTACTATAACATAAGTGAAGGAAATATTTACATATAGTATTGCAATATGTAGATTCATAAAAGCTCTTGAATGAAAATATTTATATAAGTTAAGAAACATGCACTTATATTATCACAAAAATGTGTATTCATGAATATACTTAACTAAAAGAAACACATGTCTCTAATATTGGTTGGATTGCTTGTCAACCATTATTCCCTTCGTGTGAACTAAGAGCATACAATATCCACTAGTTTGAAATTTGACATTTGTACTTGGATACCCAACTAAGAAAGGACTGGAGTCATCATGCATGTCACTATACTCTTCTTGATCTATACGATCTACTAAGAGGTACCTTTTACCTTGAAGAATAACATACCAATGTTTATATTCTAGGTCAAAAATATATAATACTTGTTTTTACTATGATGCCATGATGACTGACTCATCCTTCTCAGTGATGTTTCCAATTTCACGCGTGAAATCCACTTATTCACAACATATCCTTTATTGCTATGAAATCAATTACACCAAAAGTGAGGCTCTTAACTCTATATATTCAAATACTCATATGTCTTCAATGATATAATAATATGACATCTTTGCATGTGGTGGTCTCTTATCCTTTGGACTAGAAAAATACAAAAAACATGTTTGCACACACCCCATGAATTTGGACTACACTACTATGTTTACAAAATTTGTATAGTACAAACACATTTATGTCATACCCTTCCTATTATATCACATATTTTGTTGTTGTTTAAAGGTGATACACTTGATGATCTCAACACCATAATTTAATTTTTGTGATAGTTGACTAAATAATTTCTCTTCAAACCACATAATAAACATTCAACTATGCTCCCTTGTAAGCCACATTAAAGTGGAACAAGGACATTGTCTCTTGATATGACTAGTATATTCAGTGATAGAGATACCACCATCATTGTTTCTATCTAGATGTAAAAATGTTCATGTTCTCACAACTCACAATGAATTCCTTCAACTTGTTCTCCTAGAGTTTGTTGCCATAGTAAATTTCCTTTGATAGGACTCTATCTTTCTAAAAACTTGATTGCATTTTAGGAAATCATTACAAAAGTCCATTACCTTCCCATCCAAAACACTCAATAATACTCCCTTTACAATGATATTTGAATCTCATCCTCTAAAATATTTATCCACCGTTAAAAAGGATACAAATGGTGTAAGAAAATAAAACACAACGTATTCACCTCCCTAGTCTAATGGACAAAAAAATGAACCATGATATTAAATAATATAGGAGGAAAATACATCTCAAGATTTCACAAGGTAATGATAACTTATTTTTGCAAGTGATCGAGAATGTGAGGATTTATCACATCAAAGAAAAACAAAAGCTTGTGATTGCAAACCTTACATATTTCAACAATATAGATGAAATAGTTACAATCAAACTTTGTTGTATTAGAGTGTGACAATCATCAGATTTAATACCTACCAACATCATATCCTTCATTGGCACCAATCTACAAATATTGGAAGAGTATGATCGTGATACCTTAACACTACGAAAGCATGAAAAAAATAATTTTCTACTTTTTCGACAAAGTTTTACAAGGAGGTAAATAAGTGCAGAGACCCCTCGTTTCTGGGGGTAATTCTTTCCCTATACCCATTTCATGTAAGTCCATTCCCAATCTGATGCCATCTTTTAACCTTGCCTAGTATACTCAATAGATTACCATTGACAATATACAAACATTTTTCTCTCAACATGCATAACATCAATACAATTCCTAATTGTCAAAGAACTTCAGTAAGGGAGATTTGATAATCTGACCTCTTCTTGTACAATATTTTATCAGTACTATATGGTGTCTTTTACTGAATACAATGACAATATTATTCACTTTTTTTATAAACATCATTCCTTGATATAAGTTTATGGGGACTTCATTCCTTTTTTGATATGTTAAATGCTTTGTGCTTCTGTCAAGAAGGATGTAATGGTGGGAAAAATCTTCAATGACCAAGATATATAGTATTTTTACCATATTTTAGTTGTCATGAAATAGTGTTTTCCTCACTGTGATGACATGATTTCAATCTTTCTCACTATATCTAGATATATCATTGTAAGATGGGAGTTCATTAATGACACAAAATAATATAGCATGCAAATTAAAGGTGTCTCCACATGTACAAACATAAACCATAACACCTTGTTTACATAGTTTGACTAGGTCATCAATCTGAGGTTCAAGGAAAACATTAATGCCATTCCCTAAGTTTTTTGAGCCCTAATCAACATTTACAATATGATTTACTTATTCTTCAACACGATGTACATATTCTTCATACAAAATCAAAGATGAAGTTTGTATATATCAATCATCAAATTCCAAGTTCAATGTTGTCTTATTAAAGATAACAAGTGCTATGTTGACTGCCTAATGTACTATGTTGATTCATCTTATCAATGCAAAGTATGATTCATAGGTTCCTATTTCAAAACCAAATTTAGGGTACAATAAATCAATTTTATTCCTTTATGCAGAATTAAACACATCTCTTAGGACTCCAACATCATTTTATATACCTATACATGACAGGATAGGTTCTATGCGTCTTCTAGATTAGCAATTAAGCACTAAAACGTTAGTATTATAGGCAAATGCCATGCTATCTTAGAAGGAGAATCATTTTTTGTTTTACTTGAAGTTGTCATTTTATACCTTTATGACCCATATTTTGACTTACTATTAAATTGCTACAATCCTTTTGAAATAACACACAATCATTTAGACATGCATGTATCTTCTAAAAATCCATTTCCATTGGACACATAACTTCCTTTTCTTTGTATGTCAAGATTGGAAGCTTGTTTACTTTAAGAAGAATTTATTTCAATAGATACAACAAAAATGTGAAACATTTTTCACTCTAGGTATTGTATGCTTTTATGTACAATCTCAACATAATGTTCACCCTCATAAACAAAGTACAACCAAAAGTGATGCGTTCTCAACATCATATACGATGTATTTAAATAAGAAATGTGAATTCTAAAAATTATTTCCCAAACTGATTAGCATCGCATCAACCATATCCTTCTACATTTGTTCATTCATGTATTCCCCATTTTTCTACATAATTATTTGTATTAGTATTTACTAGTTTCACAATGTGAATATCTTATACCAATACCATTTAATATAGCCCTATAGAATCCCACTACACCTGATATGATTTTTAAGTTCCTCAACAATGTTAAATTTAAAATTGTTACCACAATTCCTACATGAGTAATAGAACATATCTCCATGTCATCTTTTATGTTTCTAAAAAAATCTCATAAACTCATCAATGCCTATTGTAAAACTCTTGTGTGCATTGATTTGGAATGGACATGCAATTTTGATCTACTCTCTAGTAAGATGGAAAACTAAGGTAACTAAACATTGAATTTAAGCTTAAGGTCATTTTTTGGTTAAATATGTTTGAATTGAGAGAAACTTATAAGTTTTCAATATACAATATTTTGCATGAATGTTGATGATTGTGTACCGCTTATTTCATTCTTCAAAACTAAATCTCACTAGTAAGATTGAGTGTCCAAGAACAACACAAAATTTAGGACTCTTCAAGATTCACTCCTAATGACTAAATGTTGGATGTGTTCTAAGCCAATAAGATACATGAATATTTATCAAATGCATGTACACCTAAGTGCCACTATAGCTAAAAACAATTGATGTTGTGATAAGTGCCATTATAGCTAAAAATGTTCTAGTGACTGTTAGTAAGCATTGAATGATTATTGTTGCTTTTAGATCAATGTTCTTAAAACAATTGCTTCATCTAAAGAATCATTTATATATCTAGCACTTGTGAAATAAATATCATTAAAGAACAATTGATGAATATGCAATGTTTAGTCATTATTCCACTTTGAATTGAATATCGTTCTCCTTGAAATGTAATACATGCAAGTTACCTTCTTCTAGGTCTAAGAAAGATACCATATTTTTAAATCTCCTAGGATTTCGATGTAGTATAAGTTCCTTGCCGCCAGATATTTATCTCATGAAGTAGAAAGTTATTCATAAATAGATAGGATGGATAGTTTTATGACTTTGGAGAAACCTATTGAAATTTTATATGTTTACTTCCATTATGTATCTTTTCATATGCTTACCCTACTTTATACCCCAGGTAGGTATGAACGAGAGTTGGTTCAAAAATATTACATTTTTCCTTTTAAATATTTACATATTCATTGGGTAAATAAACAAGTGAGCATAAAGTAAGCAACATATATAATCACACATTTGAAGATACATGTAAAAACAAAGTTTGGATAATTACTTATGAATAATAAAACTATGGAATATTTCAACAAAAATATTAATATATATATTTCACAAATAGGATATCAATATATATCAAAGAGCCACAAATCCAACAAGGTAGATGATTATTGAACATATTTATAAGAAAATTGGCATAGTATAATCTAAGATGGGTAAAACTCTTAAGAAAGAAATAAAGTGATATTTCATGATTAATCAAAGTAAGCATACTATTCGATAGTAACCATCAATCTATGTCAGTTTCTTGCACATCATCCCCTTGTGGGGATGGAGTCAAACAAACATCTAGTAAATTTGAATATGTGAAAAATATACAAAAACAATCCTTTAATCTTATTTTATGACTACGATTGCCTAATTGCATGAATTAAGGAATAAGAAGGTAAATTTGTGCAATATTGATTCACTATGTTGTTATCTACTCTCTTTGATATAGGCTGAAGGGGAGAATTTTGTAATTTCTTCCAAAGGTTCAACGAGAGCTCCAAAAACCACCATATTTTAGGTACATTCCAAATTTTGACCTTTAGTCTAGCCTAAGAAGGGAATTAGGGAAGAAAAAGACAAATATAAGATCTTTGTTCATATTTGGGAAAGAACATCATGTACATCTGAGGAGAGAAGAAAGGATACAATAATAAGAGAAACTACATATCTTACTAGAGATTCTAGGTCAAAATTATCTAGGAAATATTAGTAGGTTGAATCATTTAACTTCTATATATGTTCCTCGTTGATTCTCCCTCCTGAGGCTAAATTCATTAGAGAAGAACAAAGATGACAAATAATAGATCTACATATGTTCTAGAGTCAAAATGAGTAGACTTTGGTCACACACATATCTATATGTATCATCTCTTAATTTTACAAATTATATGATATGTGATTTACCAAGGTATGGAAATTAGACATTAGAGAGATGATATAGGTTCCTACCGAGTTGACACACTGAAACTATGTCTGTAAATGTAAGTGTATGGTTGTCAAGTAGTACAAGGCTTTTCAGCCCCAAATTATTGTACCTCATCGAGTTGGGAAACAAGAAAATATCAAAAACTAAGACCAATCAAATAATACAGTAAAATATTAGATTATAGTATCAATTAATCCCTACATTAACCTAAAAAAATACAATAATAATTGATTGACTTGTATAATTAAAGACCCTTGGGCAGCTAGATTCACCAAGTGAATTTATTACTATTAGGTTAACTGATATATTAAAAAATAACCATTGATATCTAGGATAAGTACTAAAATAAAGTGGTATTTACCTTTGGATAACAATAATAGATCTAAATAATAAAAAAATTACTTTGATGGAGTCTAGATTTCATTAAATTATGTACATATAGATATACATCAAGAAAGCTTTGTAGCACTAGGCTATTGTCACGCTCTCGTGACCTACATCTACAAAGAAAAATTCAAATAAAATATGTGTTTAAAATCACAAATCGTATCTATCAAATAAAATATAGTAATCCATCACAATTGACACGGTATAAAACATTTATCCATTAAATCCAAGAAACAATGCATCTATTAGTATAAATTAAAGGTATAACAACAAATTCATGGCAGGCTATTCCCAGTTCCTAAGGAATAGTGGATTAGTTCCTCATGATCACAATATTATACATACAAAATAAATAAAGCATGAAACTAAGCATGAGAAATAGGAATACGTACAAACTATGTGGAAGACTCCAAAAACAAGGTCAATGATGATTTTGGGTGGTTCCTACTAGTTGATTTGCCTATGGGTGCACACAAACAACAAATATCACTTTAGCCTATCTTTCTATATCTAGTAATCAATGATGTTTACAACACAATTGGCCAACATTTCCTCATAATTATCTCTTAAGTGATCTAATGTTTCATATTATATATGAACATTAGATGTGGATAATCAAATCCTGACGTGGATGTGGTTGTATGAACTGAGAGACAAAATGTGATGATTGTAATAAGGATATATTATATGTGATTTGATTGTAAATAATGGAAATTCCACTTATTATAATTCTTGTAACAATGATATAATGAATAAATGTAATAATTTCCTACAGATATTTTGAATCGATGACATATGGTTGGTATAATGTCCTAGGTCTTGAGGCCTCATATAAAATGATCTTAAAAGGAATGATGGACTAATCACATCACCTAGGTGCACCTCCTTTTTTAGGATCCCATCACTAAAGAACTATGTGGTTAAGCATGCTAAACCCAACGTAGTACTAGGATGGGTGACCAGTCAAGAAGTTGATCCCGACTTGTGTGTGAGTGAGGACAAAGCAAACGGTTGAGTCCACTAGACGTACGTAGGGCCAGTCATATTTCTTGAAACTCTACTAGATCCCTGGGCAGTGGGGTCATGTGTCACAATTGGTATTAGAGCAAAAAACCACTCCATTCGGGGGGGCATGGGTATGTGGCATGTTAGTAGTGAGCCATGTGGTCCTGGCATGTTGGGAAGGGATATCCATGGTGATGTAGCTACCCTTACATTAGTATTTTTGATTGGGTGCTAGGTGCACATGGGTCATTTTGGGGGTACAGTGAAGTGGGGAATAATGATGAGGCCTTATAGTTGAGCCTTGATGAGGATGTAAAGAGTCTAAGTGGTGGAGATTGTAACATCTCATGTCTTGAGGCCTTCGGTAAAATGATCTTAAAAGGAATGATTGGACTACCCATACCACCAAAGTGCATCTCCTTTTCCAAGAACCCATCACTAAAGAACTTTATGGTAAAGATTGTTCATCCCAAAGTAGTACTAGGATGGGTGATCCCGACTTGTGTGTGAATGAGGACAAAGTGCATAGTTGAGGTCGTTGGTGGTCTGTGGGGCCAGTCATCATCATGAAACTCTACTAGAGCCCTGGGCAGTGGGCTCAGGCGTTACAGTTGGGGTTGAGGACCTGAACATGAGGTCATATGTATAATTAAGAGTATTCCTATGTATAATAAAGAGTATTCATTATTGTTATGTCCATAGTCAGTTATTATTATCCATATTATCAGACAACCATAATACATAAGACTAGTTTGTATGATGAATAATTACTATGTCTCTTTACTCATGATATTGGATATCAATTTGAGTAAATGGGTACTTGTTAGAAAACAAGTTTTATAGGACAGACCAACTTTGAGAATGACACATGGAATCCATGCCATGGAATTAAGAGTCATATCTAAATATGACAGTCGATCCTCCAAACTAAGTCACTACAATGATCACATGGTGTTTTTTGTACTTCAACACTACCCACTTTGTGATTGCGTGTACCGTAACACACATGGATTATTATGAGTGATATATATAAAAAATTTCCCTGCATTGGAGTGATATCTATGTCACTTGATAAGCAAGATTAATAAATGCATGGTCACGCTCATGTGAGTCAATATATTATATTGAACTCACACAATCTCAGTAGTCTACTTTAGTTCAAGTAACATAGATTAAGTGTTAAGAAGATGAGAACTCCATGGATTAGTTTCAATTTGGATATATATGAGAAAGGGATTATACCATCATGGTAACATTTGTCACTTATATGTTAAAGTTATTCTCAATGTGTTCCAATTGCTTGGATAGAAATAACATGTTTCTAGATACCATTCCTTTTTTTGATGTTATGAACATCACTACCAAAGTAATTAGTAACCTCTAAGGCCACATGCATAAGGATGCATAATAAAATTGAAGTTCATTATCAAAATGCACTATTAGAATGAAATTGAATCATGTACATGTTGATTTCCTACCCTGTCGATTGATTGCGTAAGAAATTTGGTCGGTTGGATAGTTTTGATCGATGGATCGATTGATTTTTAGACAACTGATTGATTACCACTTTGTTAAAGTGTCCAACCAATCAAATGAACAAATTAGGAAATAAGAAGAAATATGCAACTTTTTCAATTTGGAATCAAATTAGTCAGCCGGATCAGACTAGGATTAGAGAACCAGTCAATTGGGTAAACTAATCGGTTCAGTGGGTGTCTTGATTAGTTCCAGTTGGTTGACTGGACAATGAACCACTGGACTAGGAAGTCATCCAAAATTCCTAGTTTGATTCTTCTTTAAGTTTTAATTAGGAATGCGATTGGATTTTTGGAGAATATAAGCCCATGACTCACTTATATAGAGGGATGGATGTCCACACGGAGACACATATTGAAACTCAAGTCTTCTAGGAATTCTATCTCCTACATAGAGAAAGTATACATCCCAAGGAAAATTAACTATAATAGAAGAAGAAGGAGAGTGAGTGACTCTAGCACATTGATACTTTTGATTTTTTCCTCCCTCTTAGCTACCAAGGTGTTGCACTAAGAGTTTCCACATTTGTGTGGATGATGTACAAGCAAGTTCTTCAAGGAGAAGATAAGGTGTTTCTGAAATGAAAAGGTGGTGACAACAACAATGAATTTAAATCTAGATCCACAAGCACATGTTCTAGATAGAATAAGACATATCTAGTATTGGGCAACTAGTGTGTGCCAAGGTATATTAAATATTCCTTCTATAATACTGTCATTTTGAGTGCTAGGACAGATCTTTAGGTTAAGATTATGTTTTCAGAAATTATTTAAATTTTAGCTGCACCATATTCTTTAAAACCCTAATCAATATAATAATTGATATTTTATGCTTTTAATTTTGATTTGGGTTTTGAACTAAATATCATTGGAAAATAGATAATTTTAAAATGTGTATCCATGTTAATCACCAACTATAATATATGATATATATATATATATATATATATATATAACATAAACCAATCAATACCTTTGAAATTGTATAGATTGGTAGATGTGGATATGTCAACTAGGTATTTGTGGTGAATACTCGTGACCTAAAACATATAATTCATGATTTTGACAGTGATAAACATGCATCATGTATATCAATAGTGTTTCATGCCTCTGTCTACTTCTCCATTTAAAATTTAACTCATACAATTAGATTAGGATGATGTAATAACATCACCAGGGGTCCACAGTGCAGAGGAGGACCTGATAGGAATCCCAGACCAACAAGGATAGTCCTTGGAGGGTTTGTGATGAAGACAAATAAAGTATCCAATTAATAAGATAGTATAAATAGTTGATCAATTAGATATATCTATAAAGGCATCTTTAAGGTTCCATAAGGATGTCTATCTTTTGGTATCTCACTTGCTCAAGGTATTGTACTATTTTTTGTATCCTATTTAATTGCTTGTGGCAATTCATATAGTACATGACACGTTCAGTAATGTGTATGTAATGATCATTGAAACATATGAATATAGTATCAAACCTCTCAAGTTAGTATTGAGTTTAGGAACTTCCACTAAAATATAACAATGTAAAAATGGCAAGTGACAGAGGGGGTGACTGAGTGTCATTGGCCAATGAAGCAGTACATCAAAGGGAAAATTTGGATCTAGCACAACAATAGTGAGTAAGGAGATGTTGCAATGCCAGTTGTGACAAATGCATGCACTCTTGAGCAACATGAATTCTGATCTGATTACTTGAAGACTGCCATGTTTATTGGTGCTTTTCTATTGCAGCAAAATGTAGGTAAATGTAGTTGATGGTAAGATCTTGTATCTTAAATCAAAAGTAAAGGAGAATGACAACAAATATAACAATTATCTTGTAGGTTATATATTGGATTTAAAGACACATATGCCAACTTTTATCAACTAACTTTATTGCCTCTGGTAACCTAATGGTACTTTTGAAGTTTTAAACTAAGGAGATGTGATGTTTGTTGCTAGATTCACTAATATGTCAGATCTAAATCATGTGATGTCAGGAAATTGGTTTGTGAAAAATAGACTTATGATCCTTACTGGATGGAGTTAGGGGGATGTGTTTACAAAGAAGAAGATAAAAGAAGTTCCTATTTGGGTTGGAGTGTACCAAGTTCTACTAGAACTCTGGTATAGTCGAATGTTCTATAGAATAGGCTCTCTTATTGGAACTCCAATTTGCACTGGTGAACCTACAAAACTATGTTCCAAGATGGAGTTCACAAGGTTTCAAGTGATGGTATTTTTTGATTCGAAATTCCCAGAACAAATAACCTTAATGAGTGATGAAGGTTATAGCCACACAATTTACAATTCATATGAGTGGTTTCCTTACATGTGTCACCGTTGTAGTTATTTTAGCCATGAATAAAGCTTCCGTCAAACTGATGTCCTGATAACCAAAACTAGAAGTTGAAAGCAAAGGAGGTTAATACTGAAACCTCAAACCAAGGTGAAGAAGTAGTCTTGAGTCAAGGTATTACTCTAAACAAAGTATCTATGAATTAGAATGTTGAACTTGTTTGGGAGCATCTACAAAAAGTAAATGAAGGTGGAGGTACAAATCACAATGTTCAACTTGTTTGGGAGCATATCCAAGAAGTTAAATGAAGGTGGAGGTTTGGTTCCATCAACCCCTATTCCAATGTTTTCTACTGACTATAATCTTAATGAAGGGGACTTGAAGATGGTTTTCAAGAAGTTGGGGGGAAGAGAAAATAAATACCGAAATGTTACTCAAAAACAAGAAAATTCAATGTATTTCAATATACCACGCATATTCCAGTGGGAATATCATGGTTTTGGAGGATTAGAGATTATCAATGAAGATTTTGATGTTGAGGCTGTCATCTCAACAACACAAGTGATTAAATGACTCCACCTATCACCGTCACTTATTGGAATGCTAGAGAAATAAGTAATAAAATTGAAGGAGTTAAGGAGGAAATAAGGCATTCAATAAGTGACATATTGGTTCTAAATGAAACTAAATTGAGACAAGATAGGTCTCCCAAATTCATGGAAAGATATTTTACTTATTACAACTGGACTTATGATCATTCATCCCATGTGTTGGGACAAATTTTCACTCTTTGGAGGAATTACTTTGTAACCATCTTGCAAGAACCTGATCAAATGATTCACACTAAAATCAAAGTCAATGACTTTATGTTCTACCTCACTATTGTATGCAGTTCCAGTGGTGATTCTGAGAGAGTTGAACTTTGAGACAAATATCGATTAGTCTATCTCTAAACCTTGGGTAGTCCTAGGTGATTTCAATGTTGTGAAAAAAATATTATGAGAAAATTGGTAAGCAACTCCATAAAAAATCAATCGATGATTTTAATTAGTGTGTTTTAAGATGTGGAATTTTTGAGATTAAAATGGGAGGACATTTATTTACCTGGGTCAATCACCAGGATGGAAAAGGTTTTATTACATTATGGATAAATTCATATACAATGAAGATTTTTAACTAACATTTCTAAGTTTCATGGTGAGATCATTTCAAACACTATTAATGCCATAGGAAAAGTAAGGAATATTAAACCTCCTTTTAGATTTGTTAATGCATGAACCAAACATGAAGAATTCCTACCTCCTATTAATTAATTTTGGAGCATTAATATTAAAGGCTTTTCTATATTTTGATTGTATAAGAAGTTACACTTTCTGAAGTCAAAACTGATAAACCGGAACAAGAATTTGATTGTTGATTTATGTCACAAAGAAAGAATTGATTGGATGGCTGCATCTGAGGCCCAGGATAAGGCATATCTTTTTACCATGGATGAAGATCTAAGGGGGAAGGCCATACTATTAAGGAAAAATTCTAGTAAAAAAGTCTTGTGTGCATCATCTAAAAGGGGGAGACACTAATTTCAAGTAATTGGAAATGATGTTTTTGATGGCTTTAATGGTCATTTATACAAGAATACTTGGTGCATAACTGGAAATGATGTTTTTGAATAAGTAATGAATTCTTTGTCAATGGAAATATTATTAAGGAGACAAAAATGATGTTTATCACTCTACTTACTAATGGATCTGACACGAATTTAATTTTCAATTCAACATCCATTTCTTTATGTAATATTTTCTATAAGATAATTTCCAAGTATCTGACTAATAGACTTCAATCCATTTTACCTCTGATAATTTTTTTTGATGACCGAGAGAACCCACCCCGGGCGAAGCCGACATGGTAAACTCTCGAGGCATGAGAGGGTGTGGTCCGGTCACCCCCCTCCCGCGCCTAATCAGTGTGAGTTGCCGTTCACAAAGTGCCTTCGGTGAGGTTCGAACCCGGGTCCTTCATTGGGACTTACTGAGCTCTTACCACCCAGGCTACTATGGTCGGACATTTTACCTCTGATAATTGATACTAAGTAATGTGCTATTTTTAAAGGAAGGATCTTTAAGGATGCAAATTTATTTACTAACAAATTCATAAGTTATTTCAAAAAAATTTCTACGATGAACATGTGCATTCAGACTGATATATAAAAAGCCTACGATTTTGTCAAGTGGAAGTTTCAATTTTTATCATGCAGAAAATGGGTTTCCCTACTTTATGGATGAAGTTGATTGAAGCAATTCAACATGACTTCGTATCAAATCCTTATTCATGGGGATCCTTCAGACTCTTTTTTACCATCTAACGACATCAGGTAGGGGGGTTGTAAGGAGAGGGACCCAGAGAGGACCCACTCCCTATTAAAACTTTGAAGAATAGAACCTCCAGTCCAAACACACCCATAAGGTATCTTGGAGTGGGTGTAAAATTTTCAAATCTTATTTAATGGTAATAAAACAAACAAAGTGTAGAAGCATAATAAAAATAAAAACTATATTCAATTCTTCACAAAAGATTACAAAAGTACATCATAATCTCCCACATAGGGTTTACATGTAAGATACAACATATGGATCTAAGTAGAGGGAAATCTAAACAAAATCAAAATTGTCTCCAAGATATAACTCCTTAAGATAAGTCCATAACTTCATGCCATGTCCTCCATGTCCTTCACCTAGGGTTGGAAGCATACCCCAGCAAGAAGAGAAAATAGATGACATCAACAAAGGCTGGTATGTGCATACTAAATAGAAAATTGAGCAATATATGGAATAAAGGACAACAAATATAAAGGCTTCCCATGAAAAAGAAAAGGACTACCCAAAGAGGGCATAAAATAAATGATTCACCATCACATGATAAAAGGAGGTACTTGCCATAAACAAAACAAATAAGATGTGTGCCATACTAGCACATATAAAGAATTAGAGCACACACCCCATATCATCAACCTGCATGCATGTGAGATAAACATAGCCCTAGAACAATATAAAGTCAAAGTCGGCCAAGTCTCATAAACTTGAAACCTGATAGAAAATGAAGTACTCTAGACTCCCAAATATATAACATGGGCTAAACCTCACAAACTTGAAAATCCGGGTATGGGGCCACCTCCATCCCAAAAATTATAGGAGCATACTGCCCCGAGCAGGAAATACACATCTACCCAAAAACCAATGAAATGATACTACTCTAGTGCTATTGAATCACATAGCATGTTTAATGTAGAGGCAAGTAGAAAGTATAGTCAGATTATACAAAATTTTCCATCAAACTAATGGTCAACATAAACATCCACCATATAAGTGGGCAATAGATATCACATATCATCAATTAGTGTTCCAACATGTACAATGTATAAGAAAGATACCAAGAGAATATCTAAATATGATCACAAGACCAGTAACAACATAAAGTACTTCACATGAAGCATATTTTCCAAAAGAATAAGATATGGTGTAGGCTAATGTCCATAGGACCAATAGAAAGATGAAAATAGGTTGTTTCTCAAAAAGAATAATAGGAGATGCAAGCATACCTTACTAAAGAATCTAAATAGTCCAAAGTCAGCCCTAGATCTAAGACTAGCTCTTCAAAGCACCTAGGATGCATATATGTAGAATTAGGATTAGGTTTACATTAATTATTCAAAACCCTAAAAATCACCTTTTTAATATTAGTGAATTAGGTTATCAAAACAAAGCCATGTTTTAAATTATCCATTTTTGAGTTCAAAATGTATTTTATTATATTTTTCTAACTTATAGATTATTAGTTATAAATTTTAGAAAATCTAACCAATTAGATAAATTCATAAAAATTGTATATTTATTAGTTTAGAGTTAGATGACAAAACTAATACCATTGGACAGAGAATAAAGCACTGACTTTAAAACATATTTTTACTTATTTTTCTGAATTACCAAATAAAAGTTATGATTTTAGGAAACTTGACCAGTCAAAAGCTCACGAAAAGCCACGTCATTCACATTATCTGTTTAATAACACAAATGAGATGGTTCATTGAGGGTTCTCCAATTGGGCTGAGCCTACAATCAACTGGACGCAAGAAGGAAACAAGCAAAGGTGTAAATGATTGTTTTGTCCTAGTGGAGAAATGAAAAGGGAAAGAGAAGGAAGGCTAGAAGTGTGAAATAATAAGAGATCGTATTCTCTATATGCAATGAACCAGTGATGATTGTTTCCAATGTAGATTAAAGCCAATAGACAATCTCACAAAACCAAAGCACAAACCTCTTGGAAAAAATGGTCAGCGGTTTTGCAACACTGAGCCGATATCAAGAAGCCCAAGGAGGTGATTCTAGGTTGCCTAGTAGTCCTGGCAGGACCACGGTTTCCATGACCAAGTGTCGCAGGTGAGGGACCAGCCAGGAACCCGACACCTCAAGATACACATTGAATCAGCATACTCAGCAGCTTCGATGAATCAAAACTAGACCAACACACACGAAACCAAGGGAAAAATAACATATATGGCCGCAAATCATTCCAGCAACAATGCTAGCGGTGGAGGACCAAAAAGTGGGAAAAATCATATACACCTGGTTTGGAGAAATCGATGCCACCCACAGCTTCCCCAAGAATAGAGGAAGTGTTTGTAACCTTCCCAAAGGGAATCCCAGTCCAGGACAGTATTAGTGAGATCCATCTATCCAGTTGGAGCTGTAATGTTGCGGAATCGGGCTGATGACCAGGCAAACACCCTCGGGGTGTTTATAACGATTTCGGCGAACACGAAGATGGTTTCTAAGGGTCTACTTATAGGAGATGAAGCACAGAGAGGTGGGGAGGACCTGTGGAGGTGGAAATAGGGGAAGGAGAGAGACCCCCCCTTGTCGACAAGGATATATGAACACCCAATCCGATTCAGAAATGCATGAGGATTGCAGAGAGGTAGGAATCTAGTTGCGACAAGGAGAGGAGAGAAAGGAGAAAATTAGAGGCCACAAATGTAGTTCCCACTGCAAGAAAAATGGAGCGTGGGGAAGGTGAATATGCAACCACCGTCCGATTGAAAATTGAATGGCTTAGAAAAAGACCATATTGGGAAAACATGTGTGACATCATTGAAATGTGAAAATCTTACCCAATCAGGAAATCAAACAAAGTAAGTTAAATAATTATGTCCTTTCTTTCCCAAAACAAATTGAGGGTCCAAACATACTCCAATTAATATGAAATTTTATACCTAGACTAATTAAATATGTAGCCAATCAGATTTCATATTTGGAAACGTTGGATTCATTAAATTAGCAAATCCCACTTTCTCTTTCCTCATGCATTAATGACATTAGGATTATCCAAATTTGGTGAAACTTCATCCACAAGTTAAATTAAGTATGTTGGATACAAATTTGCCATCAATTTTACATGTTGAAGTTGTTTGTACATTTATTTAATAATTTGAAGGTTCCACTCACTTTCTCCCTCCTACCATCATGTTTTCATCAAATATTTCCCGAATTGGATGAAAATTCACCCAAATGCTATTTTTAATGTGTAAATTATGAATCTAAGATTATTTTCCACTTTTGAGGTCATTAAGTATTTTATTTTATATTGTGAATGAAAAACATCTTTTCTTTTCTAAATGAAATAGGTGTGATTATTATTATCCTAAATTTGTGAAACTTGGCCTCCAAGCTAAAATATATCCAAAGAAAATGATTTTGAGGTTATTTTTAACCAATTTGCCTTCCTTTTATGAGTTTTACATAATAGGTAATTGTGGTCCATTGTTATATTAGTCAATATATTATTTCATTATTATTAATTATTCTTCCAATTGTGTCCCATATTATCATATTATCACCAAAGGAATTATGTAAGATTATTTTGTATGAGTTATTATGAAATCTTCATTTATCTCATGTAACATATTTTATCTGTCCATTAATAAATTAAGACTAATGTGAGATCATTAGGTTACATTAGGGTGTTTTATTCATGCATTAACACGTTATGATTTCAATTAAGCTACTAATGTGCATATCTTTATCCTTGTTTGGCTAAACCCAAAAACCAAGTTGACTATCCTCAAAGACATGATTAGGGTCAAGAGTCTAGGTTTCAGTTCACTATAGCACTCCATGCCTTAAAAGGATTTTGTCCTCAAAATCTATTGATCCAAACATCAACAACCAACTACTTTCCACCCCTTAAAAGGTTTTACCTAACAAGTCAAACTAAACAACATTTAGAGTTACCCACATCTCTTTTAGTTGTGAATGTTATAGAAATTTATGTTGTTCATGTATCCAACTAATAAGTCGGAACCATCTAGGGTTGAGTTTTAGGTCCTTGTGTCTCTAACCTAACAACCTAACATAAACATTCAAAAAGTCATAGGGTACAAAGGGTAGGTCCCCTACACCTTTATATTATCCATATATTCCTAGTCACTTCTTCATAGCCAAAACTAGGGTTAAGATCCTATTCCAACTAATTCTAGGGTTTTACTATGCATACATCCAAAAAATCTTCATTGTGACTTAGTTCAAGAAAACTTCGATAAATTCTAGAATTTTTTTTATATATAGTAGTATAATTGAAAATATATTTTTCTTCAAAAAAGCATGTAATATGAAACAAAGATGAGCTCAAAATCAATGCAGAAATCAAGTCACAATTTATCTATAACAAGATATCCTTATCCTACCATTTCTCCATACTCATCCTGATTTACATCCTCAAATCAAACCTTATTGCATCAAAAGTTACATGTCTTCACTAACTTATATGGTAGGGTAAGATCACCTAAAGCCTCATCACATTAGAGTTCACTAAACATCATGATCCTAATTTGAAGCTCATATCAACCTTTCATCATCAAAAATAGCTTAGGTAAGATCTAGGGAAACGTCTCACCTAGAGGTAACTATCTAGGTTAAGGGTTCTAATAAGGGAGACAAAATTGAAATAGTTATATTCCAACTACCATGGGCTCTAATACCATGTTTTAAGGAGTGGGACCTAGAGGGGATCCACTCCCTACTAAAAATTTGAAGAATAAAACCTCCAGTCCAAACACAACCATAAGGTATCTTGGAGTGGGTGTAAAATTTTCAAATATTATTTAATGGTAGTCAAAAAAACCAAAGTGTAGCAGCAAAATAAAAATAAAGACTCCCACATAGGGTTTATATGTAAGATACAACATATGGATCTAAGTAGAGGGAAATCTAAACCATATCAAAATTGTCTCCCAGCTTTAACTCGTTAAGATAAGTCCATAACTTCATGCCATGTCCTCCACATCCTTCACGTAGGGTTGGAAGCATACCTTATCAAGAAGAGAAAATAGCTGGTATGTGCATACTAAATAGGAAATTGAGAAACATATGGAATAAAGGAAAACAAATATAAAGGCTTCCCATGAAAAAGAAAAGGACTACCCAAAGAGGGCATAAAAGAAATGATTCACCATCACATGATAAAAAGAGGTACTTGCCATAAATAAAGCAAATAAGATTTGTGCCATACTAGCACATATAAAGAATTAGGGCACACACCCCATATCGTTAATCTGCTTGCATGTGATATAAACATAGCCCTAGAACAATATAAAGACAAAGTCAACCAAGTCTTATAAACTTGAAACCTGATAGAGAATGACGTATTTCCAGACTCCCAAATATAAACATGGGACAAGCCTCACAAACTTGAGAACCCGACTATGGGGCCACCTCCATCCCAAAAATAACAGTAGAATACAACCCTGAGCAAGAAATATAGATCTGCCCAAAAGCTAATGAAATTACACTACTCTAGTGCTAATAAGTCACATAGCATGTTTGACGTACATGCAAGTAGAAAGTATAGTCAAATTATTAAAAAGTTGCCATCATACTAATGGACAACATAAACATTCACCATACAAGTGGGCAAGAGATATCACATATCATCAGTTAGTGTTCCAACATGAACAATGTACAATAAAAAAACCTAGAGAATATCTAAATGTGATCAAAAGATCAGTAACAACATAAGGTACTTCACATGAAGCATATTTTCCAAAAGAACAAGATATGGTGTAGGCTAATGTCCATTGGACCAAGATAAAGATGAAAATAGGTTATTTCTCAAAAAGAATAATAGGAGATGAAAGCATACCTTACGAAAGAATCTAAACACTCCAAAGTCAGTCCTAGATCCAAGCATAGGTCTCCAAAGAACCTAGAATGCATATATGTAGCATTAGGGTTAGGTTTACATTAATTAATTAAAAACCCTACAAATCACCTTTTTAATATTAGTGAATTAGGTTATCAAAACCACACCATGTTTTAGATTATCTTTTTCTGAGTTCAAAACATATTTTATTACATTTATCTGACTTATAGATTATTAGTTATAATTTTTAGAAAATCTAACCAATTAGATAAATTCATAAAAATTGTATAT
The DNA here is from genome assembly GCA_963693085.1 of Alisma plantago-aquatica. Taxonomy (NCBI): domain Eukaryota; kingdom Viridiplantae; phylum Streptophyta; class Magnoliopsida; order Alismatales; family Alismataceae; genus Alisma; species Alisma plantago-aquatica. The sequence continues at coordinate 1,589,405,958 of OY856409.1, forward strand.
TTATTAGTTTATAGTTAGGTGACAAAACTGATACCTTAGGACAAAGAATAAAGCACTGATTTCAAAAAATACTTTTACTTATTTTTTTGAGTTACCAAATAAAAGTTATGATACTTGGGAAACTCAACCAATCAGAAGCTCAGGAAAAGCCACGTCATTGACACTCTCCATTTAATAACACAACTAAGATGGACCACTGAGGGTTTGACATGGACTAAGCCTACAGTCAACTAGGTGCAAGAAGAAAATAAGCAAAGGTGCAAAATGACTATTTTGTCCCTGGTGGAGAAATGAAAAGGGAAAGAGAAGGAAGGCTAGAAGCGTGAAATAACAAGAGATCATCTTCTCTATATGTGATGAACCAATGTTGATTGTTGTCGATGCAGATCAAAGCCAAGAGCCAATCTCACAAAACCAAAGTACAAACCTCATGGGAAAAATGATCAGCAATTTTGTAACATTGAGCCGATCTCAAGAAGCCCAAGGAGGTGATCGTGGGTCGTTGAGGAGTCCTGGCACGACCATGGCTACCATGACCAAGTGTCACAGGCGAGGGAGCTGCAAGGAACCCACCAACTCATGATACACATTGAAATCAATGGACTCAACAGCTATGATGAATTAAAACTAGACCAACACACATGAAACCAAGGGAAAAACAACGTATTTGGCCACAAATATTTCCAGAAATAATGCTAGCAGTGGAGGAACAAAAAGAGGGAAAACGCATACACTCGTGGCTTGAAGAAATCGATGCCACCCACAACATCCCCAAGGTTGGAGGAAGCATTTGAGACCTTTCCAAAGGGAACCCCAGTCTAAGACAGCACTGATGAGATCAACCTATCTAGTTGGAGCTGTCATAGTTGCAAAATCGGGCTAACGACCAGGCTAACACCCTCGAGGTGTTTATAACGATTCTGGTGAACATGAAGATGGTTTCCAAGGGTTTACTTATAGGCGATGAAGCACAGAGAGGGGGGGAGGACGTGAGAAGGTGGAAATAGGGGAAGGCGAGACCCCCCCTTTGCCGATAGGGATATATGAACACCCAAACCCTAGAAAAGTCAGGCTTATCTGATTCAAAAACTTGTCAGGATTGCAGAGAGGCAGGAATCTAGTAGCGATGAGGAGAGGAGAGAAGGGAGAAAATCGAAGGCCAGAAATGCACCCACCGCGAGAAAAATGGAGCGTGAGGAAGGTGAAGATGCGTCCATTGTCTGATTGAAAATTGAATGGCCCAAAAAAAGACCATACTGGGAAAACAAGCGTGACATCACTGAAATGCGAGAATCTTACCCGATAAGGAAATCAAACAAAGTGAGTTAAATAATTATGTCCTTTCTTTCCCAAAACAAATTGAGGGTCCAAACATACTCCAATTAATAAGAAATTCTACACCTAGACCAATTAAAGCATGTAGAGTCTGATTATGCAATTAGATTTCATATTTGGAAATGTTGGATTCTTTAAATTAGCAAATCCCACTTTCTCTTTCCTCATGCATTAATGACATTAAGATTATCCAAATTCGGTGAAACTTCATTCACAAGTTAAATTAAATATGTTGGATATGAATTTTCTATCAATTTTAGATGTTGAAGTTGTTTGTACATTTATTTAATGTTTTGAATGTTCTACTCACTTTCTCTCTCCTAACATCATCTTTTCATCAAATATTTTCCAAATTGGAGGAAAATTCAACGAAAGGCTATTTTTAATGTGTAGATTATGAATCTAAGATTATTTTTCACTTTTGGGATCATTAATTATTTTATTTCATATTTTGAAGGAAAAGAAACTTTTCTTTTCTAAATAAAATAGGTGTGATTATTATTATCCTAAATTTGTGAAACTTGGCCTCCAAGCCAAAACATATCCAAAGAAAATGATTCTGAGGTTATTTTTAACCATTTTGCCTTCCCTTTATGAGTTTTACATAATTGGTATTTGTGGTCCATTATTATATTATTTTTTTAGTTAGCATGGTCCATTATTACATTATTCAATATATTGTTTCATTATTATTATTAATATTATTATCATTCTTTCAATTGTGTCCCATATTATCATATTATCACCAAAGGAATTATGTCAGATTATTTTGTACAAGTTATTATGAAATCTCCATTTATCTCATTAACATATTTTATGTGTCCATTAATAACCTAAGACTAATGTGAGATCATTAGGTTACATTAGGGTGTTTTATTTATGGATTAATATGTTTGGATTTCAATTAAGCTACTAATGCACATATATTTATCCTTGTTTGGCTAAACCCAAAGAACCAAGTTGACTATCCTCCAAGACATATGATCAGGGTCAAGAGGCTAGGTTTCAGTTCGTTATAGGGATACTAGAGACCCATGTCCATTTGTCATCGTGATGCACAGTTTCAATGAGCTTTTGAAGAAAGCTTTTAAAGTAAGAATATATATACAACAAAGCCTCTAAACATCTATGTATCTTGCACTTGTCACTTGAAAATGTTCTAGTGATTTTTATTAAAGTTGACCGTCTTGGTGCTAAAACAATAAAGTCTATATTCTCCAAATTTGGTGACGAGTCATGCATATCTATCAATAATGAAAAAAAAACTCCATTATTCTGAGTAAAGGCTACTATGAATCTATTCTTTGAGTTCTAGGTATGGATGAAAGTACATGTTCCTGGAAGTATCTCAATTTTCCTTTATTTTCATGCAAGTTATTATCTAATAAATCGTGTTCTAGCCTTATTGATACGATCAAGAAAAAGATAGATAGTTGGAAGGCTAAGCTTCTCACTATGGTAGGTAGTGTGAACTTATTGAATCAAATTTAGCTTCAATGAATCTATATTGGATCTATTATTTCCCTATACCTACTTTTACTCTTGACTATATTGACAAACTCTATAGGGACTTTCTCCAAGGGCATGCTGGATCAAAGAAGCATCTTCATCTGGTGAAATGGGACGAATAACCCTTATAAAAAAAGGTGGCTTGGGTCTCAGGAAGAGTAAATAGGTATTCAAAGCATGTTTAATGTTGAATGCATGGGATATTGCAAATAAAAAATATTCACTTTGGGTAATGGATCAATGAAAAGTATATGAAGAAGAATACTTTTTGGAGAATTGATGAATCCCCAAATTTTTACTGGCCTTTCGATGATAATTTAAGAACTTTAAGTATTATTTTACCTCCTATATTATTTGAGATTGATTTAGGTATCAAATTGAAACTATGAAAAGACCCTTGGATTTCAGTCATTTCTTAGCGAGATTGTTGGTAGGTACATGATTATAAAATCGGTTCTCCCTAAGGATGCTTCTCTTACTAGAATCATTTTTAATGGTGAATAGCAAGTTTCCTCAAGCAGATGCTCTAGTAATACTTCCAAGTTCCTTGTGGAGTACAACTAGAATATTGTTGATATTGATAGACTGAATGTGTGGGTTATCAAACATCAAAAATATCTTGATCTAGAATATTATTCGATTCAATAATAATGAGAATGTTGTTTCAACAAGATTTGGTATATTAAATCTCCCAAGAAATGTGTCTTCCACTTATGGAAGGTTGTTTTGAATAAGCTACCTACTTTTGATTACACTAGGAGGAGGGGCAGTAAAGTTGCATGTATTTGTTTTTATGCATGAATGGATATGAGGATGCTAATTATGTGACTTTCTCATTCTGTTATGTCAACAATATACAATATAAGGCATTGGAGGTTGGGCACATCACCTCTACAAGTAATTGGGAAGCGATTTTCCATTTAAAGAACATGTTATCTAAGTTAATTTGGTTTCTTTCCTTATTATTGCTAGTTGGAAAGGAATTTGAGGGGTCATTAGGAGGTTTACATGGTTCTTTATATTCTTTTGAAGAAGATTGATTTTGGATATCACTTCTCTCCTATGACACTAGGTATAGCATGGTTCTTTATATTCTTTGGAAGAAGATTGATTTTAGATATCATTGATCTCCTATGAATCTGGTTTATGCAGTTTGCTGATATGAATTACTTGGTTTCTAACTTTTTAATATTGGACCTATTTTTTATTTCCCAATTTTGACCTCTTGGCAGCCTACATACTGTCTCATTTTACCAAGTTTTGGCCATTGGGATCAAGCATTTCTTATTTATTAAGGTTTTATGAATCCTTCATGTATTGTCCTTTCTCTGTTGATTGAGGTTCTCTAGAGTAGTTTCATTCTGGGATCCCTAACCTACTTCATTCCAAATTTAATCTCTTGGAAATGTTCATATATGTCTGAAACTTCACCATTTTGTATTTCCTTGGAACTTATGTCTCACTTTTTCTCTTAATAAGTTCATTTATGACAAGGAGGTGTGCAACCATTTATCTAAGATTTTCATTAGATGCTTTTGAAAGTTATTATCCACCTAAATAGTTGTGAAGAACCTTCCAAAGTTGACTTGTAACTTAATGTATTATGGATCTTGTCTTAGTAAAAAATTTCTCAATGTAGTATTCAAAATTATTAGTGAGTTCTTTTAGTTTTATCAAAATAGTGGGAGCATTATTAATTAAAGCCAAATTGATGTCATCCATAAAATTAATTTTCAAATCAAATTATTAACTTGTGCAAATATTTCCTTTGTAGATCTAATGTCAAACATGCATATCAACTTCTCGTTATGACCAGTCCTTGAAAAATGAAAAGTTGAATGGGATTAACTCTTATCACTGGTGTAGGACATTGAAAATTGTTCTCACTCATGACTTTAAGTTCAATATCCTAAAAACATAAGAATTAGAAGAACCAACTTAAAAGATGCCTAGAGAGGAAATGGAATCTTATTGTAAGCATATTAATGAAGCTATTTACATAAAATGTCTCATGATATACTCCATGAATCATGAGATTCCAAAGAAACATGAGAACATATGAGTTCTAGAGATGACCATACATCTCAAGAATATGTTCTAAGAACAAGCAAGGCAAGAGAGGTATGATGTATGTAAAGCCCTATTCAAGTGCAACATGACTGAAGGTGATCCAGTGGGCCATTGATGTAAAATCGTGTAGTCAGTTTGTCATGAACGACAACATGAACAAATTTGTTCAACTATTTTTGGAGTTGGTTGGCATGTTGAGAAATGTTGATACTCATATATAGGAAGAGAACCTGGATTTTTTGTTGATGGTCAACAAAGGAAAAGCTGAGTCAAAGGGAAAGGGAAAAGCTAAGAAGATTGCTAAATCTAGAAAAAAGCCAGTCTTAAGCACTTAGAGTTAAATAAGGAGTAGGTAAGGATGGCACTTGTCGCCATGATCACCAAACAACACATTGGAAATTAATTTTCCACTTTACCTTAAGGAACTAAAGAAGGATGGGATATAGATATCCACTTTTGATACATAGGATATAGATAAAAAAAAATTGCTTCTTCATCAGAATTGTATACTTGATATGAATATCATATATGCTATAATATGAAGGATCTGAAAAGAAGTAAACCCTTATTGAAGGGAGAGGTGGATCTACGAGTCACTAATGGAGCAAGTGTTGCTACCACACCTATAGAGGCATATTATTTATCTCTTCACAGTGGGCTTGTAATAGAGTTAGAAAACTTATATTATGTACATGATAAGAATGGTTTTGAATTTCTATAAATAATGATCAAATTTATATTCCGAGATATAAGATATTCTATGGAAGTACATTAATGTCTTATGGAGCTTATTTATTGGATATTGAGACAAGTGTACATAGTATAAGTACTAAGAGCTTAAAACTCAATGATTCAAACAAAACTTACCTTTGACAGTTCTTGTATTGACCGTCATCAAACCGATAAACAAATCATTACTAATTAAGGGGAATAAACATAATAAGTGGATTAACAAAAATCACTAAAATTTTAAACCGTTTTGTAAGGAGATCCTTTTCCAAAAAACTCTTACTGAAAGATCCAAAACTCATACATATCATGATTACATTGTATAACATCTTATCTTGAGGACAACATATAACAGTTGATCTATCAAAACACATATTGGAGCAACATAAAACCTTGAGGCATTCAAGCCAAAATCTCAGATCATTCATGAAACCAGTATGAACCAACTCCAAGGACCTGAGAGTATAGAGAAGACACATAGGACTTCTATCTACAAGACACGACAGGAAGTACACTCAACCTGAGCTGTCATTGCTGCCTAAGCTGTGGTTCCTCCTCTGTAGAAAGATCTTCGCCACCTTGTGCACGTCCACCTAAAAAAAATGTGGATCCCACTGGGTGAGACAATTGTCCCAGTGAGACATATAACTCTCCGCTAACCATATTATTATCACATATTAAGCATTTATAAACTGAGCAGAGGTTCTTTTTATATTAACATGTAGGATAATTCACTGTATGAACAGAATGAAGTAATCTCCTTTCTTAAGGATAACATTGCATCTACCCATGGTAGAGTTATAAATCATCTCTCTGCTTTACAAGGAATGTAAAGAAACATAAATATCATCCATCAACTAAGATGTATAACTGAACTGCACATCAATCAATGTTTCTCATATTCGATCCTTAAGCAGATATGCTACACAGCTGATTACATTTTTCAATCACACTTATGCCCTAAGGAGATGAGGTATACCGCTCATACTCCAACTGACCACGGCTACGTAAAGCATCGATACCATACAAGGTCAATGGGAGAACTGACTTCCATGACTCTGCCGTCTCGGTCAGTGCGAGACCACAAGCAGGACATCTTGTGTCATTGCTAAATAGCTTTTCAGGGTATACTGGAAACTTCGCTATAGAGCTACAACGTCAACTACACTCTCTTCGGGGAGATCTCAATTATCCATCCCTGACCTTCATCGTCATCGGGAGATTCATGATACATCCATCTCGACATATATAATGGTGGATTGAGAGATTTCATGTTTATCTCACATCAATCCCACATTAGGGCATAAGTATATTTGCGCCCATCACCCCCACTTATTCAAAAATATGCCCTTCGGGTTATGCCGCGGAGCAACCCATTTCACCATTCAACAAATTTTGATGCTGATGGATCTATGGTCAGGGCACTACATGATAAGATTCCACTTGATTAATTAAGTGCATTACTGTATCGTTTAGCATCAGTCAAGTTTCAAACAAGAATTATTATAACAGATGCTATAAAGAAAGGTGTAATACATCTATTAAGTACTTTTCAAATTTTAGAACACATATAACATTTAGAATCTCAATCCCTTATTTCATTATTGGGAATTCTCATCCCTTAACATTATCATCATGATTACTAGATCTGGGTATTCAAATCCTTAGTTCATCACTGAACACTGTTACCACTTATCATGTAACTAATACCTCTAGGTCCTCAGACCAAGGTATACATGATACTTGTTGCACAAGCATCTCACATGGCTCACAAGGCCATTTCACATCTTGTCACCTCTCACTAGGCAACAACTTATTCACATGGCTCACAAGGCCACTACACATCTTGTCACATCTCACTATGCAACAACTTATTCACATGGCTCACAAGGCCATTACACATCTTGTCACCTCTCACTAGGCAACAACTTATTCACATGGCTCACAAGGCCATTAATCATTATACTTGTTATACAATTACTTAACATGTCACAAGCCTTATGTAATAAAATAAATGCAACCTTCCCATCATTAGGGTTAGGGTTTCCCTTTATAGCTGAATAGGGTTTCATTTTCATATTATTAATCCAAACCCTAATTCATTGCTCCATACATCTAGGAGTATACATTGATATCATAAGTATTCAATCATACTTATTTATTCTCATCATTTATCATTAAATGATTATCAACACAAAGTATGAGTTTCTCTCTCATCCTAACTAGGATATTGATTACATCATACTTTATTAACTTGGTTTAACCCTTCTCAAGACATGTTAGCCTACACTTATCAAAGTGCATTAAACTCATTACCTCTCAATGTAACAATTAACATGACACACTTCATGTGTTACTCATCCACATATATTGGATTTGAGGTGCATCAAGGTGTATCAACCTTGAGATGTTGGATATGATATTAATCATGTCTTGATGTATCACTTCCCTCATCACTTTTAACTTGCTTTGTTCATCAACTTATCTTGTATTAGGGTATTTTCCATCCTAATACTTTATGCACTAACTCATCACATTTATGTTACAGTTCATTGGACATAAGTCACACACTTGAATTACCCAACTATCATAAAGTGATATGGTCTCATCTCGAGTTAAGGCATTGTTGTTATACAATTATCAACCACTATAGGTGTTTCACCTATCAAGGTATTAACCACACCATTACTATAAGGACCCCGACCCATGTTTTGGGCTAACCCTATTTTCTTTTCTTAAGTAAGGTGCTTATAACCTTAATCTAATCCTTTAAGAAGTTTTGATATCATGTGACAAGTGTATGTTTATAGTTTGGTCCCGTTTGGATGTTGTTTGAGCAATGTTTGCTTATTTTGGACCAAAGTGCAATTTACCCAAAGTAAGGGGTTATATTGCAATATGTCAGATGTAGAGCATACCTTTAGTTCTCTAGCATCATTATATAGAGAATGATGCTATGGGGCACCCTGTGGAGGGCCTATGTTCCACGTTTGAGCTTGGTTGGATGATGCTTGTGCTTTATGTGCTAGTTTTGGTGTAAATTGCAAATTACCCAAAGTAGAGGGCCAATATGCAATTTATCTACTCTGGAGTTTTCTTTCTTTAGTTTGGCATCACCTAGTATGTGTATGAAGGCTTTGTCACCTTGTTTGGATGATAGTTGAGGAGTGACATCTCTATATGGTTTTTATGCCTTACATGTCACATGTGCTATCTTGTCCTTTAGTGTATCGGGTAGAGCTTGGAGTTTGTATCGGTTTAGGGGGTGTGTCTCCCATGGAAGATTACCAGATGCACGATACATAGCCTATAGTGTATCACCAGGCCGTGCATGTGTAGTTTGGGTGGCAACAAGTGGCATTAAGAGCATGAGCAAGTGGCATCTAAGTTTATGTGGTTAGGACACCTTCCCTTTGCTACCTCTCTCTTCCTTGGTGTATATAACTCCCTTCCTCCTTAACCAAGTGATCCTTTTCGGCCACCTCCTTCCTCTTCCTGTATGGGACGAGCTTGGGAGCTTTGGGATCTAAGGAAAATGCCCATGGAGCTTGGGAGGCCGAGCTCCTTGCCCATGGAGATTTCTTGCTCAAGATCTGACCTTGGTGAGTCATGCTTCTTTGCTAGCTTTCCCTTGTGATTTCTTAGTCATCTCCTTCCTCCCATCTCGGCCATGGATGGACCCTTGATGAGAGTATTAAAGGCCGTTGTCCTATCCCTCTTTACTTCTTCTTGAGCTAAGCATAACCATGGCTTCTTCTTCTTCATCATCTTTTGTTTCTTAAGGTGATGATGATGGTGCCGAAGGCAGGTTTAGAGCTTTGGATGGATGATCTTCATGGTGAGGAATGTGGGTTTTCTACTTGGATCAAGAAGCTTGAAGCCTTTCATGGAGATCCTCTTAAGGCGGGTTACATAACTCTTAACCATCTCTATTATGTTCACTCCTCATATGTACTTAAATCGATTCTTGTCTTTAGATCGATACCTTTTTCTATGATAGTTGTATATGTGGAACTTAAAATCTGATCTAATAGGAATGCTACGTTTTATTACTGCCTTTATCTTGTGTGGGATGGTAAGGGGTGTCTTGAGGTTGAAGATGAATAACCTGATATGCTTTGGCTACCCGATAGGGTGTTTTACCTGATATACAGCTTTGCCCGATATAATACCTAGCCCGATAGGTTATGCTTTGGTTGATGAATTATGAGCAATACCCCTCTCTCGTTTAGTTGAGAGGTGAGCTTAGGATTCCTTGATCCAAATATGTATGGTGGTGATTCATTGTGCAAAACCCCTCTCTCACTTTGTTGTTGAGAGGTGAGCCTATGCTCTAGATGGTTGGGCGACATGTTAGCTTGGCCGATAGGAGTGTTGAACTTAGTGTTGAGATGATGTTCTACCCTAGCTGTTGTTGGTTGGCCGATATGGTGATGACACACCTTGCTGCCCGATATGTGATAGAGGTTGTGCAAGACCCCTATCACTTAGTTGTTGAGAGGTGAGCCAACTCTCTTGATCTTTTAGGGTTTGTGGTGGTCTTGAGGTTGAAGATGACCAGCCTGAGATGTCTTGCTGCCTAAATACTGTCTTGATTTGAGGTTCCTGATATTCCCTTAGTTGGGTCTTGGATGATATGCTAGAAGATGTCTGGTTGACCCCTTTGACAGATATGAGCCCTTAACCGAGTTGTTGTTTGCCCGATATGTTCTCTTGGGTGCCTTGAGCGACATGAGTGGCCATGCCTTGTTGGTGAGTCTTGAGCAACACCCCTCCTTCCTTGAGTTGTGAGGTGAGCTCTAGCTCTTGCCCGATATGCTTGAGAGTTGTGCAATACCCCTCTCTCTTTCTTTAAGTTGAGAGGTGAGCCAATTCTCTTGATACCTTGGGTGATATGGTGAGGTTGGTCGTTAGGGTTGTCCAAACCCTAGTCACCCGATATGGTTGGTAGTACCTTTGTGGCTTGTTGACCTTTATGGTCACTTGAGTGAGTTTCCTGATATCCCTCTCTTCCTTTAGTTAGGGTTTGGGTGATACAAGAGTATGAGGTTTGGGTGACATAGTAAGCAGATGCCTTGGTAATCCTTCACCCGATATTGTGCTTGGACATTATGAGGTTTGCTGTCCGACATGGTCATGTTATACTAATCCTTGGTGAGGGCAATACCCTTAAAGGTAGTGTTGCCTGATACCCTGGAACCCTTAGGGTGTTTTGGTGTTGTTGTTGTTGTGTCCGGGCAATATGTCTTTGGTATTCTTTTCACGATACCCTTAGATGTGAACCCCTACCCTTGATTAACCGCTTGGGTGATACTGAGTATCCCTTGCCCGATATACCTTGGTGAAGGACTTAACCCGATATCTATGCCAACTAGACACACACCTTAGAGTCCTTGGCCGATATGCCTTGCCTGATACATGCTTCCTTTTGGTTGGTTACCCGACACATGGAGAGGTTTAGACAGAGCTTGAGCGATATGGTGTTTAGATGATACATGCTGAGAGTTTTGATGGTATGGTATTATATATGAGATCCATATACTCATCCTTATGCAAGTATGCAGCCTAGAGTTAGAAGTTTATTGGCTTAAATGATATGCATATTAATGATGATCATGGACAAGGGAAAAGGGAGTTGACCATGCTAGGGTTGATCCTGAGAATACCTTAGTTGTTATAAGGTTATGTGGTTCTTGGCCGACATTAATAGTGTTTGTTGTTTTATAGTGAGGGTTTGTTTGGTCACTGCCTAGTTTTGGTGAGGATAGGCGACACATTTGGTGAGGGTTGTGCCCTAACCCGATAACCCTAAGCGTTATCTTGATCCCGAGATGTTTGTATGCTTATCTTGTTACCTTGGGCCTGTATCTTTGATCACGATGTTGAGGTATGACAAATAGGTTGTGAGCCTCACTATGATGGTTGCCTATGGTTGGTGATCGGTGAACCTTTGATAAAGCTTGATGATAGATCATGGTTGTATGATCCTTAAAGATGAATCCTTAGGGATGGCATGCATGGTGACATGAGATGTAGGGTATGGTGGGATACCCATGGTATGGTAACAATAATGCATATTGTTTAATATACCATCTAAGACTTTATGATTCATGAGTTCATAATAAAGGTTGTTGTTCCAGTCCTATAAACTTTAATCTTAATGACGTGTTAATCATGATATGCACTTTAAAGATTTGTTTTTGGTGATCAAGTTATCTCTTTTGCCATACATCCTAACCACCCAAGTATTATCAATTGATCTCATAGCCAGGTAAGAGCTATGATGGTTATATGATTATGTGCTTTATGTAGCACTTGGTATATGCACAATATCTGAGTAATGATGATGTGCCTTGTTGATGAGATAACAAGTACCACCATATGATGAGAAAGGTCTGGTGACCTGATAAAGGCTGAAGTGCCTGTTTGAGGTGTTATCCTCTAATTGTGATATGAGGGATTGCTATCCCATGATGATGTATGATGATGAAGCCTTGAGAGGTAGTAGCATTATGTGATGAACAGAAGGATTGATATCCCATGGCAATATGATGATTGTTGAGGGCATTGAGAATAACAGTAACAGTGTGACACAAGATAATGGAATTTAATGTTGTTTATGTTTTATATGGTTGTTTAATACAACTTGGTTGCCCCAACAATCCACTTAAAATGTAGTAACTAAATATAGATGAACTTTCATGTAGTTTTCCCTGGCCATAGATCCATCATCGTCAGTAGTTGGTGATGGTGAAACGGGTTCTCCTGCGGGTTAACCCAGAGCGCATATTGTTAAATATGCGGGGTTTCTCCTAGCCAAAAATAGGAGGATTAAAGTGCAACTTCGGTTGTAGACCCAAGATGTGTATAAGAGCATGGTGAATAGGCCCATGGCTCAATGTGATAGAGCATGAATGTGTTCATGGCTCAGGGAGCACGGTGAACTGGCATGTGGCTCAGATATACTAGCGTCGAGACCTATACCAAGGCGGGCTAGAGAAAGGGTAGCCTGTGGGAACTGACTCTGTGGCTAAGGCCACTTAAGAAAGAGATTGTGGTCCTACTTTGGATATTGTGCACTAACCATGAGGAGGTGATGTCATGGAGTCCAACTTTTCCATTGACCTTATATTGCACCAGCTTTGGGTTTTGCAACCAAAGGTTGGATTTGAGCGGTATGACTCACTTCCTCAGTGCATAATAATTCATAATCAAGCCGTATAGTATCTTTGCTTAGGGAAAATACAAAACATTGGTTGAGACCTTGGATGATGTAAGCTTTCTCATATGTTCTCTATATACATGTTCTTCATATTCCTTCTTGTATAACCGGTTAGTTATTACCTATTGTTTAAATTGATCTATCTACTCAGTTATCTGTGATAATAATAAAGTTGGTAGAGGGTTATGTTTCTCACTGGGACTGTTTGTCTCACCCCAAGGGTTAATAACTTTTTTAGGTGGATGTGCCTGGCGAGATAAAGATCATGTCACTGAGATGATATGCAGAGGTATCATACCTGGTGGAATAGATAGTGTCTAGTAGTAGAGTCCTATGTGTCGTCCCTGTACACTCAGGTCTTCGGGAGAGTTTTTGATGTTTCTCATATGATGACCGATGTATGGTTTTCGGCTTATGTACCTTGATGTAACAAATCAACATGTTGAACTGTTATTTCATGTAATGAGATGATGGGAAATTATGTTGTAGCACCTTGAAAATATGTTATGAAAAGAAAGTGTTGGCGTAGATGTAATATGTCTCATCTTATGGTGCTTGTTGTAAATCGGTTATAATTTCCCGTGGTTTTTGGTAATCTCCTGGTTAGTATGTAATCGTGTTTTGTTTGAGATGGGATGTTTCAAGGGATTGGTATCAGAGCTCTAGGTTCACTGAGTCTATAGGGACACTAGGAATAGGATTAGGATGGTGTCTAAGGTTGGACCGTGACATAAAATATGGTGCATACTACCTAATCTCAGTACTTGATGCCCTGGCCAGGTATTCAAATATTGAAGATAAAGGTAAGTGTGAAGCCTTAGATTGTTTCCTCTTTGATTACTCTGATCAAGTAGTCATTCTTGAGCAATCTAAAGAGTATATCAAATTAGGAAATATGACGTTAATACCTTCATCTTGCTATAAAAGAAGTAAATAAATGCACCATAGCCCCTTAATACCTAGATGCTCGGTAATAAAGAGAGGAAGTAACAGTTCTATGAAACCTAAATCCATATGAGAATATGATGAGATAAGTTCTTGAAACTATAATCTCAAGAGATATACCTGGAAAAAGATAGAATAACCTATGATAACACGGTAAGTTAAAGCATAAAACTTATACAAAATGAAGAAGATGCCTGAAAATCAAGATAAAGTTAAAATAAAGAGAAGAACAAGTGATGAGTAAACCAGATGCAACCTGAGATAATCTCAGACCAACCAATGAATGTAAGAAAAAAATAAGAAAGTATAAAGTGCAATTCATGATAAGTGAAGGAGAACAAGGGAGATGATCCATGTCCAATAAAGAATAAGTGAAGAGTAACGATCTTTTCCACAAAGAGAGAACAAAAAATGTGATATAATCAGGAAAGGATCATGAAAATGATAAAACAACAATAAGGGAAAAGTGTAATGACATGTAATGGTCTTGATGATTCCTGTGTTGATTGCAAGGAAACCAAGAAGAAATAGGATAAAATTAGATGGAACAAAGTTTAATGATGCATAAATAGTTGAAAACTCATGTAAGGATCAAAGAAAGTGATAATCTCATCCCCTTGATATAAAACCATAGGTGTTGATGGGGTGATAGGAGGAGTTTGTTCCCTTGTGTTCCTTCCTTCCAAGGGAGTGGTAGTTAGGTGGACCTTGTGTCACTTGATAAGTATGCTTTTGGAGCGATCTCTAGTTGGATACTTTGAAAAGTATTAGTTGATCTTGGACTTTAGTCTCCAAGATGGAGATGCCTGTGATAGATGACGACGGTAGGATCCTCCTGACACATTTTGATCTGGCAATGATGATAGATTATGAATGTGATACTGGAAGTGATGCATTTTGGCTCATGAGATGGATACCAAGGTGAGGAATCCTAGTATACGAGAAGTGCCAAGTGTATGAGAAAGTGAGCACATGCCTTCTGGTAAGAGAGTTAAGAAATTTGGATCGTGGAGGTATGGTGGTGAACCATCTTGATAGGTCATCCTTAACCTGGAACTCATAAGATTGAAGCTTGTTTTGGAGTCTGGACCTATGTGGTGATCCTTGAAGCAGCAGTTCAACATCACAGAGGAATGCTGATGAGGATAAGCAAGTGAGGATCGGATGGTTTGACCAGAAAGAAGAAGGCAATAGTTAGATCTCGTGACATGAGTTGGCTAGAACACTATGAGCTGGCAGGTCAGATGGAGTCACTCCATTCCTCTTTGTCTTCTTCTTTCCTCTTATCTACTCCAATTGATCCAGTTTAGTATGTACCCTCCTTTGAACGCTTGTAGTATGTTTGACAGATGTTTCCTTCTTGATTAGTCAGGAGAGAGATCACCTATTGTCGAGCACTTTGCTGGATGACCTGGTTGTGTTGGATGAAGTGTATCCTTCTCGTGTCCTTCCTTTTCCAAGATAGGACAATCAAGTGAACCTCTTTCCACATGACATGTTGAGGATTGATATAACCCTGGGAATGGATATCCTTGGAAAGGGTGAAGTGGTCTCAGATGGAGAAGTTGGCTTTGGTTTGAACTGGCTAAGTGCTTACAATATGGGTATCACCTGTTAGGGGTTTATGCTCCGCATAAACATGACGACGGATGGTATTCATACAAAGAAAGGAACTGTTGTAAGATCGTCATAGGAAAAGTTCATCAAGTTAAGCCTGATTCCTTGGAATATTCCTAGCTAAGTCTCGAGTAAAGGAAGGTCCAGGAAGGATGTGCATCGGTTAGAGACGGATGAACAAGGTTTGTGATAGTGCATATCTGTTACCACCCGAGTTGGTGCTTGTTGTGCCCTTGGAACCGATATGAAGTTGTGGCAGTCTTGCATCCAAGATGATGTGGTGTAGCTTGCTATGTTATGTGTATACATGCGTATGTATCTTATGATAATCCCTTTTGAGATCGATCTCCCTTGGATTAGAGGCATCCTTTGTGGAAGGAGAAGGAACAATTGGAATGTATATAGCAGAAGGATAGGGATACAAGTCATGAGAAGCATAAGTGTTGAGCTTGTAAGATCAGAGTAGCATAGATCAGAGTAGCGCAGTGGAAGCGTAACAAGGAAGGTGATATATCAGTAATGGAACTGATACCTAAGTAATACAAGTTTCATGTGATGTCCAGTATATAAAGAGAGCTACCAAACAAAGGATGTTGAGACAGAGGGCTGAGCCTGTAACTAGTACAAGAAAACCTTGTGTTGGCTCTGGAAGAAGAGAAAGTATGTTGGTCATAGATATGTGACACCTAGGATCTTTGTGGAGTTGTATGATGTGATGCGTGAGTAACACCCATCTTCCTCCTGCTCAGGATTTCGGGGACGAAATCCTTGTTAGGGGTTTATGACTTGTAAGGACCCTAGCCCATGCTTTGGGCTAACCCTATTTTCTTTGCTTAAGTAATGTGCTTAGAACCTTAATCTAATCCTTCAAGAAGTTTTGATATCATGTGACAAGCTTATGTTTACAGTTTGGTCCCGTTTGGATGTTGTTTGAGCAATGTTGGCTTGTTTTGGACCAAAGTGCAATTTACCCAAAGTAAGGGGTTATATTGCAATATGTCACATGTAGAGCATACCTTTAGTTCTCTAGCATCATTATATAGAGAATGATGCTGTGGGGCACCTTTTGGAGGACCTATGTTCCAAGTTTGAGCTTGGTTGGATGATGCTTGTGCTTTATGTGCTAGTTTTAGTGTAAATTGCAAATTACCCAAAGTAGAGGGCCAATATGCAATTTAATTGCTCTGGAGTTTTATTTCTTCAGTTTGGCATCACCTAGTACGTGGATGAAGGCTTGGGCACCTTGTTTGGATGATAGTTGAGGAGTGACATCTCTATATGGTTTTTATGCCTTATATGTCACATGTGCTATCTTGTCCTTTAGTGTATCGGGTAGAGTTTAGAGTTTGTATTGGTTTTGGGGGTGAGTCACCCATGGAAGATGACCAGCTGCACTATACACAGCCTAGATGTATCACCAAGCCATGCATGTGGAATTTGGGTGGCAACAAGTGGCATTAAGAGCATGAGCAAGTGGCATCTAAGTTTATGTGGTTAGGACACCTTTCCTTTGCTACCTCTCTCTTCCTTGGTGTATATAACTCCCTTCCTCCTTAACAAAGTGATCCTTTTCGGCCACCTCCTTCCCCTTCCTATATGGGACGAGCTTGGGAGCTTTGGGAGCTAAGGAAAACCCCCATGGAGCTTGGGAGTCCGAGCTCCTTGCCCATGGAGATTTCTTGCTCAAGATCCGACCTTGATGAGTCATGCTTCTTTGCTAGCTTTCCCTTGTGCTTTCTTCTTCATCTCCTTCCTCCCCACTCAGCCATGGATGGACCCTTGATGAGAGTAGGCAAGGCCGTGGTCCTCTCCCTATTTACTTCTTCTTGAGCTAAGCATAACCATGGTTTCTTCTTCTTCTTCATCTTTTGTTTCTTAAGGTGATGATGATGATGCCGAAGGCATGTTTAGAGCTTTGGATGGATGATCTTCATGGTGAGGAACGTGGGTTTTCTGCTTATATCAATAGGCTTGATGCCTTTCATGGAGATCCTCTTAAGGCGGGTTACATAACTCTTAACCATCTCTATTATGTTCACTACTCATATGTACTTAAATTGATTCTTGTCTTTAGATCGATACCTTTTTATATGATAGTTGTATATGTGGAACTTGAAATATGATCTAATGGGAATGCTACGTTTTATTATTTCCATTATCTTTTTTTTGATGGTAAGGGGTGTCTTGAGGTTGAATATGACTAACCTGATATGCTTTGGCTACCCAATAGGGTGTTTTACCCGATATAGAGCTTTGCCCAATATAATACCTTGCCTGATAGGTTATGCTTTGGTTGATGAATTATGAGCAAAACCCCTCTCTCGTTTAGTTGAGAGGTGAGATTAGGATTCCTTGATCAAAATATGTATGGTGGTGAGTCCTTGGGCAAAACCCCTCTCTCACTTTGTTGTTGAGAGGTGAGCATATGCTCTAGATGGTTGGGCAACATGTTAGCTTGGCCGATAGGAGTGTTGACCTTAGTGTTGAGATGATGTTCTATCGTAGCTGTTGTTGGTTGGCCAATATGGTGATGACACACCTTGATGCCCGATATGTGATAGAGGTTGTGCAAGACCCCTCTCACTTAGTTGTTGAGAGGTGAGCCAACTCTCTTGATCTTTTAGGGTTTGTGGTGGTCTTGAGGTTGAAGATGACCAGCCTGAGATGTCTTGCTGCCTAAATACCGTCTTGATGTGAGGTGCCTGATATCCCCTTAGTTGGGTCTTGGATGATATGCTAGAAGAGTGTCTGGTTGACCCCTTTGGCTGATATGAGCCCTTAACTGAGTTGATGTTTGCCCGATATGTTCTCTTGGGTGCCTTGAGCGACATGAGTGGCCATGCCTTGTTGATGAGTCTTGAGCAACACCCCTCCTTCCTTGAGTTGTGAGGCGAGCTCTAGATCTTGCCCGATATGCTTGAGAGTTGTGCAATACCCCTCTCTCTTTCTTTAAGTTGAGAGGTGAGCCAATTCTCTTAATACCTTGGGCGATATGGTGAGGTTGGCCGTTAGGTTTGTCCAAACCCTAGTCACCTGATATGGTTGGTAGTACCTTTGTGGCTTGTTGCCCTTTATGGTCTCTTGAGTGAGTTGCCCATATCCCTCTCTTCCTTTAGTTAGGGTTTGGGCGATACAATAGTATGAGGTTTGGGTAACATAGTAGGCAGATGCCTTGGTGATCCTTCACCTGATATGGTGCTTGAGCATTATAAGGTTTTCTGCCTGACATGGTCATGTTAGGATGATCTTTGGTGAGGGTAATACCCTTAAAGGTAGTGTTGCCCAATACCCTAGAACCCTTAGGGTGTTTTGGTGGTGTTGTTGTTGTTTTCGGGCGATATGTCTTTGGTATTCTTTGCATGATACCCTTAGATGTGAACCCCTACCCTTGAGTAAGCTCTTGGGTGATACTGAGTATCCCTTGCCTGATATACCTTGGTGAAGGACTTAACCCGATATGTATGCCAACTCGACACACACCTTAGAGTCCTTGGCCAATATGCCTTGCCTGATACATGTTTCCTTTTGGTTGGTTACCCGACACATGGAGAGGTTTAGACAGAGCTTGAGAGATATGGTGTTTAGACGATACATGCTTAGAGTTTTTATGGTACGGTATGGTATTATATATGAGATCCATATACTCATCCTTATGCAAGTATGAAACCTAGGGTTAGAAGTTTATTGGCTTAAATGATATGCATATTAATGATGATCATTGATGAGGGAAAAGGGAGTTGACCATGCTAGGGTTGACCCCGAGAATACCTTAGTTGTTATAAGGTTATGTGGTTCTTGGCCGACATCAATAGTGTTCGCTGGTTTATAGTGAGGGTTCGTTTGGTCGCACTAGTACATAACTGACCTTTAGTGTCAGTTATTTAAGGCCTTTAATGTTAGTTTCTAAGCGACACCTATGTGGGCGACGCTAAAATCCCAACCGTTACACGTCGGTTAAAAAACCGACGCCAAAACCCTTCGCGTGCCACCGAAAATGCGCCAACAGGGGACTATAGGCGTCAGTTATTAGATAAGAAACCGACGTCATATACCTTCGTGCCATAGAAAGGGCGCCATCTGGGGCACTATCAACGTCGGTTTATTAGTAATAACCGACGCCATATCACTCCCAGCACGGCCGTGTTGTCTAGTCAGCTGCCACGGTCGTGTTGGCCAACACGGTCGTGGTGTTAAGGAAATAGACGTCGGTTACGAGTAGGGAAACCGACACTGTAACTACGTGTTGTCTAGTCAGCAGCCACGGCCGTGGTGTTAAGGAAATAGACGTCAGTTACGAGTAGGGAAACTGACACTGTAACTATGTGTGTCGGTTTTATACAAATAACGGACGCCTATTATTTTTTTTTCTATCAGTCTGCAGACCTACTGTGGCTGGTCGTAGGATGAGAAACCTACAGTTCAGTTATGAACTGCAGGTTTTACGACATCCATTGATATCAACCAACAACAGGCCACAAACCTGCAAAATTAACAACAAAAATATTCACACATTTAGCAATGCAACCTACAGTTCCATTTGATTTTCACACATTTAGAAACATTCATGTAGCTAGCAATTTGTAGTTCCGTTCATTTTTACATTCACACATGTAGAAACATTCATATAGCAACCAACAATTTCATTCATTTTCACTCAGATACATGTAGAAACATCCAGACATGTAGAAACATTCACACATATATTATAATTCAGAAATTCATTTACAAAATATCATTCTTTAGTCATTATTCGCTATCAACATCCCAATTATATTTTAAAACCCCCACTACTTGTATGGTTGTTGCCCATTCTTCTCTTACTTCATTTAATTCTCCCGTCGTATAGGGAGCATGTACATCTGGTAAGGCCGTTCCTGTAGTGTGGTCAGTTTTAAACACCTGTAAAGAGAATGATGTATATATATAATTAATGAGCTATAAATAAGATTGATATATTTCATATTATCTAATGAGACTATATAATATCTCAACAATACAATCAATGTCCACTGTGGCATATTTGATAATCATGTACATAACTCGCATCACATAGTATGCACATGCCCATCCGTTGTCTTGTGTAGCACACTATAAATTCAAACATACAAAATATTAAAAAATACAACTAGTTAAGCATTGTTCACATAAATAATATATACATATATTGCAGTCGGGAACTTACTTTCACATTCTTCCAAATTATTGGCTGGTTCTTTTTCATGGGGACCTTTCCTCCAGCCTTTTTGAACTCATCAAAACCCCTACATGTTAATGTAACACAGTACATTGCATAATTAAATAGTAATGTAATAACATATGTTAATGGATATGAAAATGAAATATTTCTCACCGGAATAATGCCATTTTCATTATGTGTCCATATTTTAAATTCAATTTACTCCCCTTAGGATCTAGATAATAGATAGTGAACGTCTCAGGAACAATAACCAGTAACTCCCAATGCATACCCCTAGAGGTAAAAAAGTTAAAAACTAATAACTCAAAATCCATAATAAAAATGTAATTTTCTTAAGTCCAAATTATAATAAGCAAAGTAACCTTACTCTACATTGAATGGAGCCATTATCACCATCTTCTTATTTTGAGCAAAATTTGTAAAAGCCTCACAACGCTTTGTGTAATATGTGAATCCATTAATGTCATACCCTTCATAAGACATAACAGTCAATTTTGGTTTAAAGGCGAGGCATTTGATAGTTTCAGTAATATCATCTGGTGTTTGAGATAGTTGATGTAAGACTTTATCTTCAAACCACTTAATAAATGTCTTGTTATGCTCTCTAGCAAGCCACATTATATTGGCTCGAGGATATTGTCTCTTGATGAAATTGGTATGTTCCTCGATATAAACATTCACTTCATCCATGTTGTGTAAAATATACAAGTGACCTTGTTCCAACTGCTCACGGCTGATTACTTTCACACGTGATCCCAAAATTCCTTTGCCAAATTGCTCATCAATATTCTTGTCATTATCAGGAGTGTCATTACCACTAAGAAAGTCATTACAAAAATCCATAACCTCTCTCACCACATAACCCTCAATAATACTCCCTTCAGGCCGATAACGATTTCGAACATCACTTTTAAAAACGCTCATTTATCGTTCAAAGGGATACATCCAATGCAAGAAAACTGGTCCTGACATTTTCACTTCCCTAGTCAAGTGGACAACAAGATGTACCATGATATCAAAGAACGACAGAGGAAAATACATCTCAAGCTGACATAGGGTAACAACCACTTCTCTTTGCAATTTATCGAGAGTATCAGGGTCAATAACTTTGCTGCACAGATTGTTAAAAAAGAAACAAAGTCTGGTGATTGCAAACCTTACATGCTTCGACAATATAGATCTAATTGCCACAGGCAATATTTGTTGCATTAGAGTGTGACAATCATGAGATTTAAGACCTATCAACTTCAGATCTTTCATTGATACCAATTTACGAATGTTGGATGAGTAACCCTATGGCACCTTAACATTTACCAAACATTCACAAAAAGCTTTCTTCTCCTTTCTAGACAATGTGTAACAAGCGGGAGGTAAGTATGTTCTCTGATTTTGCATTTCACGAAATTCTATTAATTTTGACCTTATTCCCATTTCACGTAGGTCTAGTATGGATTTTATCCCATCTTTAGTCTTACCTGGTATATTCAACAAAGTACCAATGACACTATCACCGACATTTTTCTCAACGTGCATGACATCGATACAATGCCTAACTGTCAAAGAACTCCAATAAGGAAGATCCCAAAATATTGACTTCTTCTTGAATAAAGATTTGTCACTCCGTGTGGCCATAGTACATTGTGATCTCTTACCAAATTCATTGACAAAGTCTTTTACTCTTTCATAAACAACCTCCCCTGGTATAGGTTTAGGTGCACTCCATTCCTCATTCAATCCATTGAATGCTTTGCGCTTCCTACGATACAGATGGAATTTTGTAAGAAACCTTCGATGACCGAGATATACAGTCTTACCGCCATGTTTTAGTCTTGTTGAATCAGTGTTCTCTTCACATATAGGACACACTTTAGCTCCTTTGACACTATATCTAGACAAATTCCCATATGCTGGAAAGTCATTAATAGTGCAAACCAACTAGCATGCAAACGAAATGTCTCTCTTCATGAAGCATCATAGGTCATCACACCTTCACCCCAGAGTTTCTTTAAGTCATCAATCATAGTTTCAAGATAAACATCGATGTCATTTCCAGGTTGTTTAGGGCCCGATATCAACAACGACAACATTACATACTTATTTTTCATACACAGCCAGGGAGGAAGATTGTATATAACAAGCATGACTGGCCAAGTGCTATGTTGGCTGCTCAATGTCCCGTACGGATTCATCCCATCTGTACAAAGCCCAAGCCTTAGATTCCTGAATTCTTCACAAAATTCAGGGTACAATAGATCAATCTTCTTCCACTGTGGGGAATCAGACGCATGTCATAGGATCCCATCATTATTTTTCTTAACATCTGTATGCCACCTCAAATTCTTCGCATCTATCAGATTGGTAAACAAGCATTGAAACCGTGATATTATAGGTAGATACCACATCACCTTGGCAGGAGAACCAATTTTGGACTCCCCTGAAGTCGTCAATTTATACCGTGACACACCACATTTTGGACAATCTTTCAAATCCACATAGTCATTTTGAAATAATATACAATCATTCAGGCATGCGTGTATCTTCTTGGCATCCATTCGCATTGGGCACAACAATTTCTTTACCTGGTATGTTGAGATTGGCAGCTCGTTTCCTTCAGGAAGCATTTCTTTCAACAAAGACAACAATGACGTGAAGCTTTTGTCACTCCATCTATTGTTAGCTTTCAGCTTATACAATCTCAACACAACGCTAAGCTTCGTAAACTTATTACAACCTGTGTATAATGATATCTCAGCATCATGCACAATGTTTCTAAAAATGGAAGGTGGATCGGTGTGCTCTACCCCACAACTATCCAGTATCGCATCAATGATGTCTAATGGAACTGGTTCATTCACATCTACGTCATCGTAGGCAATTTCTTCTTCCACACAAGCACTGCTATCGACATCCACTGGTTTCGGGTTTGAAATCTCTCCATGCTAGTGCCATTCTGTATAGCCTTGTATAATCCTGTTGCACATGACATGACCTTTGATTTCATCACCAGTGCTGACTTTCAAGTTGTTACCGCAATGCCTACATGGACAGTAGAACCTATCTCCAGGTTGTTTCCTATGTTCCTCGGCAAATCTAATAAACTGGTCAAGACCAGAAATAAACTCTGGGGTGCAGCGATTGCGAATGGACATCCATGATCTATCCATTCTATGATCAAAGAGAAATCAAATATACATTACAACAAGATTAGGGTCTAGGGTTAACAAATACATGTGATGTCATTCTTATATATAATAAATGTGTACCACCTATCCCATTCTTGAACACCTAATCTCACTAGTAAGTGTATAATGTGTATTGGGTTTTCAAGAAAATTTCGGTAGCATTTCCCCATTGTTCTCCAAGTACATATGTACTTAGAGAACAAACGGGGAAATGTTGCGAAAATTTTCTTGAAAACCCAATACACATTATACACTTACATCCTAAGCGAGATAAGATGTTCAAGAACAGTCCCAAACCGGGGACTATCCAAGATTTACTCCTAATGAGTAAATCTTGGACGGGTTTCTAGGCCAACAAATTCATGTGTTGTCATTCTTATACCTAAAATCCTAGTTCTTCAAGTTAGGGTGATTATTGATGTCTTTAAAAGCATGATTGGCAATTTAGGGAAAAGTTCATCATTTACATTCCAAGCATGTCACATGTGTGCATTACAGTTCATCATTAAGCAAGAAGGGTGATTAGGATTCTCAATATACTCAACAATGAAACAAGTTACCAATTTCATAGTTAGGACGGTAGAGATACCCTAAGATCTAGATCTAATGGTTCATAATGAGCTTGTGATAAAGTTACATCACTATAAAGTTACATCACTAGATGATTATATAATTTCAAAACTAGTACACAAATAAATTCAAATGATTAGATAACTAAATAAAAATAGTAGCCAAAAAATACAAATAAGTAGATGAATAAATACAAATCTATAATAAACTAATATAAATCAGTAGATGATCAATTAATTGCTAAATCGGTACATAAATAAATACAAACATTAGATGAATACATACATATCAATTGAAAAATAAAGTTAAATCAGTTGATAAATAAATTTCATTAAGTAGATGATTAAATCATAACAAAATCAGTACATAAATAAACATAAATAAGTAAATAACTTAAACAAATAAAAAATGCCTAGTAGCAGCCTAGGCGTGCCTTGGAACCACCCAAGCAGCCGCCTAGGCGGAGGAAGGAAGGAGGAAGAAGGCAGTACCTTGAGGGCAGAGGAACAAGGCCTGTCCTGGAGAGCAGCACCTGAGTAGAGACCTACAGGCAGCCGACGCCGGCAAGGACAACACCGAAGCAGCCACCGGCGGTGAGGAGAGCAGCGGTGTGGCGGCGAGGAGAGGAGAGACAGTGAGGAGAGGAGAGCAGCAGGAGCGTCAACCAAGAGTGGTGGCGCGGGGGAGCAACGGAGGTGGCGGCGCGGGGGATCAACGACGGTGGGGGAAATGACGGCGGGGAGCATCGGCGGCAAGAATCGCCAGACCTAGAGGTTCGCAATGAAATAGAGAAATGGGGAAAAGTTCTCTATTTCGCGGGGCTATTAACTGTACCATAGGCGTCGGTTATAAAAATAAACCGACACATAAAATTTAAGGTGTCGGTTCTCCACAAAAACCGACACCTATTCTCAATTATAGTCGTCAGTTGTAACTAAAAAACAACCGATGTCTAAATACATATGCCAATTAAAAAATTTGTTCTCGATTAATGACCATAGTTGTCGGTGTCTTCTAAAAACTGACGCTTAAAGGGTGTGAAAAATTCCCCGCGGACAGCGCAGGAAAACTCATAAGCGTTGATCATTGTAGTTAAACCGACGACCAAAATGTGCCCAATTTCTGTCTCGTGAATAACCTTTAGTCGTTGGTTTATTATTTATCAACTGACGTCATACGTTAAATTTTGGAGGTAAATTTTTTCGTTGTAAATTTTGGATTTGGCGGTTAATTTTAGGCATCGATTTTTTATAAGTAACTGACACTGAATAAAAGTGGTACCCGTGTCTGGTCGCCCTTCATAGATTGGATGTCGGTTTATGTTATCAACTGACACTGTATAGTTTAGGTGTCGGTGTATTTATACAACTGATGCCTGTAAAAGTGACGTTATAAGCCATTTCTGTAGTAGTGTCGCTGCCTAGTGTTGGTGAGGATAGGCGACACCTTTGGTGAGGGTTGTGCCCTAACTCGATAACCCTAAGCGTTATCTTGATCCCTAGATGTTTGTATGCTTATCTTGTTACCTTGGGCCCGTATCTTTGATCATGATGTTGAGGTATGATGAATAGGTTGTGAGACTCACTATGATGGTTACCTATGGTTGGTGATGGGTGAACCTTTGATAAAGCTTGATGATAGATCATGGTTGTATGATCCTTAAAGATGAATCCTTAGGTATGGCGTGCATGGTGACATGAGATGTAGGGTATGGTGGGATACCCATGGTGGCTAAGGCCACTTAAGCAAGAGACTGTGGTCCTGCTTTGGATATTGTGCATTGACCATGAGGAGGTGAGGTCATGGAGTCTGGCTCTTCCATTGACCTTGTATGGCACCGACTTTGGGTTTCGAAACCAAAGGTTGGATTTGAGCGGTACAATTCACTTTCTCAGGGAATAATAATTCATAATCAAGTTGTATAGTATCTTCGCTTAGGGAAAATACGAAACATTGGTTGAGTCCTTGGATGATGTAAGCTTTCCCATATGTTCTCTATATACATGTTCTTCATATTCTTTCTTGTATAACTGGTTAGTTATTACATGTTTTTTAAATTGATCTATCTACTCAGTTATCTGTGATAATAATAAAGTTGGTAGAGGGTTATGTTTCTCGCTGGGACTGTGTGTCTCACCCTGTTGGTTAATAACTTTTTTAGGTGGACATGCCTGGCAAGATAAAGATCATGTGGCTGAGTTAATATGCAGAGGTATCATACCTGGTGGAATAGATAGTGTCTAGTAGTAGAGTCCTATGTGTCGTACCTGTACACTCAGGTCTTCGGGAGAGTTTTTGATGTTTCTCATATGATGATCGATGTATGGTTTTCGGCTTATGTACCTTGATGTAACAAATCAACATGTGGATCAGTTATTTCATGTAATGAGATGATGGGAAATTATGTTGTAGCACCTTGAAAATATGTTATGAAAAGAAAGTGTTGGCTTAGATGTAATATGTCTCATCTTATGGTGCTTGTTGTAAATCGGTTTTAATTTCCTGTGGTTTTTGGTAATTCGCTGGTTAGTATGTAATCGTGTTTTGTTTGAGATGGGATGTTTCAATTACTTGGTGTTAGACTCATCACTCCTAAGAGTGTTTTACCCTCACCTTTACAAGGTGCATCAGATTGAATCATGTATGTCAAGTTGAGCACATGTATTGGGTTCGGTGTATATTGATCTAGGCATCATCATATCCCTCATACCCTTACCCATTAAGGTATCAACCTTACCATTCATATGGTGTATCAATTTCACCATTCATGGGTATAACATCCTCACTTCACTTGAAGATATTGGCCACACCCTACTTTAGTGTATTGGACATCACATGTACTAGGGTACTAACCACCTTGCCACTCTTGTCATCTCGTGTATTGGGTTACCCACCATATTATTTGAGAGATATGTGCTCAACACCATATCGTCCAAAAGGTGTATTCTTAACCCTATATTAGTTTAATGGTGTATACTTGCTACCCATATCACCAAGAGGTGTATATGTGATTACCATATCGACCTTGAGGTGTATGTGTTCTTACCATATCACCCTTGAGGTATATGTATGCTTCCATATCACTTTTGAGGTGTGTGTGTGCTTCATACCATATCGGGTGTGCTTGCTTACCATATCACTTTAGAGGTGTGTGTGTGTGTGTGCTTCACACCATATTGGGAAAAGAGGTGTATGCTTGATTACCATATCACTTTAGAGGTGTATGTGTGCTTCACACCATATCAGGCAAAGAGGTGTGTGTGTGCTTCACACCATATCGGGAAAATAGGTGTGTGTGTGCTTCACACCATATCGGGCAAAGAGGTGTGTGATTGCTCACCATATCACTTTAGAGGTGGTATGTGTGCTTCACACCATATCGGGCAAAGAGGTGTGTGTGCTTCACACCATATCAGGCAAAGAGGTGTGTGCTTTCTCACCATATCATTTTAGAGGTGTATGTGTGCTTCACACCATATCGGGCGAAGAGGTGGGTGTGTGCTTCACACCATATCGGGCAAAGAGGCGTGTGTGTGCTTCACACCATATCGGGCAAAAAGGTGTGTGCTTGCTCACCATATCACTTTAGAGGTGTATGTGTGCTTCACACCATATCGGGCAAAGAGGTGTGTGTGTGTGTGTGTGCTTCACACCATATCAGGCAAGGAGCTGTGTGCTTGCTTCACGCCATATCGGGAAAAGAGGTGTGTGCTTAGCCCAATATCATTTTTGAGGTGTTTTCTTGACCTCATATTGTGCAAGAGGTCTATAATACACCACCATATTGTGCAAGAAAGTATTAAATCATATCCATATCGTTTTAGTGAAGTAGGTGCATCATCATATCGGGTTAGAGGTGCTTGCTTGTTTGCTTGAACCCGATATCACTTTATAAGGTGATACCAACTTCTTCAAGCTCTAGACCTTTGTTCTAACAGTTATAGTTCATGGAAACAGGTCTAAGAAACTATTAGAACTCATAATGTCATCAACTATTTCAGAAAATTTTGGAATTTAAAGTACATCATTAAGTATAGCAATTTAGGTGATGAATAATAACATGATAGAGTTCAAGTTATATAACCCGCCTCAAAAACAACTTCAAAGCTACAAGCTCCAAAGATCCACATTCCTAAGGTTGAATATGACTTATCAAAAGTCCAAGGCTCGTTCACAACTCCTTCATATACAAGGAATCACCAAGGATAAGAAATTGGTGAAGAAGAAAAGAAAGGAAGATCATAACCCTAAAATCATGCTTCAATCCAAGGTTGAAGATGAGCATGGCCTCACCTTAGGGTTAAGTATTGAGCTCCCTCCTTGATCCTTAGCACCTTGCACGATACCGGAATACCCTTGCACGATATTCCATCACTTGTGGCCGATATCCCCTTCACTTGTGGCCAAAACACACCACTATGGTCGATATCACCTTGCTAGGCCGATATCACCTTGCTAGGGCCAATACCCAAGGCCTATGCACGATACCACATCACCTATGCACGACAAAAAGGCTCCATGCATGATATCTAAGATCAAGGAGGTGGAAGGATTTGAAAAAGTTCACTAAGGAGTGAAAGAAGGGGTATATATACTTGTTGTTCATGAAGAAGTGTGAAAATGAGGTGTCATCAATTTAAGCTACTAGGTGCCACATGTCCATGTATGATTGACACAGTACTAGCATGCACTCCATCTTTATATTTCCATGAAAAATAAAAACTTGAGGATAATGCAAGGGATAAGGGTCGATCCCCTTTGGTTATCTTCTAGGACAAGCCACTTCCACTCACATTATTATATTCACAAATTCAATGCAACCTTTTCCAAAGGAAAGTTGCAAGTCGATAACCATTGCTTTATTGAGGTGCTTAGCTCGTTTTTGAAGAGTGAAAGAGTTAAAAACATGATATGGGGGTCTCCTCTTTGGCTCCTTGACCGATAGGGACTCCCATTTAACTACTACAACCTAATACACTTAATACAAGCTCAAATTAGGGTTTCCATTCAATCCCTTTCTTGGTCTTTTCATCACCAAGAATACCATCACTCATAATTGATTCAAACATGGTTTATCATTCATTATATCTCCTCTAAATGATACATATATGAAGTAGGGACACTCTAGAGGTGGTAATTTGCATATCAACCCTACATTTTGGGTAAATTACAATTTGTACCAAAATTGGTGCATAAGGTACTAACATTATTCAAACATGTTGAAACTTGGAATTTACGCTTTCCACAAGCCACCAATTAGCATAATTATATCTCTTATGACGCTAAAAGACTTAAGGAACGTTCAACATGTGACATTTTGCAATATATCCCCTCATCTTGGGTAAATTGCACTTTGATCCAAAATAAAGGAACATTGCTCAAACAACATTCAATCAGGACCAAAATTGGAACATAAGTGTGTCACATGATAAAAAACATCTTATAGGATTATATCAAAATTTTAAGCAACTTACTTATCCAAAACAAATAGGGTTACCTCATAACCCAAGTCAGGGTCATTACAGTTCCATCTAGGGCACGTTAATAAAAATGCATTTCTAGAGTCCACAAAGATGGTTATCTAGACTCGTTTAAATTTGGAATCAATAGAGATATGTGATTATTGTTTATTGGGAAAGATGACAAAAACACCCTTCATTGGTAGCAATGAGAGGGAAACTGACTTATTAGGAATCATACATACTAATGTATGTGGACCTTCTAGCATGTGTGCTAGAGGAGGATATCAATATTTCATCACAATTACTGATGACACTAGTTGATATGGATATGTGTATATTATGGAACACAAATCAAAGTATCTTGAGAAGTTTAAAGAATTCATGAAGAAGTACATAACAACCTTGGAAAGAATAATAAAGAAATAAAATTTGACTGTGGTGGGGAATATCTAATCCAAGGTTTTGAGATCCTTCTAAGAGATTGTGATATTGCATCACAGTTAACTCCACCTAGAACACCGCAACATAATTGTAATGCCCTGGGTCCTGAGTCCTCAGATAAAATAATATTAAAAGAAATAATTGGAATACCCATATCACCAAAGTGTACTTCATTTTCAGGGAACCCATCACTAAGAACTTTAAAGTTAAGCATGCTCAGTTTGGAGTAGTACTAGGATGGGAGACCGATAAAAAAGTTGATCTTGGCTTCTATGTTAGTGAGAACAAAGCACACAGTTAAGGCCAATGGTGGTTTGTGGGTGCAATCATCATTCTAGAAACTCGACTAGACCTTGGGCAGTGGCCTTGAGCATTAAAAATGATATAATAGCCAAAACCCCTCCAGTAGGTTGGGATTACATGGGCATGTGGTATGATAGTCTTGAGTCATGCAGTTTGGGTATGATGGAAAGGACTATCCATGGTGATGTAACCACCCTTGATCTGGTAGCCCCTAATTATAAGCTAGGTCCACAAGGGTCATTCTGGGTCTATAGTGAAATGGGGAGTAAGAATGAAACATTATAGTTGATCCTTGACAAGGATGTCAAGTGTCAAGTGGAATATATTGTAGCATCCCAAGTGTTGAGGCCTCAGATAAAATGATTATGAAAGGAATGATTGGACTACCCATCTCACCAAGGTGCAACTCCTTTTTAGAGAACCCATCGCTAAATACTCCAAAATTAAGTTTTCTCAAATTGGAATAGTACTAGGATGAGTGACAAAGTACACAATTAAGGCCAGTGGTGGTTTTTTGGGCTAGTCATAAATATTAAAAATCTACTAGAGCCTTGAGTAGTGGGCCTGAGCATTATAATATGATGTGTTAGGAAGGAGGAATTACATTTTCTTGGACATGGTACGATTAGCTAATGTTCTGAATTCTTTATGGGGACATGTTGTTGAGACTGTCACATTTACACTTAACTACATAACTTTTAAATTAGTTCAATAGACACCATATGAGTATGTAATGAGAGACATCCCAATATGTATTTTATGAATATTTGGGGTGTGAAGCTTATGTCAAGAAAAAGTTCTCTAAAACATTATACCAAAGCAGATAAATTTTTCTTTGTTGGATGACCAAAGGAAACTAAGGGTTATTACTTATATATTGCATCTTACAACAAAGATTTTAAGCTAATATATTCCTTGAAAAGGAATTCATTTCCAAAGAAAATGTGGGTGGAAATTAGAACTCAAATAAGTTCAACAAACAAGACAAAAATAAACCTATGAAGGTAGACGAGGGACATAGAGAAACATAAGCTATTATGGAATCTCAAATTCCTCATGTATATCAAGAACCTCAAATGTCTAGGAGGAAATTTTTTAAGCTAAAGAGATTTGGACTACTCGTTACTCAATCAAAGGACTTCTTGATCCTGAATGTTGATGAGACAAAAACCTACAATGAGGATGTCAGGGGACCAGATTCTAGTAAATGACTCAAGTCCATGACATCTAAGATGGACTCCATGTACACCAATAATGTATTGACTTTGATGGATGCAACCGAAGGGATAAAGCCCATATGGTGCAAAAGGGTTTTCATTAAGGAGGCTGACATGGATGGTAATGTAGAAATTTGGTTGCAAAATGTTTCAAACAAGTTCACAGTTTTGATTATGATAAAACTTTTCTCCAGTTTCTTTAGTTAAATCCATCACGATCATGCTTTCTATTGCATGTTATCATGACAATGAAATTTGGCACATAGATGTTAAAATTTCTTTTCTTAACATGAATCTTCTTGAGGATGTGTATATGAGACAAAATAAAAAATTTACCTCTCCAAATGAAGAAAATAATGTATGTCTATTATAAAGGTCAATCTATGAATTGAAGAAAAATCATCCAAAATCTAGAATCTTTATTTTGATGAGACAGTCAAAGAGTTTGGATTTACCATAAATGATGATGAAACCTTGTGTTTTTAAGAAAATTAGTAGGAGAATAATTGTATTGATCATATTATATGTGGACACACTATTAATGGGATAAACATACCTACTCTAAAAAAATAGCATTTTGTTGGGAAACACCTTCCCCCTGAAGGACCTAGGCAGTGCATCCTATACTATAGGAGTCAAAACTATATAGATAGATACGGAAGGCTTATTATCCTATGCCAGAGTACATATGTTGAAAAAGTGTTGAAAAGGTTCAACATGCCTGATTCTAAGAGAGGAAACTTACCCATGCCTTATTGAATAAGTTTTTCTAGATACTGATGCCCCAACTCTTTGGAAGAGACAACACACATGATTATGATTCCATATGCATCTTTAGTATGCAATATAATGTACACACCCAAATGTCTCATGTGCTTTGCTCATGATGAGAAAATACCAGTAAAATCTCAATGAAAGGTAACTGGATTGCTGTGAAGAATATCCTAAGGTATTTTATAAGAAAAAATGATCAATTCTTGACATACAAATGTGACGAAGAGTTAGTTGTAAAAGGTTACACTGATGCAAACTTCTAGAATGAAGAGGATGATTGTTGATCACAATATGGATTCATGTTTTTCTAAACAACAAAGTTATAAGTTGGAAAAGGTTCAAGTAGGAGAAAATTACCTATTCTAGAATAGAATCTAAGTATATTTCACCCAATGCATCCAAGAAAGTAGTACGGGTCAAGAATTTCATTAGTGAACTTGGTGTGGTTTAAATCAATGAAGACAAGTATAACTTTTTTGTGACAACAATGAATCCATTGCACATGCTAAGCTACCCATATTGCATCAACATTCCTTGCACATACTATAGTGATATCATCTAATATGAGAAATATTATGTTGAGGAGATGTAAATACTTCTAGAATACATGTTGAAATCAATGTTGCCAATCTCTTGACAAAAATACTCTCACAAACAAGCATGATAGTCATGTTAGATTAGTTGGAACTCGGTTCATGAATGATTATCTCTACTACAAGTAGGGATTTTGAGTTGTCTTCTCTGAGAGAGATAATATGATGAATGTAATGTGGATACATTGTAAATAATGTAATTATTTTAATAAAGGAAATACACTTTTTAAGTTTGTTTCAATAATGAGATAATGAATAAATGGTATAATGTCCTAAGAATGCCCAATATTAGGTTCTTAATTAGTTAAGAAAAATAGAGTAGATATATGGATAGAACTGAAAACAAGACAAGAAAACAAAATAGAATAAAATAAATGAAACATATTTCCTAAAATTGTACTAAACGATGTGAAGGAGTTCGAGGCCATTCAACCACGAACTGGATTGTTTATGCACCTTATTCTCAGGCATGTACAACTTTTGAACACTCTATCTAGAAACTATCAACCTAACCCTGGATGTACCTTGGTAGCCACTCATATGGGGTTCATCACACTCGATCTTGTATAGTGTGACAAAAACCCCATCAACAGTCCAATTCCCCTCTTAATGAAATAGAAAAATACCCCAAAATGTCTTGGGTTATCTCTCAAGTCTAAGACAATTACTGACATTAGGAGTAACAACAATCGGTAAAGACTCCACTTTGGGTAGCTCAAATCTCACTAGATTCATGCCCGAATTAGAGCCTCAGAAGACCATCCTTATTATGTTGTCCTCTTGAAGTTCATATGAAACCTACCCTCTACCAATGTTTACCACTTCTCTTTTGAGGTTAATAATATCAAAGCTCATGCAAGCAGGGATCATACAACAACCAATAATAACCAAAAGAGAAGGTTAAACTAAAACATGATAGATCAAGATATTAAGTACTTACTTAGAGTTAAATAACATGGTCATGCCCAAAACAAGCTACATATACATGAAACAGCTCAACTAGACATAGGCAATCATAGATTTTAATGAACAAAGATGGAAATACATGGTTTGTATGAGAACAAAGAAGAATAGTAGAAGTAAGGAGGAAGAGGATGGGATTATCCCATATAGTAGAGGTGGCTCTTGCTCCTTATCCTCTATATGGGGTATATCTCATCATTTGTGTCGTCCTCTTTGATATTCTAGCCTCATTTGTGTTGTCCTATATGATCTCTGGCCTCATTTGCCTCCTTTGTTGAGTTTTCCCCAAACAATAATGTTGTGGATAGAGATGGTTATATATGGATGGTTTGGAATCAATATCAGTGAGGAGTTGTTCGAGTCCAATCTCGAACCCGAGCAACAACTGCTCAAGTTCAAGTGGGTGTCTATTCTTGCACAAATAATGAGCATATATGATTGGCAAAAGTGTAATCAGATCATGGAAACTGATGGAAAAGGAAATGAAACAATGGGAATGGGTCGAGGGTGAGATTATTTTCCCTATCTCTTAGATAGAGGTTTGTGAACCAAAAAGTAGAACCCTTGGCTTCGTGGCCAAGGAGAGGTACATATAGAAGTAGGTGGGCATGACTAGGGCTTCTTGGGGTTGGCTAGAATTTAGACACAAACTTAGATTGGTTCAGTCCAATCCAAGCAAACTGGACTGGTCATTGGTTGGTGGATTGCTTCAATTAGGGACTTTCAATGGTTGGAAAACTCCATTGGTCTAGGCATCATTTGACAAAGCCACTAACTAATGAAATCTCTCCTACAAAGCTATGGATCAAATATGGACATGAATCTAACTTTATTTAAGTGAACTTGACTGAATTCCTACTACCAATCTTTGTTTGTTAGTTGTCGAGGTTGATGAAGTCTTGACTAAAATATGAACACGAATCTAACTAGATTGAAAAAACTCTATTGTATTCATGGTGTCATCCAATGGATTCCATTGAACAGAGAGTTTCATCGATTAGTGAACATTTGATTTTTTTTCATCAATGATCAAACTCCAATTGTCTAGATATTAGTTAATGAAGTCACACCTCAAACTAGATCAATGAATTCAGCTAGATTCAAGAAAACTTGACTAGAATTGTGCCATCAGTCTTTGACTCATTGGTTGTTAAGACCGATGAAGTCCCATTGGTTGAGGTATTTCAATTATGAAGTCACCCATTGAAAAAGACAAAGGTAGATGAAATACCACTTCAATGATGATGACACATGATGAAGCCCCAGTTCAAACTGAATCTTGAATCATGTCATATTGAGAAAGCTCGACTATGTTTGTGCCATCAGTTGTCAACCATCAGTAAACCTTCATGGTAGACATTGATAAATGAAATCCCATCATTAGGTGTTAACTGGTAGAGTCATTAGTCAATGAAATTACTGACCAACAAAATCACCGGCTAATGGAATATGTCTATGAAGTGGAGGTGGGAATCCAAATTGATTCAAGCCAAGGTTGAGCAGATTCCCTCCAAAAGACTTTTTTTTAAATCTTCTTACAGAGGTCTAGCTGCTCAAACCTGACTTCAACACAGGAAGTTGCACATTCGTTGCACAAATTCAACTAGAAATTGCACTTTAGCTGCCAAAGTTCAAGATGGAAGTTGTATTATAGATTCTCGAGTTCAAGATGGAAGTGGAGAAAAATCCTTATGGAAGCTCATGATTGAAGAATGTTTCTAGATGAGAACTCTTTGCTCAATTTCTTCCTGGTTTGAGCTCCACTTGGTTAGATATTAGTAGAATTCATCTAGGATCCTTTGGTCTTCAAGGTGAAACTTGGGTGAGTGGCATCTTTCATTTTTTTGGTGTGAACAAGTCCCAAAATCTTCTAGTAGAGAAATTATATCCTCAAAAAGAGAAAAATTACAAAAATTTAAGTATCCAAATCTATTTGGGCGTATCAAGGATATTATACGGACACAATTATAGTTTACAGATTATTAATGTCAAAATTTGGGTGCTATCACTAACTCCATCATATGGGTTGTGTTGACGATGTTGTTTGAGTCCAAAGTAACCAAATTGTAGCATGAAGTTTCATGGAAATTTTAGAAATAGACTTTAAGATGTATCTATTTTATAGTTTAATGGGAGATGGACAAATCATGGTTGGAAAAGATGTATCTCAATCATGTGAGCTCATCCACCTTCATTTAATCTTCATTCATTACCATAGGATTAAAAAGTTTAATCCAAGCCATTTTATTCTTGTTGCATTACATGATATGATAAGAAGCACATAGTTAGTTTACCTATTTTTTATTGGACAAGAAAGCATTCTATTTTATTTGTGTTTTTTAGCTTTGCAAAACCAATCTTCATATAGATTGCATTTTTGCATTGCATATCACATAAGGTGTTTTTTGTCACATACATTTCTTCATTAAGAAAGAGAAGTATGCATGTAATAAGGTGAACTTTTAAGTCTCTTGGTTACCTAATTGATATTTGTATTAGTAAATTTGAGAATAGAGTGATCATTTCGAAAGTATATCCATATGTATGTGGTGATGATGAAGTTATGGTGAAAGTTTCATAACGTTGCTTGCTCCTAAAAGGAGATATAATAATTTGGATATAAGGGATCTATATGTACATCAATGAATTCGTGAGTAAGGTTCTAATTGTTTATAACCCAAGGTTCAGATACATTAGTTCAGCTAATGCGGGACTCTTGACCCTTGAATGCCATCTAACGGCAGCGAGTCCCATACCTCCAACTGAATTGGAGACATGGGAGGTTTCGTGAGTCGGTATGCATGTCACCACGATCCAAAATTGTGGGATAGGAGGTGAAACTGTTTAGTGCCCACCCTATGAAATAAGGAGTCAAACGAACCCCCACTTCCTACAAGTGTTTGCCTCTCCTACCCACACAAGATCGAGAGAACGAGAAGTATCAGGAACTTCCAATTATGTGAAGAGCCCTAGAGCAGCCGAGGATGTTCTCAAGACATGTTGCAACGTGAGAAGGTCCCATCAGAGGACAACGAGCTAGGGGAAATAACATGTCATGGATCCCTCGCCACAGTTGAGTCTAGAGGTGGCACTGAAACCAGGAAGAGCTCACGCAGCAGCGTTAGTGAATGCAGATCTAGAGTATGGCACTGCCGCAGTAGCAGTTTGTAGCGGCGAGGACTTTGAGCTTGCACTCCGGAGCACGCCCAGCAACTCCCAAGCAGTAGCAGGAGGTGGTGATGCCTGCTTTCTCTCCAGGGGGTTCAAGCACGGCGGCGCTCACGCACATCGGTGTTCCATGAGAACAGATCCTTGTGGACTCGCACGTGGGTGAGGAGCGCCAGTTCCTCACCATTCTTTGTGGCTGGCCGTGAGAACTGAGCCCCCCTTGGGATCAGATGCACGTGGGAAAGAACTGAGGATCGGGGGTGTTTTCCACTATCTCCTTTGCCGTAGCCACACCCCATGGCAGCAGCCTCCACGTGCAGCAAGCAGGAGCCGCCAGCGGTGAGCCTGTGAGAGTGGAGGTATGGTAGAGGTTCCATCGAAGGTACTGGGTGTAGTAGGTTGTGATCGTGATGGATCCCGATGAGGATGATACCACAGCTAGTCTCTCACCACCATTCCAGCCCAGCTGCAACGCTCACAGAAGAGCACGAGCGTCTGGCGGAGAACCAAGCCCCACCAAACTCATGCGCAGAGTTGGGAGAAGGAAGATCGCTTAGGCGCAAAGAAATGAGAACCATGAACTGGGTTCAAAAGCAAGGATTGGTCGGCTCAAACAAAGTGCCAGACCACTACACGGATACGTGGCGGAGTGCGATTGGCCCAGAGAGGTAATAATCTATAGATCTTCAATAATTTGTAGAAATTAGCTCGATTATCAGAAAAATACAAATAAGGTACCAAACTTCTCAGAAAAATGCATAGAATAAGATGTAACAATAATATCAGGATTTTAATGCTTTAATATCAGTGATATCATGTAAAGATGTAAAATGTTTAGTTCATGAGTAATAAATATCAAAGGATGATATAAAATTATGGAAAAATGTCAGTAAGTCCATAACCATGTCTTTAATGCATATGATATTAGATATGCTCATGTTGATGCATGAAATCATGTAATTTGATTAATATGAATAATTAGGGCTAATAACACTAAAGATAATGCAATTAATGCATATACGCTCAATAAATGATGAAATTTATAGAACAATCTTATATCAGTAACTAGAAGCTAACTTGGAACTTTGATATCAGTTAGATGCATGAAATTCATGTTATATGAAGAGCACCCTTAATACATGAGATGTAAATCTAATATGGTTAATATGTGCACAAAAAGGATATGGAACCTAATGTTCAGATGATGAACTTTGATAATGAGATGTAATCTGGAAAATGACATCAGTGAGATAATCATAAGATAAGAATACAAGTAATGATACACATATCCTAATGAACTAAGAGAAACTCTAATGAACATGATTAGGGTTAAGATGATATGTAAGATGATGAGAATCTGATGACAGCATATGATCTTGTCTTAATCAGGGTTGACCAAGATTTAGATGACATCAAGAATATGTGATGATTAGGTTTCTCTTGATCAAGGTACGCAATTACCTATTACTTGGCTTATTATACATTATGCTTGTGTTATATGGTAGTAAAGACTTGGCATATGGTATTGATTGAAATGATTGTCTTGTATGATATGTTGCTTGAATTTCCATATGTATTGCTATGAACACATCAAACATAATATATTTGTTCCATTATATGAAAGCACCAACTCTATGGCAGTGTGCTTGGAAGTGACTGAACTCTTTGGTAGTGGTCACATTGTACATATGGAAGCACCAACTCTTTGGTAGTGTTCTTGGACCCAACTCTTTGGTAGTGGTCACATTGTACATATGATCCAACTCTTTGGTAGTGATCATAAAGGCCTTGATATATAATGGAAAACAAGCTTAAAATATGTGTTCTCTTTTGTTAATGAATATCCTTGTGTAAGTATACGCTTTTCTTATATTCTTCTGTTACTGCCAAATATATTAATTTTATCTTATTGCCAAGATATGATGAGAGGTATATAAAAGACATGTAGGCGTACTCAGTACAATATTCTTGAATATTGTGCTGACGTGTACTGCATGTAATCTTTTGTTTAGGTTGTGGTAATGCTCTTGGAAATCCAGGATAGTTGAGAGTTGTGTGGCGAGCTGATGTACAGGTGGACCTATTGTCTTAAGATCCTGTAGTTTAGTGGTAGTACATGTTTTTTTAAGTTTATTATTCAATATGAAATATCAAATGTTGTAACAATTCATTATGTAATTATATGTTGAATGATGAACATGTGTTGTACGGTTTTATTATTGTTCATGTACATGTGCTACTGTGTTTCCTTCTGACTCCCTTGATTTTCTTCTTCTTAGCCTTGTGTGGGATGTTTAAATTGGGATTCTTGCTGAGGTGAGGGTTTCAATTTGGACATCACACATCAGATTAAGTTTTAGAAAATCTGGGGACGTCACAATGCATTCCTACTCCTTCTCCTGATAATGGAAAAAAGAGAGAAATAAAAAGGAGAAAGGTATATCCAAATTGAATGTTACATCTCCCTAAATGATAAATAAAAATATTGTGGAAGTTATATATATGAACACATTCCCATGTATACTTATCATTAGGTTGAAACATCCATTATATGCATCATACCAACAAAAAGAAGTAGGCATAAGATGACATTCAATTTCATTTCATCCATAAATTAAGCTAGTCATGTTTTATTCTCTTCAGAAATGACTTGGATTATTCTTGTGAACCTTGATTTTGAGCCACTCATTTCGTCCAACCATTGCTCTGCAAGGCTAGCTACCACCATGAGTTCCCCTCATTCATGTTTATTTGAGGAATTTCTTCCATGTAGATTATATACTTTTTCAAAGCAGTGTAGATAGTGAGATCATATGGTACACCAAGCATGTGTCCAACTTGCCTTGATATTTTCATGATCCAAGTTAATCATGTTTGCACTTATCTTATTGTTAACATGTGTTATAAGCATGAGTGATTTCTTTAGAGTAGTTATTTCTTCATAGTTGACTAGGGACAATTTGGGACCAATTAATGGAGGTGGTTAGGTGAGTTAAGTTCATTTCTGATGTCTTCTTGCTTATTTTTCAACCAAACCCGAGAGTAGTGTTGCTCAACGATGAGCATATATTTAAGCTTATATAATTTTTATGCACACAATTTTGTCATTATTTGATATGCTATTTTAGGTTCTTTTACATGATATATATTGTCTGATATTTATGTTTTCACTCATAATATGCCAAGCTAACATGTGAAACTCTTGTGCATCAATTTATTTTATTTGCATTCATTTAGTACATAATTACCATTTTTATATCTCAACCTAATGAAAGTTCATTGCAATTTAAGTTCATAGGATAAATATAGTACACATTTTTTTACATTGAGACTTATCTTAGTAACACTAACACTGCACCAAAAAATGGATCAGTGAGTCATAGAGAAAAGTTGAGAGCACCGACCATCTTGGTACCATTGAGAATTGTGTTTGATGCCATCAACTACCATCTTATTACTCTCGAGAAGGCATCTAGATCATCATAATAACATAGAAGTCCAATGACTTTCTTGTCAGTAGTACCAAGTTGGTGGAACCGACTATCTCGGTACCATCAACATAAATGTATTGATGATCATGATGTTTGACTCAAAATATAAAGTTTTTGGATTATTTCTTGGTGATTTATGATTTTATAAGATTTAAGTCATGATGGTGATAACAAAGGATCAGATACTTGAAGACAAAATAGGAGGTGAGGAGAAAACACAAAAACATGGAAAAAGGATAATATCGACACCTTTGAGGAGTAATTTCACGGCCAAAAGGCATTCATTCACATTCATTTTCAGTGGGAATCATTATTAATGTCTCACTTGTATAGGAAAATATGGCATTAGAATAGTTAGCGGAAATAAAAAATTTATTGTCATATTCTTCATAAACTAGTTGATCGTGTCAACAACTATTTAATGGGAAAGATGGTTTCAAGGATATACCTGGTCCTAGAGAAATTCTAGTGGCATCTCCTCATGGTTGTAGTCACACAACATTCCTAGTTGCACTGGGACTCGTCTACGGCTACTCCTTCATATACTTCTGACTCATATGGCATCTATAGTAGCTCCTCCACGAGTTGTAGCCTGATGTTGTCCTCCTAGTGGGAAAAGTATCCATGCCTCTAGACAAGTCCACACAGACTACCTAATACTCTTTTCATCCTAGTAGAATGAATAGGAAGGAGTTGTACCTCCTGTTGGTGTACTAGTCACCAACTTGCTCTCCCACAATTGTTCTCCCTTGTTATCCCTCCCTTTATCGGGTAGGACTTTCTCGAGTTCTATCAGTTATCACAACCAGAGAAGAAAAAGAATTGTTAGAAGAAATTAATGTGTCTGAGAAGCCCTGAATACCCCTCTATTTATAGGTGGGTTTAGCGTTTAGGTTCCCAGTCTGTGTGAGAGTGGAAGGGACCAGAAGATCATGAATTTTCACAACCTACTAACAATGAACCAGTTGGTTGGAAACCAAACCATTCGATTCACATGAGAGCCAATCGGTTTGCCCTATGAACTGGTCATTTCGGATTGTCTCCCAATCGCGTATGAATTGCCAATTCATTTCCAATTTTTGTCTAATATTAATTCCTTGTACCAATCAAATTGAACAAGTGAAATGATTAACTATTTTGACAAATAAGGGAAAATCACTAGAAGCTTTAGTTGGCCTAAATGAGCCAATCAGTTAGCTAGGTGAACCGATTGTTTCACCAACTAGATCTGACCGGTTCACCCAGTGAGCCTATTGGTTGGTGTCCTGGTTCATGCAAATTTAGCCAATTCAATATCTAGTCAACCTGACACTCCAACCGATCATTTCATCACATGAGACGATCGGTTGGGAGTCCACTCAGTTGATTTGTTGCTTGAATTGAATGCCTAAACACTTTAGTAATCAATTCAATTATCATTCAAGATCAAAACTCCTCTTCTAGGTCATGACCTATGTGTGTGACCCTATAGGTCCCATATTATGTTGAAAGTGAATGTCCACAAGCAGTTATGACCTCACAAGCAATTAGTGGTGCCTAGTCACACATCATTGCTTCCCAAGTAAATGGGAAGTTGGAGAACAACTTAAACCTATAACATGTTGATGGTGTTATAATGTTTGTATAGTTCCTTTGTCACTGATATCCAGATTGAAGTTGAGGCATCGAGTGGTCATGCTCTTTAACATTCAATCTTGTTCCTTGAACCAGAGCAGATTGTCTGAGATATATGTAAGCTCAATATCACATATTGACTGATGTGCATGGAAATGCATTTCCCAATCTCACTTATCAAGAGGCCTAGGATATCATACTCTTATAGGAGGGAGAAATCCCATCTACATTACTCATAGTCATCCCCATGTGTCACAGTGTACCCAATCATCACCTTTATGATAACCCTAATTTAGGATCACTGTGGATGATGTTAAAGCACACTGAATGACATTTAATGAGTGTAGTGACTTGAGGTCTAAGAATTGCAATCACCACCAACACTATGAGAGATAACTATGACTACCATTATAATGGTTTCCATGTGTTACTATGATGGTGGGTCTACCCGATACACTACTCTCTAACATGCATCTATGTGCTTGGTTTGATATCACATATCATGACTAATGAGATTATGTCATCAACCAACACTCACTCTAGTCTTATGTGTTATTATTGTCTATCTACCTTCTACAATAACATCCGACCAGGAACATAATGAGAATCTTAACATCCGTATGATCTCATTGTTCAAGCCATGTACTTGAAGACATACATCATTAAGTAATTTCATTCTCTAGACACTTATTATGTTACATCATTATCTCATAACTGAATAAAACATAATAAGTTGGAATCTTGCCTTTTATTAATAATCAAATGATTTACATATTATGCCATTACAATCATCATATGATTGGCTCTTTGGGCATGCATACCAACAACTTGTTCCATCCAGTCATTTTTATATTTTTCTTCTTCTTTGAAATCTAATGTAATACAATGTTCAATATATGGGGTTAATCCCCTTTGTGTTTAGGACTGGGAGTAGCATGCTCTTAGTTTTTACTTGAAAATTTCTATCTAGAAATAGGTTTCATTGATTTGAAATTTAAATATAATGTGCTTTAATTTACTATGTTCATGATTGATCACTTTGTGCATGTTTATATATTTAATCACTTTGAAAGTGGGGTTAAATGATAGAAAATTTGTCAATATCATAATTAATAACACACTTCAAAGAGGGATATCAATTCTTAGGTTAGGAATCCAAATAGTGATTGTTAATCACACAATCTATTACTTGAACACTGTAAAAGCATGTTTTTACAAGATTAAATAGTACATTACACTATGAAAGTGGGTAGCTCAAGCTATAATTCCTAAGTATATGTAAGAAATGTTGATTGGTTTTTGGGTAGAGTGAAATCAAGTATGAATTGCACTATGGTGAAATTGATTATTCTCAAGAATCTGAATTTATGATTGGAAAAAAAAATTCTTTATCACATTGTTAATTTTAGTTTTTTGACAACCAACTCAAACATTCCCATCAGCCTATCTGGTTTAATTTTAATTAGTAGTAGTCTCCACCATCCAATTCCCTAAGTTTGACAGTTGAAACTCAATTTTTTTTAAATTACTATGACACATGAACTTGAGTTTTACACACACGGTAAATGTGTGCACCGAGCTATGTGGGAGAATATATTAATTTGATACTATGTAATTAAGGACTTTTCATGTAAAATGTTATATATAACTGTTAGTGCCATGTTACGCTTATTTTCTCTCCTTACCTCTAGTTTTGGTTTCTTGAGATATG
The DNA here is from genome assembly GCA_963693085.1 of Alisma plantago-aquatica. NCBI lineage: Eukaryota > Viridiplantae > Streptophyta > Magnoliopsida > Alismatales > Alismataceae > Alisma > Alisma plantago-aquatica. The sequence goes on from OY856409.1 coordinate 1,589,450,071, forward strand.
GAATCATCTAAAGTATTAATAAAAGAGCAATTTTGGGCTTTTGAAAGGGAAAACTCCTATGTCCCTTGGAGGAATCTTAGACAATTTCCCCTCCTTCCCCTATATCCCTCTATTCCACTATCCCTAGGTATCTGATATAAGTATCTGCAAGTGGATCTCCCCTCTCTCTTGCAAGGAGAACATCTAGAGGTTGGATAGGAAATAATAAGTGGTAAAACACCCTCTTCTTATTCCTTATACAACCCCATGCCACCGAGTAGTTGAGGAGACTCATGTTTAGAAACCTAGACGAGGGTTGATCTAGGATAAGGATTATGTATCTCATAGAAAAGTGTGTGTCACTAGGCTGGATAGAAGGTGATAGGGAAGAGTTCCCCTATACACACCCTATACCACCCACGACCATTTAGTAGGATAGGATTCCTAACCTCACAGCCCATGCTTGTTTATTTTGATGACACTACTATTGGATGTGTGCATAATCATAAACCCCAATTGCATAGTTGATTAGCAACCTACCCCCCAAATGGCCCACTACCCTTAGTCAATTGTCAAAATCATAATTCACTCTAACGTTAGCTTGTTCTTCTTTCTTATGTAGTTAATTGCTTAGTAATGCTATTTCGTCTTTGGTAGATAATTGATTATTATTCTTAGTTGATTTTTCTAGGTTTTTCTAGATATCTACTTAGTTTAGACATTTCTTGTCTTATTACTATAATAATTGGTCTAGTGTAATTAGTTGGTCTTTCTTTCCATTGATAGTCTAGTTTAGTGTAATTGTTCTTTTTCTTAGTGTAGTTTTACTTGCTCTCTTATCTAGCTTGTTAGAACTATTTATTATGGTTAACTTATATTTCAATATTTCCTTCCCTTCTTGCATGAACCTTAGTGTAATTAACTCAACCACCTTTTAAACCCTAAAAACACTAACTCTCTACTCTGGAAACATGATAGCTCTAGTACCTACTCCATTTCCTATGGATTTTAATCCATGTTGTCATATTCCTATACTACATCCCAAGTATGTGAGCTTACACATCATCTGTATAAGAGTGTGTTGACTAGGGTATATTTGTTAGCTCGAGTGTTGTGATACATCAATGCACTATCCCTAGTAGGTCAGTAGTGCCAAGATAAAGAAGTTCTAACAACTATCTCGAGCTAAACCATGCAAATGATTGAACTTATAATGAGTATATGTGAGGTTGGATGCTACCATTTAGTGACTTTTGTTTTGGGGAGGAAGAAGAACCTACCCTTGTTGATATATTGAAAGGAAATGGCCACTAATATGGAAGAGGAGACTTGGAGATCAGGGCAATGTGGGATTGGAATGATACCCCACTTATGAAGAATGAGTAGGAAATTCTTACTGTGGAAATGATACATTGGTGTGAAGGTGTTACTAGGAGGTAAAAATATTTGATTTATGATGATGGAGTATGAGCCACTCCATTATGGAGATATGTGTTCAAGCATCTGGAAACGATAAAAAATATGTTGAAAGGCAAATGCATGCAAGTTTGTGCATACAAATGTGTATCAGGTTCAAGGTTATTTAGAATTTATGCATGAATTATGTCTTAGAGTTTTTGTTAGATTGATGATGGATACCCTGATAAATATAGAAGGTGAATGAAATATTGAGTTCTTGGACTAGTATCTCCTTAGAGAAGTTTTGAAGCACATCATGCATCATCCATTTCTGATAAAGACAATATTCATGACCAGTAGTTATAGTATCTTACAAAGAATAGAAAACTCTTAGTGAACTTAGCATATAATATGAGGTGACAAGGAAACTATTCAAGTGGGCCCACCGAAGCTGATACAAAATTTAAAAGCATCCCAAAAAATTAAATTGATCCTATAGTTCATGTGCAAGGAAGTAATAATGACTAATGTCAAAATATTAAGGAGAAAGTTGTAGGGAAATATGGCATCAGATATGGCAGTAGTAACAAAAAATTTACTGTCATATTCCCTTTAGATAATAGATTGTATCAACAACTATGTAATGAGAAAGAGGGTTGCAAGGTTTATGTCTGGTTCTAGAGCTACTCCAATGACTATCACTTGTTATAGTGTGCTTCTTTCTTCAAGTTGCACATGGATGGATTCCATCAATAGCCTCCTAGTTGATCACCAATGGATGGAAGTTGACTGTGTCCTCATAGTGGGTGGAAACAACCTCCTCGTGTCTGTAGTAGTCCATGCGGAGCACCAGGAACACCATGTTGCGCTACCAGAGCCAACGGGAAGGATTTGTCCAATGGAGCATCAACCTACTAGGGTTGATTCACTCTCCCATGTTGTCTCTCCCTTTTATGGGTAGGACTTACTCTAGCTATCTAGTTACCACAACTAGAGAGTACAACAACTTGTCAGAGAATATATTTGTGTCTCTAAAAATCCTCGACTACCCCTCTATTTATAGGAGGGTCGGGCTAGGTTCTAGTCTGAGGGAGAGTCAAAGAGACGAAATATCATGAATATTTTCCAGAACCTATGAACCATGAACTGGTCAGTTCACCAGTGAACCGATCAGTTCGCAAATGAGATAATCAATTCAACAATTAAACGGGTTGTTTCACTATGTTTTCTATTCAAAATTGTATTAACATTTAATATATAATTAACGCACAATATGACGTCAACATAAATCCTTGATCCAGTGATACTAATTGTTGAACTAGTTGTTTCACATCTGAAATGGGCAGTTCACAATTTGAAACATTTGGTTCATTTCTAAACCTGGCGATTCAAATTCCAGTTCAGCCAATATATAATCAATGTTGTTTAAATTGAAACATAAAAACTTTAGTACTCAAGTGAAATCATATTCATGAGTAAACATCTATTCCAAGTGCATCCTGTGTGTGTGACACTATAGGTCTTGAATTATGTTGGCAATGAATGTCCATAGCCAACTTATGACATCACAAGCAATGAGTTCTATCTAGCAACACATTATTGCTACCCAAGTAATTGGAAAGTTGGAGAACAACTTCAACATACAATCTATGATCAGTGTTACTGTGATTGTATAGTTTTTTATCTCTACTATCTGAATTGAACTCGACTCATGGAATTGTCATCCTCTTTAATTTTCAATCCATGTTCCTTGAACTAGAGCAGACTATATGAGATGTATGTGAGTTCACATATCACAAATTGAGTCACATGAGTATGTCCATACATTTATCATTCATGCTTATCAAATGGCATGTATATCAGTCTCATATAGGAGGGACAAATCCCATCTACATCACTCACACACATTCCCTTTGCGTCACAACACACCCGAGCATCATCTTTATGGAAATCCTTATTCAAGGTCACATTGGATGATGTTAAAATGCATCGAACAATATGTGATGAGTGTGGCGACTTCAGGTCTAAGAACTAAAATCATGGCTATCACTATGAGAGTTGATTCTGACATTACATGGTATCTATGTATCACTCTCAAGGTAGGTCTGTCTAATACACTATTCTCTAACAAGTACTTATGTGTTTGGTTTGATATCACATATCATGAGTGATGACATTCTATCATAAACCAACACACACTCTAATCTAATATATTATTATTGTCTAATATCTGACTAGGGACATAAAAATAATATATGTACTCTTATCATATATATGATCTCATTGTTCAAGTCCTCAACTAGAAGACATATGTCATCGAGTAATATTACTCTTTAGAAATCTACTAATGTTTGTGTCATCGTATCATGATTGAGACAGACAAAATAGATGGGATTTCCTTGATTATTATCGAATCAGTTCTCAAATGCCCCACTACAATCATGGTATGATTTTGGCTCTCTCTAAACAACAAGGTTTTTGGGTTCTATTATAGAATTAAACAACTATCTCTTACTTTGAACTTTTCCAAATTACAATTCTCATTTTATGGTTAAACACAAATTTAGATTGCAATCATTAATTTTTATTTGTTAATTTTGGAAGCTTGCGTCAGTGTAACCCATTACCCCCAATTCTTGTTTATTACCATAAGGAACTATTCCTTTTAGTGTTTCTCCAGTACTTAGGGATGTTCTTTATGGCAGTCTAGAGACCTTCACTAGGATCTGACAGATATCCACTCATCACAATACATACAAGACAATAGGATGAGTACATTACATAGGATACATGATAGATCTAATTGTGAATGCATATGGCATCTCACTCATATTTTCCCATTCTTCACAAGAATTGGAAAACTAGGATCTAGAGATATTAATGTCATGGAACATGGACTAATTTTTTCTCATTCAGTCTTGCATGTTCAACCCTTTTATCATCTCACCAATGTATGTGCTCTTTCTTAGGTCAAGTATCTTTCCATATCAATCTCTATAGATCTCAATTCCTATATGATAGGATGCTTTGCCTAAACCCTTCATAGAGAAGGTACTTTCCTTGACATGTTTTAATATTTATAGTATAAGGATGTTATTCTCCATCATTATGTGGAGTATAAATATGCTTCCACTAAATTCTTGTAATCACTTATTCCATCTTCATTTTTACTAGATTCAAACTCTTTGAATATCATGTAAAATTGAAAATTCAAACTCTAACATGCATGCTTCAATCTATATATTGACCATTGTAGCTTATAGATTTTATTTGCAATAATTGGGTCTATAAAACCTTTAGGTTGTGTCAAATACACATCCTCATAATCATTATATATTAAGGAATGTGGTTTAAACATCCATATGACAAATCTCATAGTTGTAATAAGCTTCAATGGCAAGCATTATGCTGATGGATTTAACCATGGTGACTAGTGAAAAGATTTTGTCATGTTCAACATCTTGAACTTGTTTGAAATCTTTTTCAACAAATAAACTCTTATAGGTTTGTACACTACCATCCATGTCGGTCTTCTTCTTGAATACCCAATCACACCCTATGGGTTTTACCTTTTTAGGTGGATCCACCAAGGTCATACCTTATTGGTGTACATGGAGTCCATCTTTGATCCCATGGATTCAGGCCATTTTTCAGACTTTGGTCCCTCAATAGCTTCTAGGTAGGTTGTTAATCCATCATCTATGACCAACATATCACTTTCTTGAGTTATAAGATGTCATAACCTTTCAAGATCAAGGCGGGTTCTACTAAATCTACCAGTTCTACGTTACATAAGGAACTTGAGATTCCACAACAATTTGTGATTCTCCCTATTCCTACAATAGATTTTAGGTCAATATTTTCTTGTTGGTCTCGAACTTTTCGAGTTCTATTATTCTACCACTAATTCATTTGGACTTAAATTCCTCTTAAGGAATTCAATCATACTGGCAACAAACACTTTTGTAGTCGGATTGGAATACAAAATTAGTATTCAAAAAAATAATATTTATGTGATTTGTGGACAAATCCTATTAAGAAAATACTTTATTACACAAGCTTTCATTCCTAATCTTTATAAAAGATATATTGGGACACCTCCCATGCTATATCTCATATGGTGTCTTTTGAACCATTTCAGATGGAACATTGTTTTAGTGTAAATCATGTGCCAAAAAGGAAATTGGAAGATTAGCTAGTTTGTCTATAATCTCACCATTAATTAATAGGGTGTGATTCCCTCTTTCTGATACATCATTATTTTTTAGGTGGAGTTTATTATGATACATTATCATGATCTCTAGGAGGTCCTCAAACTTCTTGGTTTAAAATATTTCAACATTAATCATATCAAAGTGTCTTAATACTTCTAACATATTGGTTATGTACTTCATAATTGATCTCCTTGAACACTTCAAGAGATTAAGACTTGTATTTCATTAAACACAAACTTCCATATCCACTAATAACATTAGTAAATATTATGAGTTACTAGTAACCACCTTTAGCATTTGTTCTAAAAGGTCTGTGTACATCAATATGTATTATCCTTAATAGAATGCTCGCTCTCCCACTACATCTAGTGATAGGTTCTTTTGTCACATTGCCCAATAAATAAGACTTTCTTGTCTCTATTGATTCAATAACAAAAAGAGTCTATACAACCATCATTATGGATTCTAGAAATGAATTTCTCATTTATGTGCTCTAGATGACATTAATACTATAGATTTTCATTTTTTGAGTCATTGAGTCATTCGATATTTCTGTAACACATATTTTTATTCAGATATATCAGATATAGACTATGAGACATAGGGAAATTCCATACAAGATCTTATCTTATAAAATGAAGCATCAATTTATTCATAATATTCTTGTCCATACAAGATACATGAAGTTTTTATCAATGGCAGGTACATAATAGCAATTCACTAATTCTATTGCATACCCACCAGGTTGAGTGACATGTTTCAACTATAGTGGCAACAACCCTTATTCTGCACAGTTCCATCATACTTCTTCTCAGGCCCTTAAGTGAATATATTTGTCTCCTTCTTCTTGAGATCCTCTATATAAAGAGTTCAGTTCATTTTCTAGTGTCCAGGCTGGTGATAGTGGTGGCACTTTCCTTCCTTGTTCATTCCTCCATTAGCTTTTACTGCTTAAGACTTCAATGTTTGGCTAGATTTAGAACTCTTCTTAGCTTTGCTTTTGCCTTTGGACTTTCCTCTGTTGATCATCATCACATATTTGGATTTTTCCTTTTTTATCTTCTCTTCATTTGTCCTCAACATGCCAAGTAATTCTGACAATGGCTTGTCAAAATCATCATGTTGTAATTCATGACAAACTAAGTGTATGATTGTGGTAGTGACTGTAGAAGCACATATGTGGCTAACTCTTGACCTAAGGAAAATCCCATCCTAACAAGGTTATCAACATACCCACTCGACTTGAGTGTACGGTGACCTACTGGATCTTGTTCAGCCATATTGCACTTGAATACAAACTTCCATATTGATAATGTCAGTAAATATAATGAGTTACTAGTAATCACATTTATCATTTGTAAAAGGTCTATGTACATTAGTATGTACAAGCCCTAATAGAATGCTTGCTCTTCCACTATATCTAGTTAAAGGTTCTTTTGTCACATAGCCCAATAAATAAGACTTCCATGTATCTATTGGTTCAATAAAAAAAATAGTATAGACAACCATCATTATGGATTCTAGAAATGCATTTCTCATTTATGTGCTCTACATTACAATTAATGATATAGGTATTCATTAGTCATTGAGTCATTCTATATATATGTAACAATATTTCTCTTCAGATCTATCAAGTATAGACTATGAGACATAGGGCATTTCCATACAAGATGTTATCTTATAAAATGAAACATTTATTTATTTATAATATTATTGTCCATACAAGATACATGATGTTTCCATCAATGGAAGGTACATAATAGCAATTCACTAATTCTATTACAAGACCATCAGGATGAGTGGCATGTTCTAACTATAGTGGCAGCAACCCTTGTTCCATACAGTTCTATCTTACTTCTTATCAGATCTTGAAGTGGATATCTCTAATTCCTTCTTCTTCCTGAGATCCTCTATATAAAGAGGTCAGTTCATTTTCTAGTGTCCAGAATGGTGACAATGGTGGCACTATCCTTCCTTATTATTCCTCCCTTAGCTTTTAGTGTAGAAGACTTTGGTTTCTGGATAGCTTTAGAATTCTTCTTAGCTTTGTAGTTGCCTTTGGACTTCCCTCTGTTGATCATCATCACAGACATTGCCTTTACCTTTAGACTTCCATCTGTTGATCATCATCACAGATTTGGGTTTTTCCTTCTTCATATATGCTTTAGTTGTCCTCAACATACCAAGTAATTATGACAAAGACTTGTCAAAATCATCATATTAAAGTTCATGAAAAACTGGTTGTATGATTTCGGTAATTACTGCAGAATCACATGTGGCCAACTCTTGGCCTAAGTCAAATCCCAGTCTAGCAAGGTTCTCCACATACCCAATCAACTTGAGTGTATGGGGACCTATTGGATCTCCTTCATCCATATTGCACTTGAATAATGCCTTTAAGACATCATATCTCTCTTGTCTTTCTTGGTCTTGGTATATGTTCTTAAGATATGTTACCATCCCAAAAAATACATGTTCTCATGTTGTCTCTGTAATGCATAGTTCATTGAGGACAACATCAGGCACTTTGATATTCACAACATCTTCAAGGTACTTCTAGTAAGCATCCATGTCATTTTTATGCCTAGTGAAAGTGGGTTCATCTCACTCTGATGTCTAGGACATAGAGCGTGTGCTCTTAAGTGAGAATGATTCTCAATATCCAGAACTGGTCATGGAAGTTCTTCCGATTCAACTTTTTCTTGTCAAGGACTGATCACAAAGAAAACATGTGTGTGCTTTCCATTAGATTCTACAAAAGAAATTTTGCAACTTTAACAAAACATGTTTTTATTTGATTTGATAATACTCATTATATTAAGTAGGGATTTAATTAATTATCTCTTTCATTATTTTGTTCAAATTGACAATCCTCAGATATCAATTTGGAAGACTGCAACATACAACTCTCCACTGAGCCAAGACCCAAAATAATTGAGTTGTTACTAGGTCGACGTCCATAACCAATTATTAAGGTAGGAAGCATTTTCTAGTTGCATTTCATGCAATTCTTATATAGATGGCATGTGCAACTCTTTTCCATAGTCATTTGCATGCTTCTAGATACTTAATCTCAATAAGATCACCTAGTTAAGCCTGACCCAAAAGCCAACACAATAATGATACACCCTACTTGGTTGGCCCACATAACTACCATCACACTTCCACGAGATGGACAGCGCACCACGGTTGGCGTGCCTACACTTAGTCGGTCAAAAATTCCATGTGTGTTGTTTATGGGAAGTTGCTAAGACTTAATATTTGATTGCGGGATTATATATTTTAGAAACATATATACATATCCAATCACCACATACTACTATGTATCACATGCATACTATATCCACAAATAAAACATGTAATTATTAAACACAAGTGATGCCTATGGCCATACTATTGTAATTCTTTAGAGCCATAAGGAACTACTACCACCTAAGGTCTACATCAAGTGTAGCAACTTGTTGTTGGTGATATCTATAATTGAACCAATCTGGGTCGATCGATTTAACTCTTGAACTGATCGGTTTTCCTCTTGGTCAGTCAGTTGGTCTCTCAGATCGGTTGTTATGTCTTCGGTCCAAATAACATCTAAATGCCTCCATTCAATCAGTTGGGCCACTTGCAGATCAATTCAACTCCTCTGTTGTCAATCCTCCTCGATCCTCTAGTTGATTGGTTTGTCTTCTGAAATGGTCAATTTGTATGGTTTTGAACATCTTATACACCATGATAGGAATTAAAACTATCCTAATCATGCTTAACATACTACATGGTAATAGTGAAACCTCGAGTTACATTCAAGGGGAGCATAGGAAGGACAAAATCAATACTTTTACATATAAAAAAGGATAGAGAGGCTCGGTATGCAAACTGAGACATAAAATAGGAAAAAACCCATCCAACTAAGCACAAAGATCTAGGATTATTGGCCATAATCATGCTAACAACCACCATCAAAACCAATTTTAGGGTGACACATTTTAAGTTGCATATATATATATCATATCGCGCATATGTAGGGATCATATGTGCTATTTAATCAAATATGCACATTAATCATTTAAATATCCACATCACATGTAAGAAATAAATGATAAATTCAAAATCAGATCATAGATAAAATCCCAAAATATAATAAATTGATATGGCTCTGATACCATTGTAGGGAAATATCGCATCAAATATGATAGTGAAAAAAAATTAACTGCCATATTCTACTTAAACTGTAGATTGTGTCGACAACTGTTAACTGGGAATGAAGGTTGTAAGGTTTATACCTGGTCTCCAGCAAGTGCAATGACTATCCCTTGTCGCAATGTGCTTCTTTTTTCAAGTTTCACCTGGACGGCTATTAGCAGCAGCCTCCTGATTGATCACCACAGACGACGGTTGACAATGTCCTCCTAGTGGATAGCAATGACCTCCTCACCTATGTATTAGTCCATGTGGACCATCGGAGGGGCAAATCCCATCTACATCACTCACACTCAATCTCCATGTGTCACAACGCACCCTAACATGACCTTTATGGCAACCATTATTCAAGGTCATGTTGGATGATGTCAAAATACATAAAACAATATGTGATGGCTGTAGTGACTTCAGGTCTAAGAACCACAACCACCACTATCACTATGAGATTTTATTCTGACTACCATTCTATGGTATCTATGTGTCACTCTCAAGGTGGGTATGTCTGATACACTATTCTCTAACAAGTACATATGTGTTTGGTTTGATATCACATATAATGACTGAACATATTTTCTCATCAATCAACACACACTCTAGTCTTATGTATTATTCTTGTATATTTTGCTTCCACAGTAATGTCCGACTAGTGACATAACAAGAATGTATGTACTCTTATCATACATATTATCTCACTGTTGATGTCCTCAATTTGAAGACATATGTCATTGAGTAACATTATTCTTCAGACATCCACTATGTCTATGTCACCATCTCATGATTGAGACAAACATAATAGATAAAAATACCTTTATTATTATTATCAAAACAGATCACAAATGCCTCATTATAGTTATCATATGATTGTCTCTCTGGGTATGGTAGGAACTTGGCATGGTCCTTGGTAATGAGTTTAATTCACTTAATGTCACTGATTGGTTTAATCAAAATATGCAATAAAACAACTCCCATTGTCACAAGTGTAGTAAGTTGTTGGTCCATCACAATGAGTAGGAACAAGCATATGTTCAATCACACATGCATCCCAAACAAAGCACCAACTACTTTTATCAAGAAGAAGGCAATGATGATAGATAAGGGATGGAAGAGTACTATTGCGGAGACACCCAATTCAAGGGAGATGAGTATAGATGTCTAGTTCCCTCCATTTTAGGATTGGTTCAAAATCAATGTTGATTCTTTGGTCCTCAAAGACCATGGTAGTAGTATTTAATTGAAGTGAGGTGAATGAGTTAGGGGTAAGGATGAAAGGTGAAGACGAAGAATGTAGTGGAAGCAGAACTACATGCTATTTTGTTGTATTTGTGGATTGATAAGGAACATGGATATATGCATGTGATTGTAAAGAGTAATTGTGAAACATCTATGAATATCTGTGATATGCCACTTAGAAACGCAATATGGAATCATTTTTAGGGGACAATGATACATGAAGACATTCAAGGTCAAAAGAGAGAGAAAAAAAATCAGTTGATGGACTCATGAAGAACCACTTCAAAACAATGGTGGAGGATACCATATATGTACTCCCACAACCTTCTATTTGTCATCTATTAGATATAAAAAGCGAATGTAATGGTAGTAGTATTATCACTTTTAGTTCAATAAATAGCTATAGATTAGGATTGATGGTTAGACCTGTAAGAGGAGGGTGGGAGGAATAAGAGTACCTCTTGATTTTTTTCAAAAACATATAGGTACTTCTAATAGGTATATGTTTGATTTTGGTTCTTATTTCATAATATGTCAAGAGTGAGAGATATGTCATGAAAGTTATCTATGATGAACACGTGGAATGATTCTCCTAACTAGATGATGTCCTCTACCAAGTTATCTAGATTAAAATAGTTGCATTCAAGATACATGATGACATGTATTTTACATTGATGGGGTTTGTGTGTCCCATGTCTTAAAAAAATTGATAGCATATATCAAATAAAGGTGGAATTGTATAAGTCGCTAACAAAAAGAAAGAGATCATGATGGGTACTTAGTCCAATAGAGCATATTAATTGTTTGGAGATATCTACCCAAAAGAAGAGTTTCTAGTGGGAGTTCTACCAGTAGTGAAGACAAAGATGTAGTTGTGGAATATGTGATAGGTGTCATGAACCATAATAGTGCTACATTTACTAAACTATGAGGTGAAATCAGGTGAGATATTGTAAATTAGTTGCCAACTTTGATACATATAGATTTAAAATTAACTACTAGAAGTAAGAAGATGTGGAGAGTTTAACCACTCGGTACCATCAAGCATGTGTACCTCAAAGAAGGCACATACCTATGGCATGGAAGACAAAGGCATGAAAGAAGAGATACTTGTGGTTGCATATAGAGGCACTATAACTTATCAAATCTTTATACTTGAGGATCTCCCACAAGGTGGGTTTGGGGTCTTTGGGTAGCCAAGGTGAGACATGCAATTCACATTAGCATACATCAACAAAGTGCATTTAGGTATGGAAGAATATTCCCATGGTGGAAAATGTAGAAGAATGGGAGAAAATTCTTGAAGGAATGTATATACATTAAAGCATACGTTAAAGTTGGACATTGTTGTGATAATGTATACAAACCTACATTATTTGTGAGTCCAAATTATTATTATAATTTGATTCCAAGACATAGTCTAGCATTATCTTATCTTTTTTTTGGAAAAGGTATTAACCTACTCAAATAGAGTGACATCAGTAGCTTACATATTACATCAATAGTATCAAACACATGCCTTGTTCTAATTGATGAAAATGGAATCATGTCCACCATCCACAAGACTATTATGTATTCACTCTAACAACAAACTTTTGGTAATTGAATGAATAAATAGATCATAAACCTTCTCCAAATTCTATTGAAGCCAGGAATTCCGCAATTTTTCCAACCAGGCTTTGAGTAAGATATGGATTGGCTTTCATTTTACGCTACTACTTCATGATTCCAATGTATCTTGTCTGGAAAGCTCTTCGGCTAAGGGTATAAAACCTCAGTGATAATATGTTTTAGTGTGAGATAATAGTTAATCATGTTTGACTAGATACTATCTTGAGTGTCACTGGCAATGTGATGTATAATCACTTTGTCTACTTCAAAATTCACAATTATGTGTTGTGTGTTGATATTCATATAAGTTAAATCTTCATTAGCTTCTAGGATTATAGCTAATTGCCAATCGTTTTCTATTGTGTTGTGTTTGGTAGGTCTGAATTTTCTATCGTATGGATCTCATGTTCATTAGTAACTTATTGTTCACTTGAGTGTTCCACTTATGACTTAACTATCACATCATGTGTATTTGTATTTCCATTATTGTCTTGGTTATCATGTGAATCGGTCACATTTTTCTTTCTATTTATGCTCCAAATATTCTTTGCATTTTGAGTATATCAGCTGGGTTGGAGTTAGTGTTACTTGTATTTTGTATTTTCTTAGTTGAGGATGGAAAACTTATCAACCTTGTAGTGTTGTGCTCTGTTAGTCTGAATATGAGATTTTCTTTGTTCCTGAGTGGTTGTAACTTATCAGTATCATGGCCAAAGAAAGTATGGCAACAATCCTCCTCTTCCACTAATGTAACACATAAATAATCTCTATCTTGTGTAGTATTGCTGAAATCTTCAGATTGATTCACAAAATTACAATTACTAAGCACATGCCCTATTCTTCCACACCTATTACAGATGACCGGTAGAACTTCATATTCTACTCAACATTCAATTCCATTTATGATTACCACTTTATGAATCAAGATCAAACTATAAATCTCAATTTCCAATGTAGCAATCTAGTCCATTATTATATGATCGTCGACCTTGAGCAATCAACCCAATACCTCACCAATTTTGTCGAATATGAATTGATTGTATAGATGTAGAGGGGGGTCTACAATCCTAGCCCAAGTGATTATTTAAGACAGGAAGTGATGAGAGGAAACATAGTCATTTTGCCACTTCCAAGCCATTATGCAACAGTCAAAAGTCAACCAAGGACCACCTATAAGTGCATTCAGATAATCATGTTTACATGAAAATTATATAATGCTTAATTCATAAACCCTCCATCATGCAATTAGTCTCGACACTAGTTTCATACTATCAGAGAGAGCTAAGTATCTATTTTTTCCTAAATTAGCTTTCTATTGCAACAAATTGTTGTGGTTTTGTAGAATGGAATATGCTTCAGGCGCAATCAACAACTTTAGAGATCCTCTTTCATTGGTTATTGACATGTTGTCCTATCTTATAGTTTAAGATTATCTTAATTTTTCACTTGAAGTAGAGTCGTCGCTCGCCATCACCTGAAACATATAATTTTGTGTATGATTGTCTTATCTTCTCATTGAGTCCTATCTTATAATTTAGCATTATCTTACCATAGCTTTCTCCTATAAGTGAGCCTTAATTTTTAATTTAGCCCTATCTAATAGCTTTCTTCTTATCTTCATTTTAGTCTTATGTAGTCTACTTTGGGGTTGTACAAATAAGACTAAAGTTCATATGATATGGTAAGACAGTAAAATGAGAGAGAGAGGATGAGAGCCTTATGTTAACAAATTCTAGTTTGAGAGGTGTAAGGATTTAAGAGTGATAATTCCTTATCATCATTCAAAAGGTGTTTACAAATTACGTGGTCTTCTTTACCATATGTTCTCTCATTGGGTATTCTCTATGTATTTATTAGCTACAACAAATTGATCATTATTCTCTTTTATGCATAAGTTGTATATCCTAAGAGAATGTTTTGGGTTTGAAGCTTCCACTGGTTACTTTCATGGAAACCGAGTATGTGGTTATGTGGGTGATAATTGTGTTCATTCAGCTTAATCCATTCAAAGGTGATGAAAATGTAATTGAATTGAGTCGATGAAGTATCTTTAATGAATTTAACCATTTACCTACTAGTGGACATGATGCTCAAAATTTATATTATGCATCTCTCATTACATAGGGCAATAGTGATAGAGAAAAGATAACATCTAAAACATATGAAAATGCATTGAACATAGTTGCAGACTAATTATAGTGATCAAAACTAAGACACAGATGGAATGGAATTTCTTATGAAAATGAATGAAAATCTCATATTGAGTCAATATCATTAGTGAGATAATGGCAACCAGATTGAAGAGAGGGAGAGACCGACCTTGAAATGTTGGGTATGAAAATTCATTATTTGGAGGAAGGATTAGAGATTTCACTTATTATGTTCAAACTCTAGATTTGTCAATGGTGGATGTTATATTGATGGTTTAGAGAAGGAATAATATTATTCGTGCCATTAAAAACACCAATCTTCATCCAATAGAATAAGAAGGTCCAAGACAAGGAGAAAATTAAGATAGTTGTTCCTAGTGTCCATTGTCCTTAACCGATAGTTTCCCATGGGCTTCATTGCCCTTAATAGGTGAAATGAACCAATTATGTTTCCAAATTTTACTAAAGGTTTCATAGAATGTGTTACCATTTACATTGTTTTGTGAATGCTCCACAAAAAGGAAAAACACATGTTGGATAATTGAAGCTTTCAATCCATTTCCATACAAATGTAGAATTCAATATGAAAGGATTTTTTTACGACAACTTATGGAACCTCGCAATATCCTATTTCAATTGTGAGATACTATCAATGTTTATTAAATGACATTAGGGAATTTTTGAAGTTTCAAAGCATTAATCAATATCACCATTTTTAAATGGTTGTCCAAGTAAATGAAGACCCTAACCTCTTAAAATTTTTGTGTCGCCACATGCATGATTGAAATTAGCACTTTATTTACTATGTTGTATTCGAATGGCGTGTCAACTTTACTAGTAATTTAACAGATAGTATAATACATTGATCTTAAAACCATGCTATCATATATACATATATGTGCACACACAATAATGGACTTAGTCTTTTACATTCGTTAGTATCTCAATATAGTAAACTACATGTGTACATTATTGTGTAATATACTATTTCAATATTACGAATATTGAGGGCAACTAGAATAGAATCGTAGGATCAATAATCTTATACTTCAAATTCAAAAATAAATACTTACCCAGAGCACAAAATGGATGGCGTTTGTTTGAAATATTTAATGCTCGTAGAGTAGCCACGCTCAAAAAGAATTCAGCTTATTTGGAAAGTTGTAGACCTTGCATGAAAGCATCACAAAAGCGACGGCATATTAATTGAATATTTTTTTATAATTTTTTGGTGGATAACTTAGAATTACTTAAAAGAGCTAAAAAGATAGCACGCGCACACACATCGGTATAGAGAGTTTATTTGTCATCCCCCCCCCCAATCGTTTTAGGAAAACGAGTAGTGATACTTTTCATGATGGTTATATAATGACTATCATTCTCTAGTTTAAAGACCAGTTGATGGTTACATAATGACTGCAGATGTTCTCATGATGTGGAATAATGACCGACTAATCTTTTACTTAAATACACTTTTTACTACATAAGAGTATAATCAGTTAATCTCTTCTCAACTAAAACTTGACTTTGTAATGTGAGTGTGTTTACTCATCTGGTTAAGAGTTTGTCTACTACCGGATTGTGTAGTAAGTTGATTGCTAGTGTGATACGTTGAGATGTCATTGATGATAGAACTCCTACAAGATCATATTTACCATTATGGTGGTATTGATGAAGTACAATATTAGCAATCATTATGAAGACGAGGGTATTGTTAAAAGAAAATGAGGCCAAGCATATGATCGATTCTTCATAAACGATCTGGAGAACATTCTAAACTTGAGGAAATAAAAGTAGTAGCTACGAATGCTAAGATAAAAAAATCCAATATATTAGTTGTTAGGTTTATCAACATGGTGTAGAGCTTTTAATAAAAAATCTAATTATCTCTTTTCCAATATACAATTTATTTTAATTTTACAATGAAGGAAAACATATGCCACAAAGATAAAAAATAAAAACAGTGGAATTTAAATCAATGTCATGCTGGAGGTTTTAATTTAATAGGAGCCTTATTTGCATGGCAACAGAACCTTGAGTCATAGGCGCCTCTTCTAAAAAAAGAAGTCGAAGCAGTCAGTAATTCCTTGGAGATTCATCAGGAGTGGAATAAGAGTGGACGTTTAATAACGACTACATATAGTTATAATGTTGTGTCAACAATAAGTTGACAATAAGGGTACACCCTTCTTGAAGCGCTTTGAGTAGCATCGATCCATATACATAATGCATAATATTCAGTAGAAGCTATCTATTCAGTCCACAAGCTAAAATATCTAGCAATTGAATCCGGAAACAGCTAAAAGCTGAATGATAATATGAAAGTAACAAATCAAAATATAACTACATTTCTTAAAGGACTAGCTAACAGCATAAAAGCCAGATAAATGCTTGTTACATCATACACAGGAATGCAAATATTTGCAACCTGCACGTTTCCAAACAAGCTTAGGAAAGCAAATAATCTGAAACCAAGCTGCGCTAGTGCCAACTCAATTATGCGTGAAAACAGTCTGTCACAGGGATGCAATATGTATATTGGCTTCTTGGTAGAGTAACAGCAATCCATACGTTTTGACAGAAACTAACATGTTAACAATCTACCCTCATAGTTGTTTTGGCATCAGTTTCTAGCTTAGGATTCAGATTAAAAAAATCAGCATAAGAATAATTAGGGGAGACAAACCTTAACCAATTGGAAGTGCAGATAACTACACACAAATGAAGACATAGCATTTAACATAAGTGGTTTGATTTCTGAAATACAACGTAAGCAATACTATGTCCTCTATTATATTATCAAAGAAAATTCACATTGGATTTATAAATGTGAGAAACTGATTTACAAAACTTGCATCCAAAGTCATTACATGGTGTTCGAGTAGAGACCATCTATCCTATATACAGCAAATATCCTAAAGCCACTTACCAGAACAAGTTTTAACTTAACGGGGTTCAAAATGGACAAAGGGAAAAGATATTTTACAAAATTCCCAGACAAGGACAAGAACTGGAGTACAGAACTCGTATTCACAAAATGTAATGAAACAAAAGATATTTTAAGTATAACTATACATTAGATAACTAATTGTCATTGCATGAATAGGCACTCCCAGGAACCTTTACCAGAAGTTCGTCATCGTCCATCATTTCCTTGTCAGTTGCTTGTTTATTATCCTGGGTTTACAACAGAAATCAGCAATTTAATTGTAACTCCATTGAGCTGTTTCCCATTATCACAAAAATCAATCTTTTGTCCAAGGTAACGACCTTGATAAAATAAATCAAACAGCGCAGCAACCAAGATTCAGGTTGTCAAGAGTATTCAAAATACCACATCCCCGCAATCAGCGGTGGGGAAATAGGACCTATTGTCAGGGGGTACATGAAAGACGTGATATTTCATGGTGGGCAGATGGGATTAAAAAGTGATATGCAAGGCACCGCAATCTCCATAACATTCCGGTGACCTATATACATGGTAAAGCGTAGTGCAGTAGAATGTGTTTTTCAAAACTCCACTGAGATTAAGAGGTATATCTTCAATAAGTTGTGCATATGCGTTGTTATGTTAGTAAATTGTATTGCTCAAACAATTAAAAATAAAGTCAAACAATATAATTAGAAGCCATGTTAGTAAGTTGTGCATATGTGGGGCCTCGGCGTTTCCAGGCTTTTTACATTTTTGCTTTATGTATATTGTATTTTGATGTATAATATGAATTTATGAACAAAACCAACAAAAAACATTATAAATTTCTACAAATGGTCAATGTAATGGGCATTGTTTGGAGGAAAAAAACATTGTGCATGAGCAAGCGGGGGCCTAGGCGTTTCCAGGTTTTTTTTGTCATTTTTTCTTTATGTACATGGTATTTTTATGTATAATATGAATTTATGAACAAAACCAACAAAAAACATTATAGAATTTCTACAAATGGTCAATGTAGTGGACATTGTTTGTAGGATAAATAGCATTGCGCATGAACAATTGAGTATCAATCATTAGGAACACAAAGCACAAGGGCACGTAGCCCGCATATTCCAATCAGTCATGACAAATACGATTGAGACTCAATCATCACTAATTTCTTCCAAGTCATCATCGTCACCATCATCATTGTCTTCCTCCGTGTCCACCTCTTTTCATTTTCTTCATCATTGTCCTCATCTTCAAACTCATCAAATTCATCTAGTAAATCTTCATTCTGAACTTTTTTTCTTTGATTGAAATTTGAAAACCATTTGTTGTCTTTGCTTGTGGCAGTTTGGCTTCAGAGCACAATGGAGCTTTTCTTTTACGAGTGTAGGTGGCAATTTTTACTTTTCCCTTATCAACTGCCTTATATGTACTTGCACCCCGCTTAGGCCTAGCCACCTTTTAGATGTTCCCATGACCTGATTTACAAGTCTCGAAGTGAGACCATTATGATTTGGAACTGTAGTGTCATCAGGAATTTCCGTCACTTATCGCTCCACTGCACCTCATCAAGTGCAATATCATCAAAGTCACTTTTATCACTCTTCTGCCTCATTTTCTGAAAACTTCTCCAATCTGTGGTTGTGTTGAATGAAGACAAGTATATCCAACCGCTTATCCAACAAAAGTTTCCTTCGCTTTGTGTATATCTACATGACGCCTGGTGCCAAAACGGCCAAGAGACGATGATGGCTGCTGCAAAGAAAAAAACGCAGAGGAAAGAGGAGGTCACAAAGAAGAGAAGAGGGAGGAATGCTGCTGCAAAATACAAGCAAACTCGCCCGATGCCGCTGACGCATGTTGTGAGACTGCCGCTGGTTGATGCCTTGCGCCAAAACAGGCAAGCAACGATGATAGCTTCTGCAACGAAAAAAAACAGAGGAAGGAAGAAGTAAGGAAGACTAGAAGAGGAAGAAGGAAGAGGAGTGGGGAGGAGAGTACCATGGCGCCAATACAGAACGCCGACCGTTTATCTCTGTTTCTCCTGCGCCAAAACAACCATGCGACGGTTGCTCCCTAGCGCCAAACAAACAGGGTGGGAAGGAAACAGGGAGATGAGAAGAGGAAGAAAGAAGGGAGGAAGAGAATGGGGAAGGAGAAGACCTTGGAGTGCAAGGTTTCTCCCTCACACCAAAAAAACCAGTGGACAGAAGTCAGACAGTCGCGCGGCAGAGTGCTTGACATAGAGGCTTGTCGTTGAAGAGTTGTTGAGGGTGGGTTAGATTAGGGATTATTATGTTGAGGTTTTCGATTTAATATGATTCATATTTAGAGTAGGATTTCATATGATTTAATAGAAGAGTAGGAGTTAGCAATCGTCAAATTTCTTAATGGGCCTTATTAAGTGGTCGACACCTGGGCGGGTCGCCCAATTTGACTGGTCGGACGCCTAGCTCGACTAGCTGCACCTTTTTCATGGTTGTATAGGCGGTCAGGCGGCTATGCGTTCCAGGGGGACGCCCAGACAGCCTAGGCGCCCAGGCGGAGGCCCAGGTGTTTCCAGGCGTTTTTATATATTTTTTATTTTAAAAGATATATGTAAACTTCCTGAAAAAATGCAATCCTTACACATATAAATGTACATGATAAATATGCAATCAATGTGCTAGCATCGTATGAAGAAAGCAACAAAATCATTAGATATAGTTGAATTGTGGAAGTTTAACCTAAACAAAATTCATATAGAAATCATAAAGCTAAACATGTATTATGTTTGTAGCCCAACTGATATGCCGACAAAGAGCGTCTCATATAGAATCAGGCTAGAATACACCCGAGTGTATTCGGAGCAGAATATATATATATATATATATGTATTTATTCTGCTCCGAATACACTCGATGAGTTAGGCTAGAATACACTCTATATGAGTCAGACTAGAATATATATATATATATATATATATATAGAGAGAGAGAGAGAGAGAGTCAGGCTAGAATACACTCAAGTGTACCCGGAGCAGAATACACTCAAGTAGTTTTCCATGATGCAATATTTTTTTGAAAAATCTAATCCGTTGATCTTCTTAAACATCATGTGAATAGCTCATATATACAATTTGAGCCCATTTGGACATTTATAGGTCATGTTATGAAGACCGCAAAAATTATGCATTTCAAATGTGTTTCGTGCGTCGATTTTGTTGCCCTCGGATGAGTGACATACACTCATCCAAATGGGCTCAAAATTTGTATGTAGCCAAATTATAGTATGACAATGAAGATCAATGGTTTACATCTTGCAAAAAATAGTCTTGATATGCAAACACACTTGAGTGTATCCGTGCGACCTGTACACTCAGTGTATTCTAGCCTGACTCTATATTCCCAACCCGTCTTAAATTTTGATTAAAACTTATTTGTTGAGAAAGAGGTTTGACATCTTATATATATATGCCGACAAGGAGTGTCTCAAGTGGTCAAGCATCGTGTCCCCTAACAAAGGGACCTGGGTTCGAATCCCAGTTGCCACCTTGGTTTACCACCCTCCAGAACGTTTGGCCTCCATCACGGGCATGGGAGAGAATGCCTCTCTTAATCCCATGAGGCCAAGATGTGTGTACCGGCCAATACATGTAAGTTACATGTACCCTCCAGTAGAATGACATATCTACAACCCCATCAACGAATACAACCATACAAATTGATTCAACATTGTCTAGATTAGATGTGTTTTAAATATCATATCTCATGTATATCATGAGATATAACTAAATATCATTCAACGATATTTGCAAATTGTACTTACTGTTGATTAAAAAAAATTATTTTATTTGATGATCTATGATTTTTTAATCAAGGTGATTTTTTATGTACATGTAATCTAAAGGGCATAGATCACATCTATATGGTTGGATTTTTTATAGTGTACTACAAACATGTTAAATGGCGATGGGTACATGTCAACTAGGTGTACTAAGGTACACAATTCTTTTAGCCTACATGAGGTCAAGATGTGTGTACCGGTCAGTACATGTACCCATCACTAGAATGAAATATCTACAATCCCATCAATAAATCTAACCATGTCTACATTTGGATTTATTTAAAGTGTACTACTATGATGTTAAATGATGATAGATACACGTAAACTACATGTACTCAGGCACGCAATTCTTTTATCTTATATGTATGTACACAACCATACATAACCTATATATATACATACATATGTACCAAGCGGTTGATAGCCCAACTAATCGGGTCCCATGGCGCCTCAAGAAGCATTCGATGTTCGAGTCCCCATCGGGACTTAAGGCACATGCACACACGTGTGCACGCCTCAAGAAGCATCCGAGGTTCGAGCCCGTTTGGACTAAGGCGCACACACACACACGCACGTGCGCGCACACACACACACGCACACATGCACTCACAAAGAGATATATATCCATATAGAAAGAGAGTCAACTTAGAATACACTCAAGTGTATAGATCACACCATTCACTTAAATATTGTTTAAACATTAAGATCGGGTTTCTTAAATATCCAAATATTCCATCTTCATTATTATGACAAATATAGACGGTACATAAAAATCAAGTTCGTTTGGATGCTTGTAAGGCACTCAACTAAGAACAACAAAATCTACACACAAAGTTCTCCCAGTGCATTATTTTTATTGTCTTTGAATGTGTAACCTACTTTAGGCTATTAATATGATATCCAACAAGATGAATGGTTTAGATTTCAAAATAATGATTGGATGATACAAAATGACTTAGGTGTATTGTATCTCTGCCAGACTCGAGTGTATCTAACCTAACTATATATATGTATATATATACATTTTATCTTTATATATGCAAACCTTTTATGACTGTCATAAATATTTCCTCCTTATATATATGCTTTATAATTACATGTGTGGTAGTTATACCTATATCATTGAATTTAATTTTATACATATATTTAACAATTGTCATAAATACCCCTCCCCTATATATGTTTTATAATATTATGTGTATGAGTATATATCAATGATCCAAAAACAACAAGAAAATGATTCTAAACAATGTAAGATAGAGAGAAACAATTAATAAATTCAAATTGAATGTCCCAGCTCCAAATTTTCAGCCAAGTAATAACTATCCACTGGAAAATAGCTCCTGAAATAGAAACTAAATTACAGGCGTAAAACAGTGTATATTAAGATGTGTGAATCAATGTCAAATGAAAATATATTGGGCACATAACGTAGACAAGAATATTTAAATGAAATATAAGTACAATGGAAAATAGCATTAAAATCCATTAATATACCCTAAGAGACACAAAAATAAGCCAAGGTGGCATAAGGTGAGACACATGCCACGGCACACTACCTCACGGCGCCTTGCACCCTAGGCGCAACTAGAAGTTCTGCTTAACTTGTATAACATCATATATGTCTTGTTAGTACAGTGGCTATTGGGCTAAGGCCCACTAGTTTTATATTCTTAATTGTGTTCATAGTACTTAAGTGAGGATCCATTTACCCACTTAAGTTTATCCATTTATCCTTTGCATTCCTATACATAGGAGAACCCGTGTACTCATGAATTAACCTAATGAGTTCAAGCTCTTAATATATGTCTTAATATATGACCCACCCTCCACCCCACCATAGCAAGCCCTTCTCAGGGCCACAGCCACAATTGCGTCAGGAGGCCCAGTCAGTGTTGTGGCTGCTAAGGTAGCATAGTAGCCTCCAGTGTTATCAAGGTGGGCGCCTAGGCGCTCCAGAGGTCCCTCAAATCTAGGCGCTCCTAGGGGTCATAGGTGAGCTGGGGAAACTAGGTGGGTTGGGTGGGCTAGGCGGCCGCCTAGGAGATTCCTCTGCAACTGTTGCAAACAAATCAGTCCTTTTATACTTACCATTTCTTTAATTTTTTGTACTTCCTCTTGTGTCTCCTATTCTAGCTTCTTTTCTTTTCCTTTTTTGCAATTTCTCCTGCATTTTTTTTTGAGTTAGGAGAGACATTAATCTTCCCCCTCCCTCAAACCCATGGCGGAAGCCAGACGCCCGCGAGGGTGGTAAATTCAAGGCGGCTTCTGAAAATCGAACCCGGGTCCCTTCGTGAGGGGACACCGTGCTTGCCCATGGACCACTCCTTGCCAGCTTCTCCTGCATTTTCTGTTCCTACTATTGCTGCATCTTAATTTTTGTGACTTCCTCTTATGTCCCCTCTTACTGCTATTTGCATGTTACTTATATCAGAAATTCAGATTCGTACTGCATCTCCTGCTCCCAAATCTGCTAGACTACTAGTATTACTTCTATTTGCATGTTTTCTTCTACTTTTTCCCACTTATTCTTGCTCCTACATCTCCAACAGCTACTGTTGTTTGCATGTATGTGTTAAAGTTTTATGATCTCTTCTTCTTCCCCCTAGGTGTCCTCCAACAACCCCTATAGCTCTATTTTCTTGTTTATCTAACTTCTTTCTCTTTCACATCTCCTTTGTTGCTGTTGCGCATTTCTTTATCTGACTTCGTACTGCAACTCACTTGCAAATTTTTTTATATTGTCATGTTTTCTTTCTCCTTCAGTTCCTACTTATCTTAAACCTTTTGTTGTTATTCGTCCTCTTAATTCTCCTTCATATCATCATCCCATAGAAGTTAGGCATATCACAAAATCTAATGATCACATAGTTACAAAGTTGCATGTAGTATCATGTGTATAAATAAATAAATATGTAACTGAAAATTAAATATAAAATAAAAACGCCCAGAGTAAGCCTAGGCGCCTGCCTATGCGCCTAGGCAGGCTAGGCGCCCATAGGGTGAAACCCACCGCCTAGCTGCCTTGACAACTTAGGCAGTCTCCCGCCAACCTGATGTCGTCCCTTATGCCAGGAGCAGCCGCAAGGAAGGTGTGCATGGGCTGATTACTTTTTTCTTGATTCTTGTGAATATCTTGTTCTTCTTTATAAACAAAAAGAGAAAAGAAAAGAAAAGACTCCGTACTAGTCTTATAAAGTGCTAAGAACGAGGTGCACGACACTTCCTTTTTTCATTCCTCTCCATATGGTTCCCAAAACCACGTGGTTGAGCATACTTTTGTTACTTTTTGGGGCTTATATTTTTTTGTATCGGAGCGCATCACCCCTGTCATTTTCTCCCCAATCGTGCCTTATTACTTCGATATTGCACTCTATTTTTCTTTGCTTTTCTCCTATTGTGCATCTATAACCAGTAGTGCTCCCCTCCTTTTTCTTCTATATATCATGCCTTCAATCTAGTACCACTTTTTATTATGCCTGACAAAAACACTATGGTTCTACCTACTATCATTTACAGTGATATGCCTAATGTCTTTGCTATAAAGTTGAACAGGGAAAATTTCTTGCTTTAGGCAAATGCATTTCAAACCTTTCTGGAGTCGCGTAGCAAACTCAAATGCATCAAGGATATCTACCAGTAGAACCGAAAGACACCTGGGTCACAATAGACAACCCGATTCTCTCTTGGCTATGGGGTTACATTAAATAGAATATTGCAATCGGCATCACATGTTGTTGATGTGGGATGGGATGAAGCAATTCTATACACAGGAAGACAACTATCTTCACCCCTACAACATGATGGATCTTCTTCGAGAAACAAGGTTATCACCCATTGTCCAAGTACTATGACTCAATGAAGTCACTCGCCAACAAAGTCATTTTTTCTTGCCGACAACATCTTTTGTTGTCACCAAGAAGAGATCTACCCTAATCAACAAGTGTTTCCTTAAAAGACTTCACCCTTGCAATGTTGCGGTTCGTCAAGCTCTTACTTATTGGCACGACAATTCCAACCATTGACCATTCATACACTCGCTTGTCCCAATCTGAGATTGAATTTTCCTGTGTCTCTCATACTACTTCCTTCGATGCCCAAGTTGTTATCATTGTTGCAACTCATGGTCGTAGACAGGGACATGGACATCCAAAGTGCATATATTGTGGCAAGCTTGGTCATAGTAAGATATTTACCATTCCACACATGAGTATCCTACTCACTAAGATGAAGGATGTGGTACGGTTACTGTACATGTAGCACCAGCTGTTGATACTTCAATCGGCCACAACCCGAATATTGTACATGTGGCTCCTCCCTCTTCTGGAAAGTGGCAACTCCTCTTATATATCTATTAGAGAGTGTTTAATTTAGTTAATTAAGTTATTTGAGTCTATGTAGATGGGCCCAAGTGCGTCTTGGCCCATTAATGTTTAGTCTAAAGTTTGTATGCTTCCCCCTTCTCCTATATAAAGGAGGGAAATTCCTCTAATCAAATACATCACAACCTTATTTTACTTTACAACATGGTACCAGAGCAGTGATCCAACCCTAAACTAAGAGGAGACAAACTTTTTCTTCCGCCTATGGGTGGCACCTGTCCTTCTCGGCTTAGCCGCCTATCAGACATCTATCCAACCGCCTTCTTCCCCCCTTTCTTTCTTCTTTCTGCCTTCCCCCACACCCCTGTTTCTCTAGGTCGTTGTTGCATCACCTCCTCAACCTGCCACATGTCGTTGCTACCCCCCTCCCTTGTCTCTCATGCACACCGCCAAACTCCGCCACTAGCATATCCACTAACCCCCCAAGCCCACTATGAATGTTACGACCCGCGTCGAGCTTATCACGTAAGTAAGCTGTTCAACATGTGTTTAGCTGATGTGTTAAGTTATAAGCCTGTTTTTGTTAATAATGTTTAAAACGGATAAGACATGTGCTTAGTGTGTTTTCTAGCTTCTAAAGCGTGTAGGACCTTACGCTTGAAGCGTTGCCAGAGAAATTGTTCGAATCCGACTTTCGAGTCAAAAGTTGCATGTTTTAGGGCTTATAGGGACCCGATTGTAATTTTTGAAAGTTTTGAACTTTGCGATTTGGCCCCTAAGTTTCTTCCTTATCCTTTCTCTCTTCCTTATCTCGTTTCACTTTCACAGAAACGAGAGAACGCTTCTGCGTTCTTCTTCCTTGCGTGAGAAAGGGAGAGAGAGAGAGAGAGAGAGAGGGAGCTGAGTAGGGAGAGACGTCGGAGCTTCGTTTTGCTCCGATCAGCTGCTGCAGTTCGTCCTTTCCCTCCGCGGATCTCCTTCTCTGTCAATTTGATTCGGTTTTGCAGCTGGAGCTGCGTTTGCAGGGAAAACGATCAAGAGATTGGGGTGCACGGAGCAACCCTAGCTCGTTTCTTTCTTCCCTTCAGGTGCGGTTTAGTGATATGCATCGATTGCGAATGTTTTGTGGTGTTTGTTCGATATTTGCCCGTCGATTCGAGAGAAATCGACTTTTGCAGGTCGTTTTTGTTTTCTGCCTGTGCGCGGTTCGGCCGAGTTTCAATTCGGTCGGCCGAGTTCCTTTTTAGGGCAATCGTATAGTGTTTTTGGGTCGGCCGAGTTTGAGTCTTGGGTCGGCCGAGTTTCTTAATTAGATATACGAACAACGATTTGGTCGGCCGAGTTTGGTCCTGATCGGCCGAGTTTCCTTGTAGGTAAATAAAGCGGTGTGTTGGTCGGCCGAGGTTGGTCGGCCGAGTTTCAGAATCTGGGAAGCGTTCGGCCGAGTTCCATAGTGTTCGGCCCAGTTTCAAGTGGTGAGTGGCAGTTCATTTAGAAATCATTATTAAACTCATTTTAAATGCTTAATTGCTTCAGTATCAGTTGATATGACTTTTAAACAGTGTAGCATGTACATTTTAGTATGATAAGTTCATTGGAACTTGAAATGCGTGATATGAATGATGAAAAAGAGGAAATTCTATGTCTTACAGTTGCTATGTGATATTTCTGTCTAATTGTTTATCTGCTATTTAATTAATAGACCTAGATGCCCTAACACCGTAGAACCCCTAAGAGGGAATCTGCAACTTAGGGGTGAAACTCGTGTTGCAACATCATCCGTGCTTGTGTCACGGACAAACGAGGAAAGAGAGGCAGTGTTCAACAATAATCCGTGCGTGTGTCACGGTGGCACTGGGAAAAAGAAAGAAAACTTGGTTATCTAACACCATTCGTGCAGCGTCACGAAGGTAACCCTGTGACTCTCCGCCGGTGTACTCAGGTTAAAGGAGGAGTCGGGTGCACTCAGAGTAGTGCTTTGAGGCCGTAGAGCCTATGTTTCTGGCCGAAGAGCCAGGGGTCCTGTGGCAGAGCAGGACTGGAGTCAGACTTAGCATTTCCCGGGTGTGTCGCTAAGTCTTGTACGGTGGGACCGTAGCATGGACTTGTTGCGGATCTTTATATGCAGAGTACACTGCATATATTTAGGGCATAATAATAAAATGAATAAATAATCAAGTAGGTTCACAGTAAATTTATAAAACTGTTCATTTTCCTGAAATACCGGTTGATGCTTAGAAATGTGATTATTATCTGTATATCTGCTATGTCAATAGAACTGCCCTGTTTGAATTGTATATCTGTTTATTTTCAGTTAATAAACCTGACGAGTTGTTTAGTGATAGCTAAGTGAAATGTTATTCACTGAGCGAGTAGGCTCACCCCTCTACTCAAACATTTTCAGGTCAGCAACAGCATCAAGGATCAGAAGGATCGTTTCACCCTAACGCTTAGTCGATAGAAGGTTTGTTGTTAGTCTAGTTAGAGGTCTCTTAGTCCTTTCCCCTCGATCCTCGGGACAAGGTGTGAGTGAGAGAGAGAATGTGTACACAGATGTAAATTAATGTTATGCTTCCTTTATGTTAATCAATGTATTATGCTGTAGACTTTGCTTGTATCTTCTATCAGTTTAATAGAGAAGTTTCTGCAGTTTGTTTAGTTCTTGTTTACAGCTTAAACTTGGTTATCAATTACTTTGGATTGTTTTAAAAGCGACGAGTGGTTGATTATGTGTAATTTCCACCTGTCATGCCCTAATTTCGTGGTTATTCTTAATGTGAAATTGGGGCGCGACAATTTTTGGTATCAGAGCTTAGGTTTGAGTACTTAGTTACTCAAGGTCAGGGGACGATAAGAGACCAATAGGATTAAGGTTTAGGTGTCTTTCTTCTATCTGTAGTTTTCTAATAGGAAATATTCTATTAAATCATTGCAGATGGCAGAAAGAGGCTTTGATCGTGATGATCAGGCTGAGAGCCATGTTGGCCCCGATCCTTTGTACTTGGGTCCAGGTGGTGGTGACCACGTGGATGAAGCATCTCGTATGTATAGGATGTTTCTGGAGACCAGGGAGAAGTACAAAGCTGATAGGCGAGATTCTTCTTCTACCAGCAGTAAAGATCTGATGCGATCTTATGAGCTTGTGAAGAAGCTTGGTGGCACAGAGTTCAGTGGCACCACAGATTCTGCCGAAGCTGATGAGTGGTTTAGACAGATAGAAAAGGTCTTTCGCCTGATGGAGCTTCCAGAAAATAAAAAAATTAATCATGCGGTCTACCTTTTGACAGGCGATGCAGAGTTGTGGTGGCGTGGTGTGGAAGAAAAGAGGAGAGGTACAGAGCTTTCCTGGCAGGATTTCTCTGAGGAGTTTCATCTCAAATTCTATCCACCCACTTTCCTTAATGAGAAAATCAGGCAGTTGCAGAATATTAAGCAGGGGAACATGACAGTTACAGAGTATGAAGCGCTTTTCACACGGTTAGCTAATTTCTGTCCGCAACTTGTTCCCGACAACATAGAAAGATGTAGAAGGTTTCAGGAAGGGCTAAGGCCAGAAATTCGGCATACAGTTTCTGCTACTAGCAGGAGGAACAGAGAGAACTTTGGTGAGTTTGTTGAGGCTGCCAGACAAGTTGAAGAATCTGTGAATGCTGACAGGGTGCCCGAGTCTAAGAAAAGATTTGCAGATTTCAGTAGAGGACAGTCCAGTAGTGGATATAGAGGTGGAGGTAGAGGTTTCTTTTCTAAACTTGGTCGTGGTTTTGGTTGTTTTGGCAGGCAGAGATCTGAGGATGTCACTACTTCTAGAGGCAGAGGAGAATACAACCCAGGAAGATGGAGTAGTGCCGTTAGTGGACAGTCTTCTGGATCATCTACTTCTGTGACTGGTCCACAGAGGCAGGAAAAGCAAGTATGTAATACCTGTGGAAAATCTCACTCTGGGCAATGTTGGGGTTTAGATTATACAGGATGTTTCCATTGTGGGCAGATGGGACATATAAGGAAGTTTTGTCCTCAGCTTCAACCAGCAGCATCACCAGCTTCTCAGTCTCAGTTTTATGATGTTCAGAGACAACCTCCAGCTGAAGGACCGAGTTCTTCGATGGCTTCTGGTTCTAGAGGAGGTGGAGTGTCTAGTGGCAGGAGTGGTCAGAGAGGACAGCGTGGCAGAGGAAGAGCTTCAGCACGTTTCTTTTCTTTGACACCTCAGGAAGGTATAATCTCTTCACAAGTTGTTACAGGAGAGATGCTTTTGTTTAATAGTATACCAGTTTCAGTTTTGATAGATCCGGGAGCTACTCACTCTTTTATACGACGTTCTTTAGTTGGTGAACTTAATCTGTTAACTCAAGAGTTGACAGATGAGTTAGTGTTGAGGGTTCCACTAGGTGGACCAACAGTTTTATCCGAGTCTTGTCCCAGATGTTTGTTATCTTTTGGAGGTTTCACCTTTGTTGCTAATCTCATACCCTTAGATGTAAATACCTTTCAAGTCATCTTGGGTATGGATTGTCTTGAAACATATCGAGTGCAACTCGATTGTTGGAAGAAGGAAGCTACCTTTCAACTAGGGGAATTTTCTTGTATCTTTACTGGAGACAGGAAAGTTCTGCCTACATGCATAATATCAGCTGCTGTAGCTGATAAGATGTTACAGAAAGGATGTGAAGCGTTCCTTGCTCATGTGGTTGACACCAGAGCAGAGAAGAGCACCGCCAGTGTTTATGATGTGCCTGTGGTTCGTGAGTTCTCTGACGTTTTTCCAGAAGAGTTACCAGGCTTACCTCCTGTTAGAGATATTGATTTTGAAATTCAGATATATCCAGGTAGTCATCCAGTAGCACTGCCAGCCTATAGAATGGCACCTGCAGAGTTGAAGGAACTCAAGGTGCAGTTACAGGAGTTGCTAGATAAGGGTTTCATTAGACCCAGTTCTTCACCGTGGGGTGCTCCTGTCCTGTTTGTTAAGAAAACGGATGGTACCATGCGTCTCTGTATAGATTACAGGCAACTGAACAAGATCACTATTAAAAACAAGTATCCATTGCCGAGAATAGATGATCTGTTTGATCAGTTGCGTGGAGCGACGATCTTCTCTAAAATAGATTTGAGATCTGGATATCATCAGCTTAGAATAAAGGCTTCTGATATTCCCAAAACAGCTTTCAGAACCAGGTATGGGCATTATGAGTTTTTGGTCATGTCGTTTGGGCTGACCAATGCCCCAGCAGCCTTTATGGATATGATGAATCGGATTTTCAAACCATTTCTAGATCAGTTTATTGTAGTCTTTATAGATGATATTCTAATCTATTCCAGAGATGATGAACAGCATGAGCAACACTTGAGAGTAGTGTTGCAGTTGTTGAGACAACACCAGTTGTTTGCTAAATTTAGCAAGTGTGAGTTCTGGTTGGCCGAGGTAGCATTTCTTGGACATGTTATCTCGAGAGATGGAGAGCGTGGATCCTAAGAAAGTTGAATCTGTGCTTCAGTGGGAACAGCCTACGACTCCTACTGAGATCAGAAGTTTCTTGGGTTTTGCAGGTTATTATAGAAGGTTCATACAGAACTTTAGTGTGTTAGCATCACCTTTGACACGCTTGACGAGGAAGGATGTACCGTTTGTTTGGTCTGATAACTGTGAGAGAAGTTTTCAGATTTTGAAGAAAAGGTTGACTTCAGCACCAGTGTTGGTTTTGCCTGAAGCAGAAAAAGACTATACAGTGTTCTGTGATGCTTCCAGGAGAGGTTTGGGCTGTGTACTGATGCAAGAAGGCAAAGTTGTGGCTTACGCATCTAGACAGCTTAAGAAGAATGAAGAGAATTACCCTGTTCATGATCTGGAATTAGCTGCTATAGTTCATGCTCTTAAGACATGGCGTCACTACTTGTATGGTGAGACATGTCAGGTGTTTACAGACCATAAGAGCTTGAAATATATCTTCACTCAGAAAGACTTGAATTTGAGACAACGCAGATGGCTTGAGTTGATTAAAGACTATGATGTGACAATCGATTACCATCCCGGTAAGGCGAATGTTGTAGCTGATGCCTTGAGCAGAAAGTCAAGTTCAACAGCCAATGCATTTTCTATGGCATGTTTCAAGAGAGATTTTCTTGTAGATATGCGAAAATTGAACTTGGACTTGGAAGTGACAGATTAGAGTGGGTTGATTGCTCAGATGCAGGTCAGGCCTACTTTTTATAATCAGATAAAAGAATTGCAGCAGAGTGATGATGAGTTGTGGCAAATCATGCAGGAAATGTCAGAAGGTAAGAGAACAGAGTTCAGATTTTCTGATGAAGGCATGTTGTATCTTCATGATAGGTTGTGTGTACCTGGAAACAGTGAGTTGAAAGAGCAGATTCTTGAGGAAGCACATACTTCTATGTATGCTATGCATCCAGGTAACACAAAGATGTACAGGAACCTCAAAGAGCTGTACTGGTGGTCTGGCATGAAAAAGGATGTGGCTGAATACGTGGCGAGGTGCGGGGTGTGTCAGCAGGTTAAGGCTGAACATCAGAAACCTGCTGGTATTTTGCAGTCGCTTCCTATACCAGAATGGAAATGGGAACATATCACGATGGACTTTGTGGTAGGATTACCCAGGACGCCTAAGGGTTCGGACTCGATTTGGGTGATTGTGGATAGACTGACTAAGTCTGCTCACTTTCTTCCAATCAAGTCAACCTATGACGCTTCAAAGCTGGCTAAAGTTTATGTGGATGAGGTAATCAGATTACATGGGATTCCAGTTTCCATTGTTTCTGACAGAGATCCAAAGTTTACATCTAGATTCTGGAATCAATTACATCATGCGTTGGGCACAAGGCTGAAGTTCAGTACAGCGTTTCACCCACAGACAGATGGTCAATCTGAGAGGACCATTCAGACCCTAGAAGACATGCTGAGAGCATGCGTGCTACAATTTAGAGGTAACTGGGAAGAACACTTAAGCCTAATGGATTTTGCATATAATAACAGTTACCATTCTAGTCTTGGAATGGCTCCATATGAAGCTCTTTATGGCAGGAGGTGTAGATCGCCAGTTTGTTGGTACGAGGTGGGTGAGAAGGAAATTCTTGGACCTGAGCTAGTTGATATAACTACAGAAAAGATATCTGTGATCAGGGATCAGTTAAAAGCTGCTCAGGATAGACAGAAAAGTTATGCAGAGAGACGGCGTCGACCTCTTGAGTTCGAGGTTGGTGACGAGGTTTATTTGAAGGTTTCGCCGTGGAAAGGAGTACTGAGGTTTGGCAAAAGGGGTAAGTTGACCCCTAGGTATATGGGTCCATATCCTATTGTTGAGAGGATTGGACTTGTAGCTTACAGGTTGGATTTGCCGTCTGAGTTGGCAAATCTTCATGATGTCTTCCATGTGTCTATGCTGAAAAAGTGTCATCCCGGTACAGAAAAGATTCTAGATCCAGAACCGGCGCAGATTAGAACAGATGTGTCCTATGTTGAAGGACCAGTGCAGATAGTTGATCACCGGATCAAAAAGCTTAAGAACCGGGAGATACCTTTAGTGAAGGTTTTATGGAGAAACCATAATCTTGAGGAAGCTACGTGGGAACTAGAGTCTGAGATGCGTGGCAAGTTTCCTTTTCTCTTCTAGGAATTTCGAGGACGAAATTCTTATAAGGGAAAGAGGAATTGTTACGACCCGCGTCGAGCTTATCACGTAAGTAAGCTGTTCAGCATGTGTTTAGCTGATGTGTTAAGTTATAAGCCTGTTTTTGTTAATAATGGTTAAAACGGATAAGACATGTGCTTAGTGTGTTTTCTAGCTTCTAAAGCGTGTAGGACCTTACGCTTGAAGCGTTGCCAGAGAAATCGTTCGAATCCGACTTTCGAGTCAAAGTTGCATGTTTTAGGGCTTATAGGGACCCGATTGTAATTTTTGAAAGTTTTGAACTTTGCGATTTGGCCCCTAAGTTTCTTCCTTATCCTTTCTCTCTTCCTTATCTCGTTTCACTTTCACAGAAACGAGAGAACGCTTCTGCGTTCTTCTTCCTTGCGTGAGAAAGGGAGAGAGAGAGAGAGAGAGGGAGCTAAGTAGGGAGAGACGTCGGAGCTTCGTTTTGCTCCGATCAGCTGCTGCAGTTCGTCCTTTCCCTCCGCGGATCTCCTTCTCCGTCAATTTGATTCGGTTTTGCAGCTGGAGCTGCGTTTGCAGGGAAAACGATCAAGAGATTGGGGTGCACGGAGCAACCCTAGCTCGTTTCTTTCTTCCCTTCAGGTGCGGTTTAGTGATATGCATCGATTGCGAATGTTTTGTGGTGTTTGTTCGAGATTTGCCCGTCGATTCGAGAGAAATCGACTTTTGCAGGCCGTTTTTGTTTTCTGCCTGTGCGCGGTTCGGCCGAGTTTCAATTCGGTCGGCCGAGTTCCTTTTTAGGGCAATCGTATAGTGTTTTTGGGTCGGCCGAGTTTGAGTCTTGGGTCGGCCGAGTTTCTTAATTAGATATACGAACAACGATTTGGTCGGCCGAGTTTGGTCCTGATCGGCCGAGTTTCCTTGTAGGTAAATAAAGCGGTGTGTTGGTCGGCCGAGGTTGGTCGGCCGAGTTTCAGAATCTGGGAAGCGTTCGGCCGAGTTCCATAGTGTTCGGCCCAGTTTCAAGTGGTGAGTGGCAGTTCATTTAGAAATCATTATTAAACTCATTTTAAATGCTTAATTGCTTTAGTATCAGTTGATATGACTTTTAAACAGTGTAGCATGTACATTTTAGTATGATAAGTTCATTGGAACTTGAAATGCGTGATATGAATGATGAAAAAGAGGAAATTCTATGTCTTACAGTTGCTATGTGATATTTCTGTCTAATTGTTTATCTGCTATTTAATTAATAGACCTAGATGCCCTAACACCGTAGAACCCCTAAGAGGGAATCTGCAACTTAGGGGTGAAACTCGTGTTGCAACATCATCCGTGCTTGTGTCACGGACAAACGAGGAAAGAGAGGCAGTGTTCAACAATAATCCGTGCGTGTGTCACGGTGGCACTGGGAAAAAGAAAGAAAATTTGGTTATCTAACACCATTCGTGCAGCGTCACGAAGGTAACCCTATGACTCTCCGCCGGTGTACTCAGGTTAAAGGAGTCGGGTGCACTCAGAGTAGTGCTTTGAGGCCGTAGAGCCTATGTTTCTGGCCGAAGAGCCAGGGGTCCTGTGGCAGAGCAGGACTGGAGTCAGACTTAGCATTTCCCGGGTGTGTCGCTAAGTCTTGTACGGTGGGACCGTAGCATGGACTTGTTGCGGATCTTTATATGCAGAGTACACTGCATATATTTAGGGCATAATAATAAAATGAATAAATAATCAAGTAGGTTCACAGTAAATTTATATAACTGTTCATTTTCCTGTAATACCGGTTGATGCTTAGAAATGTGATTATTATCTGTATATCTGCTATGTCAATAGAACTGCCCTGTTTGAATTGTATATCTGTTTATTTTCAGTTAATAAACCTGACGAGTTGTTTAGTGATAGCTAAGTGAAATGTTATTCACTGAGCGAGTAGGCTCACCCCTCTACTCAAACATTTTCAGGTCAGCAACAGCATCAAGGATCAGAAGGATCGTTTCACCCTAATGCTTAGTCGATAGAAGGTTTGTTGTTAGTCTAGTTAGAGGTCTCTTAGTCCTTTCCCCTCGATCCTCGGGACAAGGTGTGAGTGAGAGAGAGAATGTGTACACAGATGTAAATTAATGTTATGCTTCCTTTATGTTAATCCATGTATTATGCTGTAGACTTTGCTTGTATCTTCTATCAGTTTAATAGAGAAGTTTCTGCAGTTTGTTTAGTTCTTGTTTACAGCTTAAACTTGGTTATCAATTAAGTGCTTTGGATTGTTTTAAAAGCGACGAGTGGTTGATTATGTGTAATTTCCACCTGTCATGCCCTAATTTCGTGGTTATTCTTAATGTGAAATTGGGGCGCGACAATGAACCCCCAGGAAATCATGTCATTGCCCCACTACTCTTCAGATAACCCACCTGCAACCCGGTCCCCACCAACCCATCCGCTATTGAAAACAACCCGTCTATTTTTTTCCTGCGACTCCCTGCCTGACCGCCTCTGATGGTCCCTTGTTATCCCGTAGCACTCTCTTCCTACCTCCTCTCTGACGATACCGCCCAGCCATTACCTTCCGCCACCTGTCCCCATCCCTCGCATATCCAGTAGCAAACCCCCTAACTACCCACTACTACAGCTTCTACTGTTGTCATCCTTGTTTTGTGCATCGTCCTATCCCAACATCTATTCCGCTCACATCACTTTTACCTCTTCATCCCGGCATCCCGGCACATTGCTAATAACCCTTGCTAACACTGCAACACCATCCAATATTCATCATCTCTTGTCAATGACTCATCCACTTCTGCCCATCAACACCTTACAAAGTTATCGTAGTACATCTCCATGCAAACACCATCCTCTATTGAAACCAGTCTGCTCGCAAGGCAAGGAGACAAGACGCTAGGTTGAAGAAGGCAGTGAAGATCTTCCTATGGTTCAACCAGCCTCCTCCATCCGTTGACGCTAAAAGATGAAGGATTCAGAGAATCCTATTATGCTTGGACATGCGTTTGAGAATCAAATCTGGTTTGTGAGTCCTACTCATCCTGCTTTGCTTTATGTAGACTTTGGTTGCTATGTTATGACTCTACCCTTGTCGCGCAAGCATATAAACTTGCACAACAAACCACTATTTATTGTGACTTGCTAGTGCAAATTTGGATGGATTTTATCCATCATGGTATTAGTCTCTATGAAGATTTGTGCTTGATTTCTCTTCGAAAATCATTGTACATCTCCTCCCTGTAGTGCTAGTGCTACAACATATTTTTTCTGTAGCAGTTCCTTATCATTGTCCACCCCAACCACTCTTCTTTCTTTCTGTGGTTGGTGGGAGGGAGAGAAATAGAGGAGAAATGAGATGGAGGGAGGAAGATTATATTCTGCTTCTCTACATATTTGTTAATCTTTATACAGTTCTTGAAGAGCTTGTGAACTTCTACTATTGCAATTTGCATCTTAAAGTTTTCTACTGCTATATGCTTCTTGGAGAGCTTACTATTTGGAACTTCATGTCTATTGTTTCTTATTTAAGATAGTCTATTATCCCGCTATGATGCCTCTACTTTCTACTTCTTGTCTGTGTTTTATTTTTACGTTGGCATTGTATGTGTCTTGCACACATTGACCTTTTATTGTGAACCAACATTCTCTGGACTTTTCTACTGCGAACTAGCACTCTCTGGACTTTCCCTATCTGGACTGCGACGATAGCGACTATGATAAAGACTCTGACCGCCTTCTTATTGTTGTTTACTACTACTCCAAATGCCACATCTTTTTTATCAAGAAGCTTCTGCCACCTGTTTGCGACTTACAACTGTGACATGCTTTGAATTTGACATGCTTGCATATCTGCTTCGGGTTATCTACTTGAAGGGGAGCTAGTGCTTTATTGCAATCTTTAGGGGGAGAAACATTCTTGTATGGGCTTGGCTTATCATTGTTTCTGCTTCTTTGTTTTTTAGTCTATTACTCT
Source organism: Alisma plantago-aquatica (assembly GCA_963693085.1). Classification (NCBI taxonomy): domain Eukaryota; kingdom Viridiplantae; phylum Streptophyta; class Magnoliopsida; order Alismatales; family Alismataceae; genus Alisma; species Alisma plantago-aquatica. The sequence continues at coordinate 1,589,487,488 of OY856409.1, forward strand.
GTTTGGAAGCTGTCTTGGGATACTCCCAACTCCCAAGCTTCATCTTGAGGGGGAGTATTAAAGAGTCTGTAAATTTAGTTAATTAAGTATTTTTAGTCTATTTGTATGTGGGTCCAAGTGTGTCTTGGCTCATTAGTGTTTAGTCTAAAGTCTGTACGCTACCCAAGGAATGAAGTTTCCAAAAATTTCAATTTCGATGGGATCTGGTATCGAAACGTGCGACTGTGTCGATTTTGATGATTTCGATGAATTTCGCCAAATTTCAATGAATTTCGCCAAATTTCGATTAAAATTTTAATAATTTGCAATCATTGTTGTTATTGTTGTTTTTTTGAAGAGGAGCAAAAGGGGGATTGGAGTTATTTTACTATTTAGTACTCATACATAGTATATACTTATAATATATCATAATTGCATTGCATTTTCCTAATATTTGCTATTCAAATTATTAAATACTTATGCAATTCATGCTTTTTTAGTTTCTGCAATGTGGACGACATGTATCCTCGTGGTGGTTTATTAGACAATGAGGGTGCTAGGAAGCCAACCACACCAACAAATAATGATTTAGCTTGGAAACATTGCATTAGTGTTCTTGGGACCAATGAAAGGATTGACTGTTGAGTCAATATCAACAACAAACTATCAACCCAAGTAAAATGTGTGGGGATGCCCTACATATCTAATATTTGATATTATAACACAAATAAGCACATGCATGTATATAGCTCATTGTTGCAAAATTGCATAACTTAATTCCTACATTTTTTCATTGAAACCCTTCATCGAAATTCTCAAGAAACAGGACAGTTCCCTTACTTCCCACATGAAGGACCGCCCCCCCAACTTCGGGATTCGGCAACTTTTCGGCTGGCTGGAAAAAATCGAAATTCGGAAAAAATCGAGAAAAGTCATGAAAAGATCGATAAATTTCGGTCAAAGTTCGGTCAACTATTCGCAAATAATCGAGAATAAGTCGGCAATATAAGTATATATATATATATATATGTGTGTGTGTGTGTGTGTGTGTGTGTGTGTGTGTGTCACACACGTAAACCGTGCGTGCAAACGCAAGTATACGTATCAATGTAATATAGGCCTTGTGAGGCCCAAGTCGAACTCAGGGAAACGTGAATTTTAGTAGACTACTACTAACTGGTTGCGATCAGCTAAACCGATTAAAAGAGTTTGAGAGTTGTTGTAAAATAAAAGAAAATAAAATAAAACAGAGCAATCGATTAAGGGTTTAGTTTAATCAATTCAAATGGAGATCTTTAGGATTGCGGTTTCACCGCGGGTTTTCATTGTATGAATTTCCATATAGCTACTCAAGTTCATCTCTCAATCCGGGTAGTGGCCTGTAATCAGAATTGTCCACTGTCGTAGTACAATTCACTACCTAAGTCTAGGTCGGTTCCACCGTCGTAGTAACCTATACCCTAAACTAGGTGTATTAGAATCGACCTCTGGGTTTCCACCATTAACCGTACATCACCTTGTTCAAGGGATTTGTTAATTAATGTGAATTTCGTCTCTTTTCAACTGTTAATTTTTCTTTCAAAGTAATTAAAGGCATTAGATTATCATTATGGTGATTAAGCATAACAATATAATTGAGAAAACGAAAGCATACCACAGATTTAGGAGACAAATTATGAATTACTATGATAAAAACGTCATACAATGCTTCCTCGGGCTACTCCCGGTCCTAAAGATTAAGGGGATTAACCCCACATGATTGACAATAGAAAATACATAGGAGTAGAGAAGAAAAACATGGGAAACATGGAGCAAACTCGTGTAACCCCTGATACAAAGGTGTTCCTGGAGATCCTCCTCGAGAAACGTGCGTTTTGCAGTCTTCCGACAGCAAAATCGCCCGTCGGAGGTGCCCGGATCGCTCGGTTGACGGCCTTCGTCTCTTGTCTCCTCTCTCTTTCCCTCCTTCTTGGATGTTGTGCAACACAATATGAGATCCCCCTAGGGCCGTCCGTGCTCTTCTTAGGTCATAGGACCACTTTACGGCTCCGAAAAAGCTCAACCGTCAGATTAAAACGCTCCGTTTTAGTGCAGAAAATCGCCAGATCCCGACGCTGTCGATAGTATCGACCCCCAGGTCGATGGTATCGACCATGATACAGGTTTTTCCTTCCAAGATCGCGTTTTGGGGTTGCTTTCTGATAAAATGTCGATACTATCGACACCAGGGTCGATAGTATCGACTCTGGACAATGCAAAAGTGCCTGAAAAAGTGCCGAAACATGTGTATAAGTCCGGGGATTATATAAAATCATATGAATATGATAAGAGAAGTATAATTTGATGCAAAAAGAGTTTAAAGGCCAACTATAGTGAATTATGCAAATATAATCAAGAAAATGACAAATACATGCATAAAACAGATATAAAATAAGCCTATAAAAGTGACTCAAAACCCATGCATCAAACTACTCAAAACCCATGCATCAATAGGTATGTATGTATGTATGTATATGTATATATATGTATGTATGTATGTGTATATATATAGATAAATGTATGTATGTACATACATATATGATGCATGTAACTGCTACGGCCACAAGAGATACAATCTTAGTGAGTGAAAAAGTAGGAAAAAAAGTAAAAAATAGTTGAGTAATAACATGAACTGTCTAGAGGAGTGGAGGGTTTGAGGTTTAGTATGTATTAGGAATTTTGTGTACATGGTTTGGTAAAAAAAGAGCAAGCGACTGAAAAGAGAAAAATCGTGAAAAATCGTGAAAAGTCATGAAGAATCGTAAAAAATTGTATAAATCGCGAAAAAGCGGGATTAATCGGGAAAAGTCGTGAAAAATCGTCGATTGGCGTATTAATCGTGATGAATAATCGGGAGCCTATAACATCGTGAAAAGTTGTCGATTTTTCGTAAAATTCGGAGACTTGTTACTATACCTACCCCCACATAAAAATTTTATTGCATAAAACGATGCATTTAGCTGTAAAGATCACACCTGTAAAATTTCATAAATTAATTCGTTCATTTTGGCGTTGAAACGTGCACGATTGCATCTATCAAAAATTTTGTCGAAATTTCCAAAAATTTCGGTTTCCATGCTATCGAAACGACATCGAAATCGGATACCTCGTTCCTTGACGCTACCCCCTTATATATAAAGGAGGGGAATTCCTCTTGCCAAATATATCGCATAACCTTATTTTACTTTACAACAATATCAATGACAAATGAGGAATATGAACGATATCTTCAAGCTTCACATCACATGGTGTTTCTTCTCTTCATGTGACATCTACACAGTCGTCTTTTTATTGGTTCATTGGTGACCTGTGAAACGCCTCAACATCGGCTCATCCAGCAACAGCGCATCAAGGTAGTCAGGGGACTTCCATGCTCGTCTCCCACTCCAATTGGATGCATTCGGGCACTACCCAACATATGACGGGTATGTTGCACCTTCCTACCTCCTCTGGTTCGTTTTATCACACATTTTGTTGTTACTCTAGCAGATTGTTCAATGAAATAGGTCATCACATATGGCATTGTTCCACTTTCTCCTCCTTGAAATTATAATATGTTTGCTTTGTCCCTAATTTTTCCTACAATCTTATGTTTGTGGAGATTAGTTGTATATCTCTATTGTTTGGTAACTTTTGGGCCCTCTTGTTTTGTTTTGCAGGATTGGCAGAATTTAACGAGGATTGGGTAGGGAGCACGCTCTGGTGATCTCTATTAATTCTTCGCCTCTCCCCAATGTTGACCAAGTCCCCTTGTTGCAACCACAACTCTCCAGCTTCATTTTTCTTCAATTGTGTGTGATGCATATTAGTTGGAAAAACATGATCAAAGTCCTTTCCAGATTGTACAATGAAACAATCTTCTAAAGCTTATTAATAGTCCATTGTGATGTTTGTGGTCCATTCAGGACAACAAGTTGTGATGGCTTTAGATTTTTTTACCCTTGTGGATGATTATTCGTGCATGATTGGCTATATCTTCTTAAAAATCGCGATGAGGTTTTTTTCGTTATCGCACCTTAAATTCTCGACTTACACAAATTCTTTGCACTGACAATGCCCTCGAGTACACTCAACATGCAATTTCCTCTATTTGTCAAGAACACGTAAATGCTTCATCAGCACTCCTACACTTATTCTACACAGCAAAATGGTATTGAGCGTAAAAATTGTCATATTCTTGACATTACACGCTCACTTACCACTAATGCCAACCTTCTGATTTTTTTTGCTTTGTCGTTGTTCTCACTATCGGTTTCCTTATAAATCGTCAATAGTCCTCGATTCTCAAAAGAAAATCCCTTTTTGCCATCGATTCGCGGAGAAAAATGTTTCCTCTATCTCCTTGAGTTTTCGGTTGTTTCGCCTTTGTTCATAACTTTGATTCCAAGGTCAACAAGACTTTCCCTCCCGAGCGATTAAAATGGTATTCCTAGGATACCCCTACTCTTAAAAAGGATATAATTGCCTTGATCCCACATCTTGTCACATTTATGTTTTGGCGGATGTCACCTTTTATGAGGACGAGTTCTTTTCCTTTTACATCCGCATTCCAGAGTTGACATTGATGAGAATTCTCTTCGGGAACCATGTCCTTCACTGTCGTCAGCCTCATCACCATTACCACCACCTATACTGCATCAGCACTTCCACCAAGTCTACCATCGGCGCACGAAAGCTGATCCACAGGCAGCCGCACCCTCATCATCACCCATACCAGCCTAATCGGTCTCTTAGTGGCACTTCAAAAATTATAAGCTCATCCTCCATCAAGCAGCCCAAATTTGACACTTTTTTTGTAGCTCACTTCTCCTTCTGCTTATGACTTTGCCACGGCTTTTTGCACATCACATCTCTTCCTAAACATCTTGTTGAAGCTCTCTGGCATCCTGGATGGAAAATTGCCATGATGGATGGAATGTAGGCCCTACGAGAAAACAACACATGAGTTCCGGTTTTATCCTCCACCTGGAAAGAACATAGTTGGTTGTTGGTGGGTATTCTCTGTCAAAAAAAAACTTTGATGGCATAGTCAAACGACTAAATCTTGCCAAAGATTTCACTCAAACTTTTGGCGTAGATTATTTTGAAACATTCTCTCTTGTGATCAGTATTGCCTATGTTTGTATCATGGTTTCTTTGGCGGCTCATCTTGACTGGCCATTGTTTCGGTTGTATATCAAGAATGTTTTTATTGCAATGGCGGGCTCTAGGAAGAAGCTTATATGCAGCAGCCTCTAAACTTTATTTTGAGGAGTTTGCTTAGAAAGTCTCTCGCCTTCACCTCTCTTTGTATGGTCTTAAGCAATCTCTGAAAGCCTAGTTCAATAAACTGAGCATGGTCCTTCAAAAATCTTGGATCCTACAGATCTAATATGAACCATTCACTATTTTCCTCAAAATCTTCTAGAGGAGACAATCTCAACTTTTTTCTCAAAATCGTCTTGAGGATACGTTCTCCTTGTCGTATATGTGGATGACATTGTGATTACTAGTGATGGGACAAGAGGCATTTCCGATCTAAAGAAAATCTTACAAAAACACTTTCATACAGAAGTTCCTCATTTTAGAAATCTGTATTATTTTAGAAGTTCCTCATTCCTTCTTAGGGATTAGTTTATCTGAAATACATTATATCTTGGACCTACTTCAAGAGACTAAGATGATAGACGTCACATCAGTCTCCACTTCGATGGACTATCACAAGAAAGCTCCAAGTGAGGGGGAGTTTTTTCATCCAAAGAAGCATCAGCGGGTGGTTGGAAAACTTGTTTATTTAATGATTGCTTGACCAAATATCACATTGTTGTTGGATTAGTCAGTCAACATATGAGTACACCACTTTAAGCTCACTGGTGCAATATTTAACGGATCCTAGGATATTACAAGAGTCCTTCAAAATGAGGATTATTCTACAATCAGCCTAAACCGAAGACTTACCATTTTTGGATATGCGAATGCAGACTGGGTAGAGGATGCTTGAGACCGTTGATTTACATTAGGCTTCTGCATTATCTTAGGCATTCATCATGTGGACTAGAGAAGCAAGAAACAATATGTTATTGCTAGATCCAACATTGTAGCAGAATACGGGGTATAGCGCATGCATGCTGTGATCTAAAATGGATACATTCTACTTTAATCGAGGTTTGGAATTGCTATTCAGACTCCAACTACATTATAATGTGACAACCAAGATGCAGTACACATTGCCGACAATCCAATATTTCATGAACGCACAAAGCGGCTTGAAGTGGATTTCCACTTTGTACGAAGCATGGTCAAAGCTAGAAAGAATGTGACTCTGCAAGTACGGACAGGGGTTAAATTGTTGATATCCTGACAAAACCACTATCTCCAGCCCTTTTTCAATATATAAGGGGGTCAAGTTGGGACTACACAATGTACATTCTCCAGGTTGATATGGAGTGTTAGCATTGTGTAATATATTAAGTTTTATGTTATTAATTTTGTGCTCTTTAGTATCTTGTCTTTAATCCAATATTGGCGAAGTTTGTTTAAACTCACTCCTCCTATCCTATATAAGGAGAGGGTCTATGCTTTCATTATTTCAATATTAGAATCATCTTATTATTTCACATGGTATCAAAGTGGTTTCATCCTCCCTAGGCTTCCCCTAACCCTAATGATTCCCCCTCCCACCTAGTCGTCGTCTCTCTGTCTCCTTTTTTTCACTTTCTTCCACCCATCAGCCCCTATTTCTTTCCACCGTCGGCCCCTGTGCAATATGTTGTTGCATCTTGTCGCCCTATCTCCACTATCGATACTCGCTTCCCTACAACATGTTCTCACCTGCCATCCATCACCCTTTCCACTTGTAGATTCTCCACTCGGTTGCTCTTCCCCCCTGCCTCACAGTCCGCAGATACCACCGCCAACCCTGCTCCTTGTTGTGTCTCGTCTCTTGTCGTCACCCTCACCCACCATCAGTCCTCAACCTACAACCACCCCATCAACTCCGCGCCAGTTATCCTTCTATTTTCCGCCATCCATAACCCCCCTACTTGTCGCCGCCGTCCACAGTCTCCTTCCCTTCACAAACTCACAAGCCAACTGCTCTGCCACCCAGCAAGCAGACTCGCAACCCCTTTCGCCTACAACTTTTTTCTCTCGCAAGAATCAAACCCACAACCCTCTTCTCTCCAACTGGTACCCCTTGTCTTGAATCACCTTTGATCCAACCGCCGAAGCTGCTCCTGGTGTAGAACACCTACAAGTCAGTTTGACTTCTATATTCGTGGGGTACTTGCTCCCTCCCATTAACCTTCATCATATGTCGATCTAAATTGACGATGTGGTTTATGTTTCTTAATTCAAATTCTTAATCCTCGTGATTTGGGTTTATGAACCCGGTTGTTGTTACTTAGGATGATGCTTCACGTCCCTCTAAACAAACTACTGCTCTGCCACATCTTCCTAGTAACTTGTGTGGATTCAACAAGAATTGGATTCGATCATGGCCTCTAATGATAACTTAAGAACACTTTATGTGACCACAATAAAATCAGATGGTTCTCACTACCATATGTGGTTAGCTTCTTTTGAGTTGTACATCAAGGACCAAGGTCGGTACTCTCACCTTATTACTAATGCACCTGCTACTTCACCCCAGATATGTGATGAGAAAACTAAGTAGCCCTATGAGTTGTGAGTCAAGGATGACTTTGGAGTGATGACCTGGATGGTCAACAATGCATAACCTAATTAAGTCAATCCCTTCTAAGACTTCAAACTACTAAGAATTTCATGTGCCACCTAGAATTTTCAGCAGTACATGATTTGTACAAAATCTTTAGACTGGTTTAATCAAATTTGATCCGACATCTACGAAGTGCATCTTCTTGGGGTACTCACAAACTCATAACGGGTATGATCTTATGACCCGACTGATAAAAAATGGTATGTTAATGTGAATGTCGTATTTTTTTAGGATACACTATATTTTTTACTCTGGTTTGACTCTATCTACAGATTAACTAGTTGATACCCCACTACTTGTTCATGTTGAGCCTGAATCTCCAAAAAATTATTGTTCCTTCTACTGATTTTCCTCTCAAGGTTTATTACAGACACCGCCAGACTACAACTCCCTCTATGGTCCCTCCCTTAGTTAATCCCTCATCTTCTCGGCAGAAAACGACACCAATCAAGTATACTTTGACTTGGATACTCTAATTAGCATAAGGAATGAAGTGCACTCTTGTACTTTACATTTTGTAAGAAATTTATGTTTTGATGCTAATCTTGGTTAAAACTTTGCCAATTTTACTTCTGCTCTTTCCACTATTTGAGTTTCTAAACTTGTGGTGGAAGCCCTAACACATCCTGCCTGGCGTCATGCCATGAAAATGGAAATGGAAGCTCTACATACACAACATACATGGGACTTGGTGAATGCTCATGCCCTTGTTAATCATGTAGGTTGTCGTTGGATCCTTACTGTGATATGAACCTAATGGCATGGTTGCACGCCTTAAGGCTCGTCTTGTTGCTAAGGACTACACACAAACTTGTGTAGATTATTTTAAGACTCTTTCGACTATTGCTCGTCTTATGTTTGTTCTAATCTTACTTCTGTTGTTATTTCAACTTGACGTCAAAAATTCCTTCTTGTATGGTGATTTGCATGAGGAAGTGTATTTGGAGCAACCTCCCCGATTTGTTGCTCAGGGGGGAGTGTTCTAAAGTGTTGCCTAAAGAAAACCATTTATGGACTAAAATGGAGCCCAAGAGCGTGGTTCGAAAAATTAAGTCAGATCCTTGCTAAATTTGACTTTGAACACTCGCATTCTGATCATTATGTTTTTGAAAATTACTGTTGCGAGAATAGTTATTATGATTGTGTATGTGGATGACATCATCCTTTCTAGGGGTGACCATCAGAGTATTCAAGATATCAAGGAATACTAAAAAAACACTTTATTACTAACCGTGTTTTAAAAATTGCACCGAGCGGCCACTCTTAATCGACAACTGGTCATGTTCGCCTAAAAAACCCCTTAAGCGCCGCTTAAGCAGATTTGAGAAAAGCGGTCGCTTTTTGCCCGCTTAACCAGCTTTTTGCCCGCTTTTTTTTTAATTGTTGTAAGCATCTACCATTAAGTACATTACATGCCCCAATTAGTATTGACTATAATATATATTAAACTAGCATACATTATGTTCTATGATATACCTAATTCTAATTTAGAATGCATGCTTTGTATGTAAGATGTAATGATATAGCACTGTTAGAGAGTAAATATTAGCCTATTTAGTTAATAGGTTAATTAGTTAGTGGGCCTTTAGTATCTCGGCCTGTTTAGATTACTTGTATCCCAAGTTTCAGGGTTTCTCCCTTGCTCCTATATGGGACAGGGTTTCACGTCTTTTATTCATCGAATCAATTCAATATACAACACTCTATTATTTCTCACATGGTATCAGAGTGGGTAGATCCAAGGGAAGTGTAGCTGGCCCTAACCTAGCTGCCACCTTGCTTCCCTCTCCAAGCGAGCAACAACCCTACATGCCGCCCGTCTCTCCTAGAGAGAGCAACCAAGGGGAAGTGCCTCCGCCTGCGGGCGGCTGCCACCATCTCCATGGCTTAGGCCGGCCACCCACTAGGCATATCCCGACCTCCATGACTTCTCCTCCTCTTTCTTAAAGATCCAATTTTTCTTTCCGTGCATCGACAATCTCCATCCTGACGATATCAACCGCCATCATCAGACCGTCGTCGATCAGCAACAGTTGTCGCAGCCGCCACCGGCCAGGACAACAGCCGACGTTGTCTACCCCAACGCCGCAGCCTACAGATACAGTCGTTGTCGCTAGTCCTCTGCAACAACATCCATAGCCGCCATAGAGCAGCAGCAGATCACCGAACAACAGTAGTGTCACCTCCGCCTATTCCAGCAAACAACAGGTGTCGTTGCCAATCAGCAGCGAAAACCGCAACCCGCGACAACCATCACGTCACCACCAGCCACAATAATCAGCAATCATCGTTTATCCATCCTTCATTGTCACTTATGGAGAAGCTCCGCACTTGGCTCCGCCTGCAGCCTTATGGCCTGCAATATCTCCGGGGCAGCACAGGTTCATGTAATCATCTCCTTCACTATGGCTAAGTCCTACGGTAGCTGGTCATCATCTAGTTTCCGCTGAAATTCAGCAACATCATACAGTCGTCGTCGCCATCATCCAAGCTCCATCCTGTCGCTGCTCCACCCTGCGCCACACTGTTGTTGCCTTGATCCCTCAAGTTATTGTTCTTCATCACTCCACCATATTCAACCATGCCATCACCCCCAACTGTTCTATCTTCTCCCAAGCTCCTGACGACCTCTAAAATATCATGGCCTAATGGCCGGACAAATGTCATTTTTAGGTCTAGATTAGATCCATTTAATTTTCTACTCGGATCTTACATTGACACATTTAGCATTTTCTCTAAGATTATCGGTTTCCAAAGTCCACATACTACAATTTCACAGTTCCTCTCAATCCCATCAATTCCTTTGCCATCCCTCCTCCCATCATGGGTGTATCCCTTTCTCACGTGCAGGGGTCCTATATCCATTTCACCACACCATATACTCACTCTTGTCGTATTTGATGTGAGGGGGGATAGAGAGGAAAGGAAGAGTATGAGAAAAGAGAGAGCATGAGAAGAGTATGAGTGAGAGTATGAGAGTGAGATGAGTGATGATACATATATTCCAGGCTACTATCGTTATGGAGCTTTGTATTGTTCAACACATTTGTTCTCCACTTCCAGACACTAGTGAAGGATCTCCATTGCAACGTTGACACCGAGCTTCTCGCGTTCGCACCGCATTATGTACGTCAGGACAAGAGTTTGCTACGCATATTTCAGCCCTCTTGTTTCCTCTTCCTTCTGTATTAATGGTGGTTCAATTGATCACTCTTGTTGCATTCTTGAGAGACAGATGGATGCTTCTTCAGACTTCTCAAAAGCTCAGCAATTTCAAGCCTACCAAGTCTACATCTGCAAAGTTGATAGTTCATCCAGTTATATCTTCACCGAGTTGCTTTCATCACGTCTTGTCCGAGTTGCATCTGTTGTTTTAGCATCACCTTCTGCTGATCTACTTGGGCCTTTCCTTGATGGATGATCTCCTTTCCCGTCAAGCCCCCAAGGTTCATGCGCTAGAGTTATGGTGCATGCATCGTATGATCAACACCTCGTCCATCTCGTGTCTGTGTCACGTTATGCACGTTTGTCAGGCACTTTGAAGATTCCATTGCTGCTACATCGTCATTAGAGATCTGCGTTCGTGCAACGTTAAGTACGTATTCCAGTGAAGATGGTGTAGTCATGGTATTGATGATCGTCTGCTCCAAAGTGGCAAATTTCTGCTGCAGCATTCAGGTTCCAACATCAGATGTTCTTCCTCCAGATGCACTCCAAAAGACATTCTTCAAAGCTCGAGGATCTCCATCCTGCAAAATACAATTCCAAAGTAACGAGACGCCGTCATCATATGATTTAGGGGGAGTATTGTTTAAGGGGGAGTAACAAATTGTGAAATGTGGTGCCGCAATGCAACGTGCAATGCAGCGTTGAGAGAGGCCATAGGCCTTCTCCCTTTTATTAATAAGAGAAACTGGATAATTTACATAGAGGTCCAACAGGATATAGAAATTACAAGATAGAATAAATATGAAATATATTAACACTCCCCCTCAAGCTGGAGTGTACACATCGTGTAGACCCAGCTTGTTGCAAAAACTCTGGAAAGTTGCTGGACTCAATGGCTTCGTAAGAACATCTGCAAGTTGATCTTCAGACTTGACATGTGGAGTCACAACAGTTCCATTCTTGATCTGGTTTCTGATAAAGTGGCAGTCAACTTCAATGTGTATAGTACGTTCATGGAAGACTAGATTCTTAGCAATGTATATGGCCGCTTGATTGTCACATCTGAGTTCTATAGGAGACAAAATAGGAATCTTTAATTCAGAAAGTACAGATTGAACCCACTGCAACTCACAACATGCATGTGACATTGCTCTATACTCAGCTTCCGTGCTAGATCTTGCCACAATATTTTGCTTTTTGCTTTTCCAGGTAATAAGATGATTCCCCAGAAATGTGCAATATCCAGACGTAGACCTCCTGTCATTCAAATTACCAGCCCAATCTGCATCTGCATAGCCAGTAAGAGACAGTGTGGATACAGGAGTCTTCAGCCTATAATAGGTGATTCTCATACCAGGTGCACCTTTCAAATATCATAGAATACGACAGACACATGTCCAATGAGACTGTTTTGGAGAGATCATATGCTGACTCACCATTCCTACAGCAAAAGAAATGTCATGACGTGTGACTGTCAAATATATCAATTTTCCCACAATTTTCCTGTAATATCCTGGATCTGGATAACCAGCATCATCAGTCATCTCCTTCACATGATAGTCCATAGGAGTATATAGATATACTATGTTATTTACTTGTTTTACTGTTTTACTTTTAGTCCCATATTTCTCACTTGCACTTATGTCTCTACTCTCATTAGCTATATTAGAGACTATCCTGTAACCTGTTTTACTCACTGAATAAACAATTCCATTTCCCTCTAGATAGTATAAAGAGTAGGTCTCTTTTTCCCCACCCACCCATCCGCAGTGACGTAAGAAAACCAACCCTTCCCCCCCGCCACCCCCCCACCTGCCCGCCGCCGGCCTTCCTCTCCCCCCTTCCCGCGAACCCCTCCCCTCCTCTCCTTCAGCCCCCCAGCCCTTCCCCACCCCCCCTCCAGTCGCCGCCCAACCCCCGCACCCCTCCTACCCGTCGCTGCCCCCCTCCTCCCCTTCCTCTCCCGCCGCCGTCTCCCCTCCCCATCCTCCTTTTTCCCACCGCCAACCCCCCCAGCCTCCTCCCTCCACCCTCCAAGCCTCCTCCCCTTCGGCTCCTCTTCCCATCCCTGCTCCTGTTGCCACTGGTTTTTACCTCTCCTCTCCCTCTACGTCTGGGTGATCTTCGTATCCAAGTTCGGACATCCACTGGTCGTCTAAGTTGAGAGTCTTTCGTCTCACCGTCTTCTCTGTTTGCGCCTCATGAAGGAACATTGAGCTTTCCTCATGACGGCGTAGGTTTCTCTATATACATTCATATTCTGCCCTATACGGGTTTTCTGATCTGACTCGTCAGATCCCTTCTGCTGTTATCTGCCCCTTTGTGGGTCTCTGATCTACTCTGCTGCTGCGCCGACTACTGCCTCTGCCATGGCCTTATCTGAGCCTCCTCGCTCTCTGCGTGTCACCACGGTGAAGTTCGACGGCAGCTCCAACTATCATCTGTGGTCGGCGTCATTTGTTTTATATGTCAAAGCACAAGGTCGGTATCACCATCTTACGGCTGAGCCTCCTGTTGTTCCTACTGTTGATGCGGATGACAAAACCAGACAAAGCTATGCACAATGGTCCAAGGATGACTCCGACGTCATGTCTTGGATCCTCAACAGTACCGAGCCCCGGATTAGCCAATCACTTCTCTGGCTTCATGATGCTAAGGCTATGTAGGATCAACTGTCCCACGTCTACCCTCATTAGGAGAATCCCAAGCGAGTTTTGAAATTTTCAAAAACTTGGCTAAAAAGGAGTTCCCCCCTGACACTTCCATTGATGACTTCTACAATCAATGCTCGACTCTGTGGAATGAGTTTGAACTCTACCACCCCTTGATGGCGGACATCAAAATTGCTCAGAAGCAATGCAACAAACTGCAACTTGTTCAGTTTTTGGCTGCTCTTCCTGCCTCGTTTTCTGGTGTGGTTGACCAGATCTTGTCAAGTGATCTGATGCCTACCCTTCGGGATGTTCTCAAAAGAGTCCAACGCATGTCGTCCATGACTCCTACTCCTGTTGTTGAGCACCCTGCGCCTATTGCTCGCTCTGCTGATTCTGGCCGTGGTCGTGGTCGCGGTCATGGTCGTGGTCGTGGTCATGGTCGTGGCGGTCGCCCTCCTCCCTTGGGAGGTCGAGGATCATCTGCTCCTGTACGTGGTGCTCCTCCCGTCCCTCGCTACTGCAACTGGTGTGGCCGGGACAATCATAATGAAGATCGATGCCGGATTAAGCACGACAAGCCCACTTGGGCTAACCAGGTTGCTACAGAAACTGATGTTGACTCTACCGCTGACGCACCTGATGCTCCTGCACACGCGGAATGGTTACGTTCTAAGTTCGAGAAGATGTTCCAGGAGCGTCTCGCACAGTTGCCATCCTCGTCTACACCAGGACCCTCTGCCATGCTCGCTTCTCCGTCATCTAGTAACAAACAGTGGTGCATTGACTCGAGTGCATCCACTCATATAGCTGGTGATCTTCATCTATTTTCTGTGCTAAATAAAATTGCTACTATATCATCTGTTATTGTTGCAAATGGCTCCAAAACTACAGTTCATGGCACTGGCACGGTTCCTATTTCACCAAAACTGCAATTGCATTTTGTTTTATATATTCCAAAGTTTCCTGTTAATCTGTTGTCAGTCAGTAAGATGATAAAACAACTCAAGTGATCTATTAAATTTGATCCTTTTGGCTGTGTTTTGAAGGATCTCCGCACGAAGACGAGGATTGGTACGGGCCGTGAAGGACCAGATGGGCTGTATTATCTGGATGGACCTCCTGCTGCTTCTGCTATGTTATCTACTTCAGTGACAGGACTACAGTGGCACTTTCTCCTGGGCCATCCATCTGCTACCAAATTAAAACATGTATTCCCTACTTTATCTGAGAATAGTTTTTCCTGTGAAACTTGTGTTTTAGGCAAACAAACTCGGTCTGTTTTTCCTGCTAAGAAAGATATTGCTTCTAAAGACATTTTTGACATTGTTCATGCTGATATTTGGGGACCGTGCTCCGTATCGAGTCACTCGGGTGTGAAATATTTTATGACCTTTATTGATGATTATTCTCGCACCACATGGCTGTTTTTACTTAAAGGTCGAGATACTGTGTTGGATACTATTCGTACCTTCTTTGCTGAAATAGACACCCAATTTAACCGACCTATTAAAATTTTTCATATTGATAATGCACTTGCGTTCATGCAACAATATGTTATCTCCTTCTGTGCTGCCCAAGGAACCATACATCAGACCACTTGCCCTTACACTCCTCAACAAAATGGCGTCGCTGAAAGAAAAAATCGTCACTTACTTGAGGTTGCTCGCACTCTTCTCATACACTACAAACTACCCCCATCATTTCTGGCCTGAAGTTGTCTCTATGGCTTGCTATCTCATCAACCGCATGCCTTCCTCTGTTTTGAAAAATCAGGTCCCGTATGCCATTTTGTTTCCTGATAAACCCATATTCTCTCTGCCTCCTCGCATTTTTGGGAGTACTTGTTTTGTGAAAAATCTTCGTCCTGGGCTCACCAAACTTGATGCTCGCTCGGTCAAATGTGTTTTTCTGGGATATTTCCGTACACAAAAAGGCTACCGTTGTTTTGATCCTATTAAAAAACTGTGGTTTGTTAGTGCGGATGTGACCTTTTTTTAGCATATGCCTTACTTTTCTACTGATGGTGCAAAATTGCCTGTTGATATTATGGCTACCACACCGTTACCTGTGATTGTTGAGGATTTGCCGTCTCATGATGTGCCTAAAGAACGCCCATTGCAAGTCTATCAGCGCAGGTCAAAGAACCACAATGCTTCTGAAGCCCCGGCCGAACCAAATCATGCGTCTACGGTTGATCCACCATCCACTGAGGTATTTTCTGACCTGGATCTTCCTATCAGTTTACGGAAAGGTGTTCGATCGTGTACTAAGCATCCTATCAGTCATTTATGTTCATCTGACAATCTTTGTGGTAGCTTTCCTTGCTTCAATTCTGTTTTGTCTGCTGTGACAATTCCTAAATCAGCCGAAGAGGCCCTTCACATTCCTGCCCGAAAACATGCTATGGAGCAAGAAATGCATGCACTCTGTGATCGTCACACATGGGATCTGGTTGATCGTCCCTCTTCATGCCATACCGTTGGCTGTCACTGGATATTTACTATTAAATATCAACCATATGGTACCATTGAACGCCTGAAAGCCAGATTTGTTGCAAAAGATTACACACAGACATCCGGTGTTGACTACTTTGAGACCTTTTCTCCAGTTGCACGCCTGGATTCTATTCGTATTCTAATTTCTATTGATGTTGGCCTCTATATCAACTTGATGTCAAAAACGATTTTCTCTATGGAGATCTTCAAGAGGAGGTATACATGGAGCAACCGCCGGGTTTTGTTGCTCAGGGGGAGTCTGCCTTCAAAATATGTAAACTCAGAAAAGCCATCTATGGTCTTAAGCAGAGCTCGCGTGCCTGGTTTGATAAACTCAGTCATATCTTAATTACTTTTGGCTTTCAGCGATCACAATCTGATCATTCTGTATTTATTCGTAAATCAGCAGCCTAAGAAGCACGGATCCAGATATGTTTCAGATACATGTACGGGTACGGGTATGGGGATACGAGAATTTTTTAAAATATAGGATACGGGTACGGCATGGATACAGCATTTTTTTTATTTGTTTAAATATTTTATATATATGTATACAAGAATTATATCCAAATTCCAAAATTAAAAAAAGGAACTGAAATATGAAATAGCAGAGGCAATTATAGACAAGTAGATATATTAACAGCAAGACAAGGTGAGAAAATCAGAACTACTGAACAGAAAAATTAGAGAAAGCTAGAGAGGCTTACGTTCAAAAGGGATGACCAAAGACAATGCCAAAATAGAATTCCGGAAAGAGAAATTCAGAGGCTAGAGGTTGTAACCACCTATAGAAAATTGAATCCCTTTGGAGAAGATGAAGCACAAAGGCGGTATGTTAACCACCAATAGCCCACTGGAGAAGATAAGGCACAACCCCCACAACAATAGAAATATGACGTGGACTGAAGCAAAACCAAGCTTCAAAATATATCGCACAAGCCAAAGGAACCGTTTTACTAATTTGCACAGAGAATTAGTAAAAACGCAGGTCAATCCGTTAAAAGGTCTTAAAACGAAAAAAAATGCTTAAATGGGTCGGGCCATATCCAAAACGTATCCAAGCCGTATCCAGACAAAAAAAGCAAAAAAAAGGGGATACGGCTGGAGAGGTATCTGATACGGTATTTAGGTGTATCCATAGAGTATTGGTATCTGATACGTATCGGATACGGGTACGGTACCTATTTTGGAGTATCTGTGCTTCCTAGTCAGCAGCAGGGCTTGTTATTCTGATTGTATATGTAGATGATATTGTTTTATCTGGCAGTGATAATGCGGGTATCCAGGCAACCAAACATTATTGGGCACAACACTTCATCACCAAGGATCTTGGCAAACTGCGATATTTTCTAGGTATTGAAGTTGCCAGATCATCTGCAGGAATCTGTCTTTCACAAAGAAAATATGTTCTGGATTTATTGCAGGAAACTGGCATGCTGGGCTACAAGCCAACCAACACTCCTCTAGATCCCAACATGGATTGGGATGATGATAGCTCTCCACCTTATGATGATCGTCACCAGTTTCGAAGGATGGTAGGCAAGCTTATCTACCTGACGGTCACTAGGGCTGATCTAGCAGCTGTTGTGGGATTCATAAGCCGGTATCTTGATAAACCCCGGCAATGCCACTGGGACGCTATGTGTCACATCCTACGATATCTTAAAAGCTCGCTAGGGAAAGGTCTTCTGTATAAAAAGCATGGCCATTGTAATCTATCTGGATTTTCTGATTCTAACTATGCAGGAAGTCGATCTGATCGAAAGTCCACTTCTGGATATTGTACCTTTGTGGGAGGCAACCTAGTCACCTGGCGGAGCAAAAAGAAAACTGTGGTTGCTAGATCTAGTGTCGAGGCCGAATATAGAGCCATGGCTCATACTGCATGTGAGCTTTTATGAGTCTGTGGCCTTCTTCAAGAGTTTGACATTGCTTATTCTAGTCCCATTCCTATGTTCTATGACAACAAAGCCTCGATTTTTATTGCAAGCAACCCCACATTTCATGAACGCACGAAGCATATTGAGGTTGATTGCCATTTTGTTCAGGAGAAAGTTCTGTCTGGACATATCTGCACTCCACATATTGGCACTGACAAGCAGCTTGCGGATATCTTCACCAGGATCTTGCCTAAAGCTCGGTTTCAGACTCTGATTGAGAAGCTGGGCTTGTTTGACATCTACGCTCCAGCTTGAGGGGGAGTATAGATATACTGTGTTACTGTGTTATTTACTTGTTGTTTTACTGTTTTACTTTTAGTCCCATATTGCTCACTTGTACTTATGTCTCTACTCTCATTAGCTATAGAAGAGACTATCATGTAACCTATTTTACTCACTGAATAAACAATTCCATTTCCCTCTAGAGAGTAGACATAGGCTTGGACTCACTCATACCAGTTTCCTATAGTAAATCCAGCACATATTTTCCCTGAGACAAATTGGTACTTGCATGAGATCTAAGTACTTCAATGCCGAGAAAATATCTCAGTTTTCCCAGATCCTTTGTGTGAAAGTGCCCCTGCAAGTCCGCTTTCACACGAGATATGCATGTGGAATCACTACCAGTGATAACAATATCATCAACATACACAGCAATAATAATAGATCCACCAGAAGAAGTAGAATAAAATAAAGAGTGATCAGTAACAGAACAAGAAAAACCCATCTTTAGCACAACATCTTTGAACTTGTCAAACCAAGCTCTAGGAGATTGTTTCAATCCATAGATGTCTTTCTTCAGTCTACACACCTTCTGACACTCCCCGTGAGCAACAAAAACCAGGTGGTTGCTCCATGTACACCTCTTCTTGTAGATCACCATGAAGAAAGGCATTCTTGACATCGAGCTGAAATAGAGGCCAGTCAAATGTAGTAGCCAGAGAAATAAGAATACGCACAGAATTTAGACGAGCCACTGGTGAAAAGGTCTCAAAGAAATTAAACCCATATGTCTGAGTGTAACCACCAGTCTAGCTTTCAATCTCTCCACAGAACCATCTGGATTATGTTTTACTGTAAATACCCATCTGCATCCCACAACATTTTTATCTGGAGGTAAGTCAACAAGTTCCCAGGTGTTGTTCTGTAACAGAGCAGACATTTCAACATGCATAGCATGTTTCCAACCAATATCCTTCATAGCATCAAGATGATTTCTTGGAATGACCACAGAATCAATCCCAAGAGCAAATGAGCGAGCCTACTGAGATAACTTGGACAAACAACACGCATTTGTAATAGGATGATGAATAGTACAGGAACGAGTACCTTTGCGAACAGCAATGGGAACATCAAGATCAGATGGTTCTTCAGGAATCCCTTAAGTAGAGGATGGGGAGGGCTCAGAGACTGGAGTCGCTACGTCCTCTGGATCTTGTATGCCTCGTCTGCTATAAACATGTGAATATTACGGAATTGGTGGACCATCTGTCGGCTGCTCTTCCTGAATTATAGTATAGTCAGGAATGATAGGTGGCACTCTCTCACTCTGATGTGGTGGTGGCACTCTCTCATTAGCATCTGATGGTAGCACTCTCTCACATAATTGCTCCCCCTTACTGGGAACACTAGAGAAATATGGAGTGGATTCATGAAAAGTCACATCTCTAGACACAAACATGCAACGAAGACTTGGACAATAACACTTGTACCCTTTGCTAGTGTTGAAGTATCCAAGAAAGAGAGTCCTAATTGACCTAGGAGATAACTTATCAGCCTTAGGATCAAAATTGTGGACAAAAGAAGTACAACCAAACACTCTAAGAGGAACAAGGAAAGGTTGATCTTTGGGACGTAGGACAGAGAAAGGAGTACGTCCTTGAAGCACAGAAGAAGGTTGCCTGTTGATAAGAAAACAAGCAGTAAGAAGGGCGTCTCACCAAAAACGTTTAGGAACATTAGATTGAAACATGATTGTCCTGGTAATATCAAGGAGATGACGATTTTTCCTCTCTGCTACCCCCATTTTGTTGAGGGGTGTGATGACAGGATGTACGATGTATCATCCCAACTGAACTACAAAAATCAGCCATAGCATTTTGAACATACTCCAAGGCATTATCAGATTGAAGAACTTAAATATTGCAATCAAATTGAACTTTTATTTCTTGATGAAAATGTTTGACAATAGATAGCACAGACTCTCGACTTTTCAACAAATAAATTCAAGTCATACGCGAGAAGTCATCCACAAAAGAGATAAAATAATGAAAATCATTATAACTATGGTCTTTTACATGACCCCAAACATTACTATGGACCAACTCAAAAGGACATGACGCCCGTTTATTGACACGACCGGGATAAGACATTCTATGATGTTTCCCCAGTTGACAGGACTGACACTCTAGAGACGATACTTGAGACAATTCTAGTTCTAACTTTCTCATGCTCTCTAATGAAGGATGTCCATATATGTAGTGCCACAGTAAGGGAGAGCCACTCAACAGGACAGCTGGAGCAAGAGCAGACACTTGGCGAGGCAGACTGTCACTGTGGAAGAGGTAGAGATCACCTTTCCTAGGCCCCCCACCAATCGTCCTCATACTCTTAAGATCCTGTAATACAAAACAAGAAGGTCCAAAAGTTACCGTACATTTCACAGTATCAATCAACTTAGCAACAGACAGAAGATTAAAAGGAAAAGCAGGCACATAATGTACGGATTTAAGATCAATTCTAGGAGTCAGAGAAACAGACCCCCTGGCTAACACTCTCCTCACTGAACCATCCGCTATTGTTAAAGATTTGTGAGGAATATGTGAGTCAATGGAATGAATTAGTCTCCTCATACCCGTCATATGTTGTGATGCTCCAGAGTCAACGACCCATGATGAAGTAGAACCAGAAGCCAATAAAGAGGTAGCCTGATTACCAGTAGTAGACGCCAACTTGGCTGAAGATGATGATCCCCAGCTCAGATGATGAGTAGCCAGAATAAATCTATCATATTCCTTCTTGGTGAGTGTAATACCAGAAGGACCAGAACTCGAAGTAGGAGGCTCAGTAGACTCAGTAGTGGTAGTGTAGTTTGCTGCTCCCACAGGTGGTGCAACGGGTTGGCCACGCTTCTCCCAGCATTTCTCAACTGTGTGTCCAGGTTTGTCATAGAAAGTGCATTTAGGGCGAGTTCTACGTCCTCGACCCATACTTGTCCGTCCTCCTCTCACTGCAACAGCTATAGAAGCATGAGAATCTCCCTGAGATGAGACTACGGTAGGATCAACAGGTTCAAAATTTGCCTGTAAAATCCTTGAATAGGCCTCTTCCAGGTTGGGAAGTTTATCAGACCAGACCAGAATTTTGTTGTAATCAAGTCATCTCTATCTTTGACTTGCTCCTAGACAGTTACTGGAAGGTAGAAACTCAGCTCCTGTGCAATACCTTGAATCACTCCAAAGTATACTTCTAAAGGTCTGTCTCCCTGTCGTTCTGCAAACAGGCGATCATATATCATGAACTGACGAAGTGCATTCTTCTCTTGAGAATAATGTTTCTTCACAGCATCCCAAATCTCTTTGGCGGTAGTGTAGAACATGAACCTCGAGGCAATCCCAGGTTCCATGCTCCCCAACAACCAAGTCTTCACCAGACTGTTATGACGCTTCCATTCAGCATAGCCATTGTCAGTAAGTGCAGGAGGATCAAAATCAACGTGTTTCGCCTTGTCGCGTGACTCCAATACAGTATGAACAGTATTCATCCATAAGAGATAATTCTTCCCGTTCAGCTTGATGGAGGGGATAGGAGACATCTCACAGTAGATGGTAGATGCCTTGGTGTCCTCCATGATTTGACGAGAAGAAGAGTGACGGATTGATACACGTCACAAGAAGATATGGGTGACGGGGAGATACACGTCACGTCACAAGATCAAATGTGTATCTAACGCATCCACAACCCCCAACTAAAATTCCCTAATCACACATGAAGGAGGTGTGATTAGGAATTTCTTACGTACCGACAAACCCTCCGGTTTGGGATTTAGAAATCCATTGGATCAACCGAAGGACCCGACGATCTAGAGATAGAAGAGAAGGGGGACGGCGGCGAGACGGCCGGGGAAGGCTGGCGACGTGCTCTGTTCACACAGGAATTACTGTTCACTCTGTCGTACTGTTCACGCCGGAGTTACTCTTCACGTCGTGTACTGTTCACCACCAGAGTTACTGTTCACCGCCGGAGTTACTGTTCACTGCCGAGTTACTATTCACGCTGGCGGTCGGCCGACCGGCGGCGGCGCTGGGTTGTGACGACTGGGTAGGGTTAGGTTAGGAACCTTGCTCTGGTACCATGTGAAATGTGGTGTCGCAATGCAACGTGCAATGCAGCGATATTTACATAGAGGTCCAGCAGGATATAGAAATTACAAAATAGAATAAATATGAAATATATTAACATAAATTATTTACGGGGAGTGATATTTATCTTTTATCATTTCTACTTTCATTTATCATTTCTTTTATCATTTTATCGAGTCTTGTAACTCCAAGCTTGGACATGTGTTTCACCCATGCTCCAGCTTGAGGGAGGGTGTTAGACAGTACATATTAGACTATTTAGTTAATAGGTTAACTAGTTAGTGGGCGCCTTTAGTGTCTCGGCCCGTTTAGATTACTTGTGTCCCAAGGGCCAAGACTCAGGGTTTCTCCCTTGCTCCTACATATAGGACAGGGTTATATGTCTTTTATTCATCGAATCAATTCAATATACAAGACCTTTGTGATGTATCCAAGTAAATTATAGGTAACTATTATCTAATTTAGAAGGCATACTTTGATTAAATGTACCGTTGTAATGTATGACTATTTGATGATGTACAAATGTAACAATATGTTTGTAACCTAGCTATGATAGGTCTATTGTTGCCTGTTTAGCTATGTAAACATGTGATACGAAATTGTTGTTGCATCTTGTATATACGCTTATTATTTTATGTTTCGGGTGCTTTATCTATGACAAGAATATTGTTTACTATATTATATAGATACAATCAGTGTTGTATAATTGTGTTATAGTGTTTTATATTGTCTTGTACGATGTCTAGATATGTATAAAGCATGGCAAGCCCACCTGGGCAAACCAAGTCACGACGGATCAGCCTGAGACTGCTACTACCTCTGCTCCGCCTTCTGCTGATTAGATACGGTCCGAATTCGAGAAACTTCTCTAGGTTCGTCTTGCTTCTTCTGCTGACGTCTCTACTGATGGTAGCACCGCCCTCCTGACACAGTCTGGTAAAAATTCGTGGGTGATTGATTCCGGTGCGACATCTCATATTTATGGCAATCCTACTTTATTTTTTAAACTGCAAACTACTTCTATTATACCTCCTGTTACACTGGTTGATGGCTCTAAGACACCTGTTACTGGAATTGGTGATATTTGTACCACTGGTTGCCTGCCTCTGCGGTCTACTCTTTATGTTCCTAAGTTTCCTATTAACCTGCTATCTGTCAATAGAACTGTGAAGAGTCTTCATTGCTCGATTACATTTGATCCGGATGGTGTTATTTTTCAGGATCTGCGCACGAGGATGACGATTGGTTCGGGCCATGAGGGACCAGACGGGCTATACTATCTGGACGTTCCGAAGACCGCAGCATACTTGACATCTTCTGTGACGGGCATCCAGTGGCACTATCGCTTAGGACATCCTTCTGCAACGAAGCTAAAACAGTTATTACCTGATATATTAGATTCTGTTTTTCATTGTGAGACTTACCAACTGGGCAAACAGACCCGAGCATCGTTTTCCAAAAAATCATGTATTAGCTCTAAACAACCATTTGACATTATTCATGTTGATGTTTAGGGACCCTGTTCTGTGTCGAGTACTTCTGGATTTCGATATTTTCTGAGTTTTATTGATGTTTTTTCTAGAACCACTTGGTTGTTTTTGCTCAAAGACAAGTCTACTATTCTTGACAATATCACTGCTTTCTATGCTGAGATTCGAACCCAATTTGCTAAACCCATTAAAAAAATTTGAACTAATAATGCCTTAGAATTTGCGCAAGCCTCAGTCAGCCTCCTTTGTCGAAAACAGGGTACCATACACCAAACTTCCTGTGCTTACACGCCATAACAAAACGGAGTCGTTGAACGCAAAAATCGCCACCTTCTTGAAGTTGCCCGCACTTTACTGTTTCATTATCATGTTCCCCAACATTTTTGGCCTAAGGCTATCTCTGCTGCTTGTTACCTAATTAACTGAATGCCCTCTTGAAGTTGCCCGCATTTTACTGTTTCATTATCATGTTCCCCAGCATTTTTGGCCTGAGGCTATCTCTACTGCTTGTTACCTAATTAACCGAATGCCCTCTTCTGTGCTTGGAAATCAAGTTCCATATCAGATTCTGTTTCCGGATGTGCCCCTTTTTTCTGTGCCTCTGCGTATTTTTGGGAGCACTTGCTTTGTCAAAAATCTTCGTCCCAGTCTAACCAAACTTGATCCCAGAGCGACTAAGTGTGTCTTCCTAGGGTACTCGCGCACTCAGAAAGGGTACTGCTTCTATGAACCTGTGTCAAAGAAATGGTTTGTATCTGCTGATGTTGTTTTCTTTGAGCATATGCCATTTTACTCGTCTGTCGGGTCGGCTCTTTCTTCGGACTTATTACTGGACACACCTTTACCTTATCATGGATGATACTACTAATATTATTGATACTGTTGATACTGCTTCTCCTAATGAAAAGCTGCCTCTAAAAGTATATCAAAGAAGACAGAAGACAGCAACTCCCTTTATGGCCCCTCCAACGTCTTCATCCTCCGTGCCAGATCAAACACCACCGCAGGTATTCTCTGATCTTGATGTTCCTATCAGCTTGAGGAAAGGAACTAGAACTTGCACTAAACATCTTATTGGAAATTTTTGTACTACTGATAATCTGGGGACTAATTTTGCAAATTTTACTGCTGCTCTTTCTGCTATATCTATTCCTAAAAATGCTTCTCAGGCTCTTAAACATCCTGCTTGGCGACAAGCTATGGAAGCTGAAATGCAGGCTCTTACTCAACACCTGGCAGCTAGTTGATCCTCCTGTAGATTGTTCTCCAGTTGGCTGTCGCTAGGTATTTACTGTCAAATATCAACCAGATGGCACAGTTGAACGGCTGAAGGCGAGACTTGTTGCGAAAGGCTATACACAAACTTACGGGGTCGATTACTTTGAGACCTTTTCTCCTGTGGCTTGGCTGAACTCTGTACGGATTCTTATTTCTGTTGCTATTAATTCTGATTGATCCTTGTATCAACTTGATGTAAAGAATGCTTTTTTGTATGGGGACCTACATGAGGAGGTCTACATGGAACAACCCCCGGGATTTGTGCTTCAGGGGGAGTCCTCTAAGGTCTGCAGGCTGAGGAAGGCCATTTATGGTTTGAAACAGAGTCCACGTGCTTGGTTTGATAAACTGAGTACTATTCTTCAGAAATTTTCTTTTAAATGCTCCCAGTCAGATCACTCTATTTTTGTCAAAAATACTACCGCTGGCATTGTTATCCTTATTGTATATGTTGATGACATCATTCTCTCAGGGAGTGATCCTGCAGGCATTCAAGCTACCAAGTGCTATCTAGAGAAACACTTTGTTACCAAAGACCTTGGCTCTCTACGGTATTTTCTTGGCATTGAAGTTTCTCGGTCCTTTTCTGGTCTTTGTCTGTCTCAACGCAAATATGTTCTGGATCTGCTTTCTGAAACTGGACTTCTAGGTGCTAAGCCTGCTAGCACACCTCTGGATCCAAATACTGACTGGGATGACGAGAACTCTCATGCCTATCCCGACCATCATCAGTATCGATGCATGGTTCGTAAGCTTATTTATCTGACTGTTACACGAGCTGATATTACTTCTGTTGTCGGGCTTGTTAGTAGATATCTGGATAAACCCCGGCAATGTCACTGGGACGTTGTTTGCCACATTCTTAAATATTTGAAGAGCTCTCCTGGGAAAGGCCTGCTATATAAGAAACATGGTCACTGTAAACTCCTTGGTTATTCTGATTCTGACTATTCTGGGAGCAAGCTTGACCGACGCTCCACTTCTGGCTACTGTACATTTGTGGGAGGAAACCTTGTTACTTGGCAAAGCAAGAAACAGACTGTGGTTGCTCGCTCAAGTGTTGAAGCTGAATATCGCGCCATGGCACATACTACTTGTGAGCTATTCTAGATTCGGAGCCTGCTGAAGGATTTTAGTGTTTCTGACTCCTCTCCTATTCCGATGTATTGTGATAACAAAGTTGCTACGTTTATTGCCAGTAATCCCACTTTTCATGAGCGAACTAAACACGTTGAGGTGGACTGCCATTTTGTTCGCGAAGCTGTCTTATCTGGCCAGATATCCACTCCCTACATTCCTACTTCTGATCAGGTGGCTGACATCTTCACAATTCTTCCAAAGATGAGATTTGCTACTATGACATCCAAGCTGGGCATGATTGACATCTACGCTCCAGCTTGAGGGGGAGTATTAGTATATACACTTTACTGCTTTTCTTTACTTAGTGTATTTTATTTATCGTCTTTTCTTTTTTACTCTTTATCCCACATTGGTTATCTCTAAATCCTGTACACTCTCTTGTCTTATAAAAGAGAGCCCAATGTATTCTTTTTAATCATCCAATAATAAGCAATCTTGTTGCCGACTTCTAGAGTAACCTTGTCACTTCGAGAAGTAGAAGCAAGTTGTTGTGGCTAGATCCATGTTGAATCTGAGTATAAAGTCATGGCTCATATCACCTATGAGTTGATGTGGGTTCAAGGCTTATTAAAGGACTTTGGAGCCTATGATTTTGAGCCCATGCCTATGCATAGTGGTAATAAAGTCTCTATCTTTACTGCAAGCAATCCCAAATTCCATGAGCACACAAAGAACATTGAGGTACATTGTCACTTCGTCTGGGAGTCTATTCTATCCAAGCGCATATCTACCTCATACATCAGGACTGAGGCTCACTTGGCTAACATCTTTACAAAACCACTGCCAAAGACAAGATTCATCTCTATGGTGGATAAGTTGGGCATGCTTGATATCCATGCTAGCTTGAGGGGGAGTGTTAAACACATTTAGTTTTATTTCATTTATTTTGTGCTTTCCATATCTTGTCTTTTATCCCATATCGGTGCACTTTGTTTTAATTGATTCCTAACCTATATAAAAAGAGGGTCTATGCTTGTATTCATTATCTCAATTTAGAATCCTCTTATAATTTCATAGTGGTTATCGGGCTAAGACCCGCTAGTGTTATATCCGTGATACATTTATGTGAGGATCAATTTACACACTTAAGTGTATCCATATCTCCTTTGTGCTGCTTTTTTAACATAATGAGATCAGTCTCTTAATCCATGTCTTCACTTCTAAAGCATGTATTCTAATATTTTTAGCTAGATACAAATAACATTTTAGACAAATCTCATAAACCAAATTAATATCATGAATAGAATTTTTCAAGTATATTTTATAAGAACAAGATCTGATTGTATAATCAAATAATGAAACATTGAATAATTTACATTTTAAAAAATGGTGAAAACCCAAGTAACCTACTAAGGAAACACTGTTAACCATTTTCTAGTTTGTCGAAGTGGCGTCCGAACATGAGAAAATGACTCATTTTGACCAAAAAGGCTAGATTTGGATTTGGATTTTTGGGATTTCGTGTTTGAGATATTGGCCCTATTACAATTGAATGGCGTTGCACCTTAGTTGAAGAGAACCATGTTGCATGACAAGGTAAATTAGCATCATGTTATAGAAAGAATCAAGTGTTGGATTAAAATACAAAGACATGGCTCCCCCTATAACTCTGTGTGCGTCATATATCTACTTTCTAAGTTCGTTACCAGATTTTGACAACATTTCATTGTACTGTGACAATTGTGATGTGTTTTTGTTAGGATGTGCTAAGAAATAAGATTTTAACACCTTAGCTAAAATAAAGAGACCATGTTATGGACCTTCATAAATGCATATCAGGGAAAACAACTCATGCTTTATGCAAACAAGCTTGGCGTGTTAGATGAGAGAGAGTGCTAGACTATATTTTCTTTTCTATTCGTTTATATTCCACCTGCATTCAGCCCTTTGTAGAGAGCAGACTGTGTTTTCCAGAGATCATGACTTCAGGGATTGGTTCTGTTTAGAGTAATGGTAGAAGGGGTATCAAGCAGTGTTTCAAAAAGTCCTTTTACGTTGGGCATATGCGGTGCGGCCCTCTTGCCAGACCGTGTATGCATAAGCGGCCCAATATGCGGTCATGGCCGCATATGCGGTCCTATGCAGGGCAGAAGCGGGGTAATGCAGCAGTTTTTTTACTAGAAGCTCTGCAAGCCTTTTTTCAATTTAATTTAAACCCCCACACGCCCACATGTACATATGTATATGTACTAATACCTCTCAATATTTATTTATATTCATATATATTGTAGTAATATATCAATGCCATACTTACGTATAATACATAGACATCTTCAGATTTGTAATATTCTATTTTATGTATATGCATTTTGATATATATGAACATGCATATATGATATATATTGGCATCTACATGCACACATTTGCACATATATGCAGATACTGTATTTACATTTGCATGTCAATATGTATATATCTACATATAATACACATACATGTTTCACATATCTATTTATGTTTACACATATATGAATAGTTAAATATATTATACATCTAAATTTGTATGGACACTTAGAAATACACAATTTTGTGTTATACAAATGAAATATATAATTTCTATGTTAAATGTATGTTTTTATGCTATATAATTACTTTATTTTAAAAAACTCTAGAAAACGCATATACTTCAGCATATACTGCCGCACACCGCATATACTCTATAAGGTGGCCTCTCCGCACATAACGCATACCGCTTCTTGAAACTATGATATCAAGTAAGTGGAGCAACAATGCTGATTAATCAGTTTGGAATATATTTAATCCATGGTAAGGCATCTCTAGTCCTCTCTGAACCCTTCAACTATCAAATCCCTGTTCACTTTATCCCACATCACATGTCAAGCTTTTCGTCCTTTTTTGTCCTCCATGCATGAAGGAAACAAACTAGACCAAAAGAATATGATGTCCAGCATGCCTAACATGTTATATGGTGTGGCCATGCCCACAACATGAGCATGTGGCTATGGGAAATTTGGAGACAGGTATGAGCTTCCAAGCTTAATTGTCTATAGGAATATAGAACATACTTTTTACATATTTTTATGAAGGCAAAGTTGCTAATTGCTGCTAGTCTCCATAATCCATATTATAAGGAAGATACTGCTCTATAAATGAGAGAATATTACAGTGAGTTCCTCTTAAGAGTAGTTTGTCATTAAGAATTGTATATATCATAACCATAGTTTTAAAAAGCAGTATGCGTTATGCGTGCGGAGAGGTCACCTTATAGAGTATATGCGGTATGCTGGAATATATGCGGAAGTATATGCGGTATTGATTTGTTTTTAATAATTAGTTAGTTTGTATAAAGTAATCACACAATTGCATATTTAATATATACATTACACACTTAGACCCTAAAATTTGAGATAGATTCAAATATGAAGTTTCAATGAAAAGTAAAGCACCATATAGAATGCATTCTAGAATCATTTAAACATAAACTCCAACGAAGCACACACAAAATGGTTTAACACAAGTACATAACAATCAATACTAACAAAATCATACAAAAAATGGCTGCATGTCCTAAAGGTCCAAAATAACTAACATTAGATAAGCATGTGTCTCGCATACAAAATATACAATAAAATAGTACATCAAGAGAATGTTATCAATAAAAACTAACATTAAATAAGCATATCTCGCATACAAAATATACAACAAAATAGTACATCAAGAGAATGTTATCAATAAAAACATAATCTAGTTTGGGCCGAGATAACAAATGTCCATCTAAAAATCGCTGACTAATCGGCCTTATAAGCGGCTAAGTATATGCGGGCTGCTTATGTGGCCCGTGCGGCCTTTTTTTGAAACACTGATCATAACGGACTAGGTTCTTCAGAAACATACTGAAGAAGGGGAAATTTGGCAATTCAAACAGAAGGCAATACATACATAGCTATGACCAGAGCTTTCGGAATCTTTATTATTGCTCCTGAGATCCTTCAAAAGTTCTTTAAGTTTTTCTTTAGATCTTTTCTCAGTCAAGCGCCTTTCAGCCCTCTGAGCTGCTGTGACATCAGCATGGCATGCAACACAAAGTGTTCTCATATTTTCAAGTTGGCATTCACCTGTCACAAAACCATTAATGAAGATTCGATTGTTTAAATAAATAGGCTATGATAAGATATAAGCTACTGAAGTAAGGAATAGAACAAGACCTCCCCCTTTGTATACAGGTATTATATGATCAGCATGCCATGCATTGCCCTCAGCAGGTTCAAGTACGAGTTTCTCCAGCCTGACAAGAGTCCAGAAGACAGTCTTTATTGCATCAAGGATGATAACAAAACAACAGTATCATTAATTAAGAAATTTTAGAAGCAAAGGAGTAATAAGTCTTATGTAATATCGACTGCTTGTAGGCTCAATTAAGTCAGAGATGCAATAGAGTTCGGTCAGATCCGGTAAAACTGTCACATAATTCGGCGAATTTTTGAAATTTTCAAACACTTCACAAATGTTTCACTGGACAAATGTTATATCCAAATTAAGTAGGATTCGTGAATACTACGAGTTATTCGCAATTTGGCATGTGTGAACAGAACGTGTATCTAACATTATAAGACAAATAATTTCCAATTTTTGAAATTCGGGCCTATGCAATAATAGGCGACCCACTTACGGTGTTTCTTTTCACGCCCAAAACCCCCTCCCAACCCCCAACCCTAATCCCAAACTCCTGATACCCCGCTCCCCTTCCTTTCCTGATACCTCGTGAAACTGACGACAAAGACTAAGAGCAACGAAGGTCGGCCCCTACAGAAGCGACATTGCCCCCTACAACAGCGACGCTAACTACTACAAGGAGCAACGGCACCGACTACTGCAAGGAACAGCGCAGCCGGACGCTGCAAGAGGTTGTCGGCCACTACCTGGACATGAGTGGATGCCACCCTTCTCCAAGTGTGGCCACCAACCAGCAAGAGGCGGCAACCAAGCAGGAAAGGGAGCTATCAGTGGCTACGTAGGCACTCGTCTATCTTCTTCTCTTTTCTTCTCTCATTTTGTATTAGTGCCTTTACTACTCCCAATATATGTCACCTTTTTTTCATTTGATAGTAGAGTCATTTTTCTCTAATTATGTGATTATGCTTATACTTCGACATGTATCATGTGTTGTGAAAGTATTAGGCCAAAGTGATGACCTATTGTAGCGGGCTAGGCTTTATTATATAGGAAGAGAACATTTATATAATAGACCAAATAAAGAAAGCAAATAAGAAAAGACCACATGAATAGCTCTATTCTCTAACACCCCCCCTCAAGTGGAGTGTACACATTGTGCATGCCCAACTTGGAACTCATATGGCTAAAAGCAGGTGTAACCGTGTAAGGGCTTTGATGAAGATATCCGCAACTTGTTGTCCAGTGTGAACATGAGGAGTCTGAATCTTCTTGGGGAGGACTACATCACGAACAAAGTGGCAGTCCACCTCGATGTGTTTGGTCAGCTCATGGAACACAGAATTACTAACAATGTGAATGACTCTATGATTAACACACAAGAGGAATTGGAGTTTCAACGGACACTCTCGTTTCAGACAATATGGATATAACCCATTGTAGTTCACGACAAGCATGTGGCATTGCTCGATATTTAGCCTCTGTGACCGTGCTACCACACTTTGTTTCTTGCTCCTCCATGTCACTAAATGTGACTCGAGGAACACACAATATTTTGAGGTAGATCGTCGATCTCCAACATCACCTGCCCAATCAGCATAAGTATATCCAGTAAGCTTCAAGGAAGTGGAGGAATCCTTCATTGTGAAATAAGTGAGACCTTTCCCTGGCGACCCTTTAAATAACTAGAATATGGGTGACCGCCATCCTAGGAAGCATGGACACAGACACGGATTTAGACACGGACACGTCAATTTCCAAAAATATAGGACACGGACACGGCACTGGACACAGTAAGTATATGTATGTGTGTGTGTGTGTGTGTGTGTGTGTGTGTGTGTGTGTGTATATATATATATATATATATATATATATATTTGTATAACATATTATGACATATAATGTGTAATATGCTATGTGTATTAACACAAAATGATCTAGATAGATTATCCGCATGGGCAGTCACCATGAAATCCAACAAGCAATCAACATATAATATTATATTTACAAGTCACAATATGGATTAGTTCACAACAAACATTACGATGCTTGATTATATGATATTGTTGTAATATGAATTGTAAAAATTAAGAGCAGTAGAATTTTGGGGACAATAGTTCCAAAGGAAGTAATGATTAACAACATGTACTATCAAGAGGAGGTGAATCCAATTGTTTTCCTCCTCATGGTTGATGTGGCAATCCCCGGATGTTGCAACAGCTGGTGGAGATGATAAGAAGGGTGTCAACGACTTGCATGTAGCACCTGAAGCTTAATTAACTAATGGTAGTAGGGCGAGTAGTGGAGGACAGGAGGCAAAGATTTAGAGAAGGCTTGGGTTTTTTCATACGCCTAGGCTTAAGAGGGTCGGAGTGGTGTGTCCTGGAGGTTTCCATGGAGTGTCCAAGCCGTGTCCAAAATTCAATAAAAAAATTCAAACTAGACACGCCGGAGGCGTGTCCGCCACGCGTCCAAGCGTGTCCAAAGTGTGTCCATGTTGGACACGCGTTGGACACGGACACGGCAGCCTCCGAGAAGTGTCTGTGCTTCCTAGCCGCCATCCAGTGTGACATCTTCGGTGCACTCATGCATTGACTAACAATTCTTTATTGCATAGGAGAAATCAGGACGAGTAACGGTCAAATAGATTAGCTTACCCACAACTCGTCCGTACTTTGTTGGATTCGAAAAATCCCTATCATCAGAAATAACTGCCTTAGTATGATAATCCATGGGTGTGGAGAATGGTTTGCAATATGTTATGTTTGTCTCTACAAGAAGGTCTAGAACATATTTTTGCAGAGAAAGATTTGTACCTTTCTTCGAATGTAAAACATATATTCCAAGAAAATAATGAAGATTGCCCAAATATTTCGTCTGAAATTGTGTTTGTAGCCACTCCTTGAATTGTGAAATATCAGTATGATCATCACTTGTGATGACAATATCATCCACAAATACAAACAGAATAACAGTGCCATAAGAGGAATTGTACACAAATAAAGAATGATCAGTAGAAGACGGATGAACCCAAACTATATAAGTGCAGCAGTAAACTTACCAAACCATGCTTGTGGTGATTGCTTCAGGCCATACAAAATTTGCACACTATCTGACACTGCCCCTGAGCAACAAACTCAGGAGGTTGCTCCATGTACATCTCTTCAAGAAGATCATCATGAAGAAATGCATTCTCAACATTCAACTAGAGAAGAGGCCAATCATAATGAGTACCAACAGAAATAGGGATCTGTACCAAATTTGATAGGACAACTGGAGAAAAAGTCTCAAAAAAAGTCCACTCCATGTGTCTAAGTGTACTCTTTAGCCACCAATCGAGCCTTCAAATGGTCAACATATGCATTTGGTTTTTGTTTAACAGTACACACTACACACCCATCGACAGTCTACAACAGGCTGCCCAGGAGGAAGATCCAACAAGTCCTAGGTGGAGTTCTCATAAAGAGCTTCCATCTCATTATTCGTGGCTTGGACCTATCCATCATGCACACTGAACCCTTCAGTATAGATAGCCAATGCATGCTCTCTCTTTTCAGGTCAAGAGGTTTTCGAGAACTATCTCTATAGATCTCTATTCCTATCACATAGGAAACACTCTATATATAATTTCCACTTTGGATTTCCATTCTAGAACATCTCATTCCTCATCAACATGTGGAATGCAAATACGCTCCCACTAAATCACAGATCCCTTCTTTATCTTTGTCATATCAGTCAAACTCTTTGACTATATCATCAAAGTAAAGATCCAGCTCCGAGTTGCTTGTACTTAATCAATCACATTGATTAGTCCATTTTAACTTATAGACTTGATTGCATTAATGGATTCATAAACCTTATAGGTTGTGTCACGTACACATCCTTATTTTATTCCTCATAGGAATGCGGTTTTAGTATATGTATGCCAAATCTCTTAGTCATTAAGTTGCAATCAACAAGCATCATCCTTCTCAAAATGTTATCCATGTGTCTTAACGTTTAAGACTCATTCGCACTTATGGATTTCATCCCAATGGGTGCTACCATCAAGGTCATACCTTATGGTTCACATGGAAGTCATTTAGGATGTAATGGTCACAAACCATAACTCAAAATCCGGTTCCTCATATTCATCTAGATAGTTGACTCATGACCAACTCATCACATAGATAATCAAGGTGTATCTGTCAAGGATATAAGAACTCACAACTCCTTGTGATTCTTAATGTCCTTTATTAGTGTGGGGTATTCTTTATTTAAGAAGAAATAAGTTATTTGATAATCATCCTCTAACTCCTTAGAGTATGACTCCTTGTTGATTTAGACATCACCATGCCTTAATCATGAGTTCACTATGATACACTATCATAATCACTCATAAGGATCTCAAACATTTGGTTTAAGTATTTTATTCATTGATCTCATCAAGAATTAACACTTTACCAAATCCGTACTTCATCTATGATATTCTTGAACACTTCAAGATATTCATATTGGTATTTCTCTAAACATTGTTTGAAGTACTAGCATCAACTCTAATAGGTATGTGAATAGATCACATGTATTATACCTAATAGGATAATCATTCTCCCACTACCTTAGTGAAGATTGATTAATCATGTCTAAGAGATTCATGTCTCTTACTGGTTCTCTAACCGAAAAGAGTCTAGACTTATCCATCATATGGAAACTAGAAATGAATTTCTCATGATTTATGCTAATTTGATTGTTTGAGTTATCAATAACTTTTAGGTATCACTTTATCTTATGCATACCAAGTACCACAAGATAAACAAGGCATCGCCACAAAGATTGAAACATCAACTTTATTAATTGCTATCATTGTCATACAATATGCAAAAATTAAGGTGTTTCTATCCATTGGCAAATATGAAATAGCAGTTCATAACTCTATTACATGCCTTCAAGGCTGAAAATAAACTAAAGTACTCCTATTTATGGCAGAAACACTTGCCCCATGTATTGGGTGTTTTACACTTTATATCTTGGTATCATATACCTAAAAAGTGTTATAAATTTATTTCATGACACCTTCATGTGGAGACGCATGTCGCCTCCTTTAGATCTTCCAGATAGAGTGGATAATTCCTTTTCCGATGTCCTGGCTTTTGACAATGGTGGAAATTGCCTCTCTTGGTCACGCCTCCCTTGACCTTGAGAGTTGAAGACGACTTGGGCTGCTGGCTAGCATCAGAACCTTCCTTAGACTTGCCCTTGCCCTTGCGCTTGGACTTGCCTTTCTTGTTGTTGATCATCATCACAGATTTAGGCTTGTCCTTCTTCATCTGTGCCTCGACTGTCCTCAACATGCCCAACAACTCTGTCAACGGCTTGTCAAAGTTGTTCATGTTGTAGTTCATCACAAACTGACTGTAGGATTCTGGCAATGATTGCAGTATCACGTCAGTAGTCAACTCTTGGCTCAGGGGAAATCCCAGTCTTGTCAGGTTATCCACATACCCAATCATTTTGAGCGTGTGAGGACCAACTGGATCTCCTTCTGTCATGACACACTTGAACAACGCCCTGGAGACATCATATCTCTCTTGTCGTGCTTGATCTTCATACATGTTCTTGAGATGCTGAATCATCTCAATGACACCCATGTTCTCATGTTGTCTCTGCAACTCGTGGTTCATGGAGCACAACATCAAGCACTTTGCATCAATGGCATCTTCAGAATGCTTCTTATAAGCATCCCTTACTGCCTTTGGTGCGGTAGGAGCAGGTTCCTCTGGAACTGGAGTATCCAGGACATAGAGCTTTCGCTCTTGAGTGAGAACAATTCTCAATGTCCTAAACCAGTCGTGGAAGTTAGTCTCATTCAGCTTGTCCTTTTCAAGGACCGATCGCAACGAAAAGTGATTGTTGTTTGTTGTCATTTGTATTACAAAAGGAAATATATGCAATTTTAGTCCAAAACTCAATTTTGAATTATTTGATTGATTTGAAAGGTTGACGATATAATTAGGACTTTAATTAATTATCGCTCCCACTATTTTTTTTGTTCAAATTGATAGCCCTCACCATCAATTCGGAAGATTGCAACGTACAATCTTCTAGTGGGTCAAGATCCTGAAATCCTTTGAGTCATGGACCAGCTAGGGTTGTCACCCACAACTTAGATCTTCCAGGTAGGCAACTTTTGCCAATTGCATCATATGCAACTCTTAAAAGATGTCATATGCAACTCCTTGCCATGATCACCCCCATGCCTCAAGGTGCTAGATCCTATCTAGGTCACCTTGTTAAGTCCGACCCAAAGCCAACACGATGAATATGCACCCTGCTAGGACAGACTCACATATCCATCCTTCACGCTTCCACGAGATAGACGGTGCACCACGCTAGGGCGTGCCCACACTTGGCCGATCAAGCATTTCACGTGTGTCGCTTTTGGAAGGCATCTAAAACTTTAATATTTAATGAGGGATTTGGTTTTATAGGTACATATACATATCCAATCACCAAAATACATAGTATGTATCATATACATGCTATATCCCACAGAAAACATGTGAAACGATAAAAGCGATGATTATGGCCATCCTAATGTGATTCTTCGAGCCAAGAGGAATCACGGTCATCTAGGTCCATATCACATGCAACCTGTACAAGATGAACTTTGTGCTTTGCCGTTCTGGGTTTGATAACCTCATCTCCATGATTGATCGGCTCGCCATCAGGCCGGTCGATTGGGTGCCACCAGCCGATCGACTGGCGCCTCTAGCCGATCGGTTCACTGGTCGTCGTGCATCTCCTCAGGGCCGCCATCCGCTCGTCTCGTTCCTCGAACCGGTCGTCTGGAACGCCAACTGATCGGTTCACGCCTTGAACCGATCGTCACAATTGTCGTCAGGTTGTCTGTCGTTCTTTGACATAACAGGAAATAAAAGGTTCTATCATATTTACATTTGAATTGAGAAACCCCGAGTTACATTCGAGGGGAGCAAAGGCAGGAAAGAAATCTCGAGTTATCTCGAGTTACATCAGGAATAAGAGATGGGGAATCGGTGCGCAGACCGAGATGCAAGCAACCACATTCAACCATACACAGATATAGGGTTTATTGGCCATAACCACGCTATACATCCACCACAAAACTCGTTTAAGGGCGACGCGTATCGAGTGCATTCATATTACATATCATATATGTATATTGGGATTTGTGGATTTAGGATTCGACATGCATAAAGCCAATTTTATTCACATCGTATGCAATAAATAAAGGCGACAAACCAAAATCGATCACATCGATAATCTTAAAGTATAGAGCAGTTGACGTGGCTCTGATACCACTGTTGGGTTTTAGGGGAGACAGAGAAGGCAGCGGAAACAAAAAATTTCTTCTCCCAAACCCAGAATAAAGGAATCGCGTCAACGTCTACACAGTAGGAAAGATAGTTTGTAGAGACATACTTTGTCTCGAGGCTTGCTCGGCGACGTTACCTCGCGGCTTGCGCGGTCTTCACCTCCAGTCTTGGACGGTGTCTGTACAACTCCTGGTCTCACCGGGACTGTCGGGATTGACAACTGTCCTCTGAGCGGCAAAAATCTCCCGCCTCTGAAGTAGTCCACACGGACCACCTGGAACTCCGATCGCCTTGTCACACAAGGCACCAGAAGGAGTCGTACCCTCCTGTCGGCGTACTAGTCACCAACACACTCTCCTGCAACCAGTCACTTTTGTGCAGTTGTCTTTCCCTCGTTGTGCCTCCCTAATCGGGTAGCATTTGCTCGGGCTCTCCTGATTACCACAACCAGAGAGAACGACAACTTTACATAGCAACTAGTGTTCTGAGTTGTTGTCCTTTGAGAAGCCCCCAATACCCCTATATATAGGAGGGTCATGGGACAGGGTTCTCTACCCCGGGCAATGCGGGATTAAAGCAGGAGTAGAAGGGTTCGAGATTTTCCACAAAACAACCAACTGCGCCAGCTGAACCGATCGTTTCAAACATGAATCGATCGGTTGGGGACCTGAGCTGATCGGTTCAGTGTTTCAAAAAGCGGTATGCGTTATGCGTTCGGAGAGGTCACCTTGTAGAGTATATACGGTATGCGGGAGCATATGCGGAAGTATATGCGGTTTTGGATTTTTTTTTAATTAATTATTATAGATATATATATATATTAATCATGATTTACATATTTAATTTGTGCAATTGTGTATCTAAATAGTACAATTACAAGAATAATGGATGCAATTATGCAAATATGCAATCATCACAACTTAAATAAATACAAACATGCACTATAATCTAAATTTAAACAAACATAAATCAATGTAAATGTATAAAAGAAGAAATCAGAATATCTCTAATTAAAAATCGGGGTATAATCGGCCTTGTATGCGGCTGTACAACCGATTATGCGGCTTGGACCGCTTTTTGGACCGATTTTCATTATGCGTTTTTTTGGAGGTTCGCACCTTGTATGCGGCCGCTTATGCGGGCGCATACACCGATTTTTAAAACACTGGATCGGTTCACACCTGAGCCAATCGGTTCACACCTGAACCGATCGGTTGGGACACCTGATCCGATCGGTTCAAGCATGAGCCGATCGGTTCAAGCATGAGCCGATCGGTTCGTGGTCCTGGTCCAACTCGGATTGACTTTCATGTTTGTTTCCAACTAATCAAATATTAGTCCTTATCCAAATCAAATTTGTACACGTGAAACAAATTGTATTTGCAAAAAGAGTCTTCTGACTTTCCAAACGATCTCGGTTGGTCACACGAATCGACCGGTTCAACAATTGAGTCGATCGTTTCATTGACACATGAGCCGATCGACTCACCACTTGAGCCGATCGGTTCATCAACCTGAGCCGGTCGGTTCAACCCTGTGAGCGATCGGTTGGGGCAGTAGACTGTACAAATCAGTCAATTGCAGTTCCAATCAATCTGATACTTTAATCATCTGGTCCGACACCTTGAACACTATGATTCTGAGCTATCAATTGAATAAGTGGTTAATTGAACTACTAAACTCCTTTAGCAATCAATCTAAACATCGTTTGTGGATAAACTCCTCTTCCAGATTAAATCCTATGTGTGTGACCCTGCAGGCCCATTTCACATTGACAGTGAAAGTCCATAACACTTATGACTTCACAAGCAAAGAGCAGTGCCTAGTCGCACATCAGTGCTACCCAAGTGAAAAGGAAAGTTGGAGAACAACTTTCAATCCTACAATCCGTGAATGGTGTTACAGTGAATGTATAATTCCTTTATCACTGATATCCCGAATGAACTCAAGGCATGGAACAGTCATCCTGTCAGCGTTCATTCACTTTCTTGATCTCAGAGTAGATTGGAGGAGATATGTATGACATCAATATCACATATTGATTCACACATGCGTGCGCACACCTATCTCAATCCGACTCATCAAGTGGCCATGGATATCAAACTCCCTCAGGAGGGACAAATCCCATATCTATCACTCACCCCTCAAAAGTCTCATGTGTCAAAGCCACCCAGTCATCACCTTTATAACAACCCATGTTACAGGACTGTGTTTGATGATGTCAAAGTGTACCCAACGACATGTGTTGAGTGTAGTGATTTCAGGTCAAAGAATCACACTCACCACCATTACTGTGAGAGCTGACTGTGACTAGCATGTCATGGTTCCATGTGTCGAACTCACGGTGGGTCTGTCTGGTACACTTGTTCTCTAACAAGTATCTATGTGTTTGGTTTGATATCTCCATATCATGACTAACGAGATTCTGACATCAACCAATACCACAATCTAGTCTTGTGTGTCATTGTTGTCTATCTACCTTCCACAATGACATCCGACTAGGGACATAATAAGAATGTACAAACTCTTAGCATTCGTATGATCTCATCGTTTAGGTCATCAACCTGAAAGCATACGTCATTGAGTATTGTCATTCTCTAGACATTCAATCTGTTCTATCATTATCTCATATGACTGAACTAGAAAGAATTGGAAGCTTGCCTTTGATGTTTATCAAATCAATCTTAATGCATCCCACCAATCATCCCATGATTGGCTCTCAGGGCATACATACCAACAGCTACATCTTCTGGGTGATGCCCTACTTGCCTGGCGTAAACCAATGGAAAAGGTTGAATAGGTGGAGGTGGAGGTCGTGGTGGTGGTGGTAGTGATACAATGGTAGTAATATCTAGCACACTCTCATTACTCGACATAGGGAGTGGTGACTCCGACTCTCCCACTCTCTCTCTCAAAGGTAAGTTCAGTCTCATGGTTTGTTCCCCCTCACATTGGACAGAGTCACTAAAGAAAGGAGTAGACTCATGAAAAGTAACGTCGACCGACACAAATATACGACGAA
The DNA here is from genome assembly GCA_963693085.1 of Alisma plantago-aquatica. Classification (NCBI taxonomy): domain Eukaryota; kingdom Viridiplantae; phylum Streptophyta; class Magnoliopsida; order Alismatales; family Alismataceae; genus Alisma; species Alisma plantago-aquatica. Next base: position 1,589,528,236 of record OY856409.1, read on the forward strand.
GATGAGGACAATAACATGTGTACCCCTTTTGTGTGGGAGAATATCCCAAAAAGAGAGTGGGGACTGCGCGAGGAGACAACTTCTATACATGTGGATCAAACACATGAACAAACAAAGTGCAACCAAAGACACGGAGAGGTACAAGAAAAGCTTGCTTGTCTGGTTGTAAAACAGAACAAATGGTGACCCCATGCAAGATAAAAGATGAGACGATTAATCAAGAAACAAGGAAGAGCATTAGACCAAAACTTCTTTGGCACATACATTTGAAAAAGTAGTGTATGGGTTACATCAAGTAAATGATGATTTATGCGCTCAGCAACCCCATTTTGTTGAGGTGCATTTGGACTAGTGGTATGGTGAATCATGTCGACAGAATCACAGAAACTAGAGACACCCTTTTGAACATACTTTAAGGCATTACCAGTACAAAGAACTTTTATGAGTATCAAACTGAACTTTTATTAATTGATGAAACGTTTGGATGACAGAAAAAACTTCATCTCGAGACTTAAATATATCCAAGTCATTGGGAGAAATCATAAATAAAAGAAAGAAGTAACGAAAGCCATTGTAACTCGGTTCTTTAACAGGCCTCGGACTTCACTATGAATAAGATCAAAAGGACGGTTAGAGCGTTTTATAGTACTAAGGAAAGAAAAGCAATGATGATTTCCCATTTGACAAGACTTACGTTCAATATACTTTACCGAAGAATAGCTGGGAACAAGCTTCTGAAGATTGTGCAAGAAGGGATGTCCATAGAGACAATGCCATTGTAAGGGAATGAAAATGAGGACGGTAGATGCGGTGGAAGAGATCTAGCGAGTTGGTTGATCACCCTCAAAGAAGTAGAGATCACCTTTACTAGATCCCCCGCCAATCGTCTTCCAACTCCTAGGAACTTGTTACACAAAGAAGGAAGATCCATATATCATCAATCAGTTTAAGGAATCACCTAACTTAGATACAGACGTTAGATTAAAAGAAAAGATTGGTACACAATGTATAGATTGTAGAGTCAAAGAAGATGACGCTTGTACAGATCCAGAGGCATGTACGTGTTTGGTCAATCCATCAGCTAGAGTCAACATAAGAATGTGGGATATATGAATTCAAGGATAGAAGCATGGATCATATACCAATCATATGTTGGGAGGCCGTTGAATCCACCAACCATGTAGAACATGTGTGGGAATCAATAACAGGTGTCCCTTTGTTACCTAAATCTGAGACAAGATTGGTAGAGGAACTAAGAGGAACTTGTTGAGTAGCCTAAAGAAGACAGTCAGACTCCTCGGAGATAGTAATATCCATGCTCCTACCAAATTCAAAAACATTATACATGGCACTCATCCAAAAAGAATAGTTATGTGACGTGAGCTTCACAAAAATTGATTGATTATAGTAGTCTATTATAGAAGAAGTCACTTACCTTTCGCCTCTAATAGTGAGATTGAATCAAAATGATTGTAGCAACAAAAGTTGAGATAGACTGGCAGCAACACACTATGTAGAAATTCTGATATGTCGTATAAGATGCTAATAGGCCGTGGGGAGGTCTGACACGTGTAAGATGTCGCAGGCGTGAAACAGGCTTCCGTCAACGCCGTGTCAAAAATCAACCGATATCACAGGTGTGAAATAGACTTTAGTCGACACACCGTGTCAAAAAATCAACACGCCATGTAAGATGTCGAAGGCAGGAAGTGGATTTTTTAAGTTTCTTCAACATGTAGTGTAGAAAACAAGTTGTGTGTCCGTCAGAGACGTAAACTTCACACGTTGTGCAAGCTGAAGACACGTCGTGTGTATGTCAGAGGCGTGAACTCCACTTTCCGTGAATAGACTGTGTCACTTAGGGGACATGTCGTGTAACTTGCGATCTGAGCGAAACCCTACGTCGTCAGGACAATTTCTAGACCGCAACACGTCATGTTGGTTGGACAACACACCGTATCGGCGGGGCGGCGGTTGATGTACGATCTGGACGGGAATTAGCTCTGTCAAAGAGGTAGAAGATCTCGAGAAGACGTGTCGGAGAGGTGATAGTAATTACTGTTGTCATCTATGTCAATAGACAATGTGAATCCGACGCATCAACAACCCCTAAAGAACCTGGGCACACATCCACATACGAGGACTGCGTAGAGAGGAAAGAAGAACGAGAAAGGATTTGTTCCTCCTCTCTATAGGATAGAACAAGGGGTTCTCCTCTCCTTCAAACAACCATTGTGCTTTGGTGGAGACAGGGGAAACCGACGGAGAAGGCCAGTAGGCAGCGTCCAACAGATGGTGAAGCTGGCGGCGCCCCATGGTGGTTTTGACAGAGGCAAAGCGGAGAGGAGATGGGAAGAGAGAGAGAGAGAGAGAGAAGGGGGGTTTTCGGCGGTTAGTGTTATAGTTGTAGAGCTTGTTCTAATACCATGGGAAAGTATTGGGCCAAAGTGATCCATGCTGTAGCAGGCTAGCCTTTATTATAAAGGAAGAGAACATTTACATAATAGACCCAATAAAGAAAGCAAAAAAGAAAAGACTACATGAATAGCTCTATTCTCTAACACGCGTGTTTTTTCGTCAACTTCAGCCTGCTAAACACTTGGGCACTTTACCGAGGTGTTCAGTTGTACCACACATTTAGGGTTCTCTTAATCATACATGTGGGCTTGATGGCCAGTCCATTCTCTTTAAACAATAACCATAGTAGTGTTTTTGTAGTTCTCAGCTTAGAGTTGCTTAATATAATTCTTCACTTTCATTTACAATAATAGTGGGTTGGGTTCTTCCATTTATCATGTGATTATCTTTGTCAAACTAAATTGGGTGTTTGGTAATTGGTAGTGTACACTGTACAATATAGAGCTATTTATAGCTCTCTATTTATGTGTAGTCTATTTGCTCCTATCTTCTAATTTGTTCTTTATATATGGTTCCCTAATGTATTTCCCTCAGAATCTTTGTTTCTAATTGTTTGGCTTTATTATATTTGGTTTTATTTGAACACTGTGAGGTTGAACTGTGATATTTGAGTTTGAACAATGCAGTGTTTAAAAAAAAGGCCGCACGGGCCGCATAAGCGGCCCGCATATACTTAGTCGCATATAAGGTCGATTAGGCAGTGCTTTTTAGATAGACATTTGTTATCTCAACCCAAACTAGATTACAATTTTATTAACAACATTCTCTCAATGTACTCTTTTGTTGATGTTTTGTACATGAGTTGCATGCTCATTTAATGTTTGTTGTTTTGGACCTTTAGGACATGTAGGCATCTTTTTGTATGATTTGGTTAGGTCTTCATTGTTATGTACATGTGTTAAACCATTTGTGCATGCTTCATTGAAGTTTATGCTTAAATAACTCTAGAATGCATTTGAAATGGTGCTTCACTTTTCTTTTAAACTTTATATTTAATCTATCTCAAATTTAGGGTCCAAATATGTAATTGTACAAATTAAATATGCAATTAAGTGATTAATTTATATATAATAATTAAATTATTAAAAAGATCCAAAACCGCACATACTTCCACATATACTCCCGCATACTGCATATACTCCACAAGGTGACCTCTCCGCATGCATAACGCATACCGCTTTTTAAAACATTGGAACAATGCCACGTGGGAAGGATCCGTTATGGGAGCATATAGAACAAGTAGGGTCCAAAGTTTAATGCAAATATTGCCAACTAAAATTTCATGTCGAGATCACACACATTACATTTCATGTAGGCAAGATAACCGGGAAAGATATCAATCCATGTGCTTCAGTGCGTTGTCATGTTCAAGATCTTACTTTCAAATGTATTGATGGTCATCAAAACAAGGCCAAAAAGCAAATGCTCACTAGGTTTTAGACACCATGCTCTTCATCTAGCTCAAACCATAGTTTTTGAGGCGGCCAGGCGGTGGCCTTCCTCAGCTAGACACTTAGGGCGACAAGGTCGCCTAGGCGGTTTTTTTTACATACAATATTATACATATTAGAATGTGTGGTATTCAACCCAAAACCAATTGGCAATGGGTGAAGGGACCAAACTATTTATAAGCTCCAGGACCTCCCCAGAGTTCAGCGGTATGAGACTATTCTAACATCCCCCCTCAAGTGCAGCCACTTTTGTGTGCTTGCACTTATTCTTTTTTAGGTAGGGTGTGGTCCTCACACTTGTCTCATGGGTCCCTCTGATACCATATTAGAATGTGTGTGGTATTCAACCCAAAACCAATTGGCAATGGGTGAAGGGACCAAACACCTTATAAGCTCCAGGACCTCCCCAGAGTTCAGCGGTATGAGACTATTCTAACAATACATATATAAATATATACTTATATACATTATTTATATACTATGTTATGCATATAACTATGTTCCGTCATTTCCTATGGTGCGTCAACACGGGGAACTTGGCTACCAAAGACAGGTTGCTAGATAGACATTGCAATAGAGATGGAACATGTCCCTTATGCGATGCTAAAAAAATAAACAATCCAGCATGTTCTCTTTGAATGCCCAAAAACAAAGTGTGGTCACAACACAACACCTGGTCGTTTATAAGCGAGCTACAACTACTTATGTCGGGGGATGCCTTACTAATGATGCACAAAAAACTAGATGAGGGTGATCTAGATGTGGCAATGGCTATCTGTTGGGGGGTTTGGAACCACCGAAACAGTTGTATCTTCGGAGAAAAGTTACTACAGTTGGAGCTCCTCGTTCAACAGTATATGGCTTGGATTAGAAATTACCAGAAAGCAAACTAAGGTGGGCTGGAAAAGGAGAACACGGTGAGGGTGCGGCCCAGTGAATTAAAAAACGGCTTAAGCGGCCGCTTAATTGGCCATGACCCTCATCCGCCTAATTTAGCCCCTAAGCGCCCGCTTAATCGTTTTGAACATAATCGTCCGCTTTTTGCCCGCCTCACCCGCTTTTTCCCGCTTTTGTTTAAAAATCCTAATGTAAGCATCTAACATTAATTAATTACATAGTCCAAGTAGTGTTGACTATAATATATGAAACTTGTATACATTAAATGTTCTATGATATGGCTAGTCCTAATTTAGAATGCATACTTTGTGTGTAAGCCGTAATAAGTGGGTACTGTTGTAATGCATCTAAGTAAATATCATATTGCTCTATTATACTTCTAATGCACGATTAGTTTTACTGATTTCCTTGCTGCTTTCAGTGATTAATGATTGGTACTACTGGTTAGTATTTTTTTGGTCGGTCAAAAATACGTGTTGCTATGATACCAAAACTTTGGGCATAAATACCCCATTACATGATTGATAAAAAATAGAAAAACTCATCTAAGGATCTATCCCCACGCAGGAGGAGAACTAGATCACTAGGGAGTAAACCAAACACTAAAAAAGACTATCTAGCTTATCGATCTTCTAGATAATGCGGAAAAAGGTCTTGTATTATTCGATGATAAAAGAATATACAAGAGTCTCTATATAATACACAAAAGAACCACAGGGTCTAGAGATAACCCATGTGGGATAAAACATAAGTGTAAAGGAAAAGAAAAATAGAAAATAGACTAAGTGTAAAAGAGAAAAACACAGCAAAGTCTATCTACTAATACTCCCCCTCAAGCTGGAGCATAGATGTCAATCATGCCCAGCTTGGATGTCATATCAGTGAAGCGCTTCTTCGCAAGAATCTTTGTGAAGATATCAGCAATCTGCTCATCAGTATGAATGTAAGGGGTAGAAATCTGACCAGATAGAACCGCCTCACGAACAAAGTGACAGTCCACTTCAATATGCTTCGTGCGCTCATGGAAGGTAGGGTTGCTAGCAATGAAAGTGGCTGCTTTATTATCACAGAACATAGGAATGGGCGCCAAGTCTGAAAAACCAAAATCTGTCAGAAGGCTTCGAATCCAGAAGAGCTCGCAGGTAGTATGTGCCATGGCGCGATATTCAGCTTCAGCACTAGAGCGGGCAACCACAGCATGTTTTTTGCTCCTAGAACATTCTTGATATGCTTGATTTACGTGGCAGTGTGCAAACGCCACGCCATCTCGGAGAAGTAGCAGATTGGACCGGTGTAGATGCTGCAAGTTCACCTTGCTTCTTGTAGAGAGAGGAGTCAGCTACTTGAGATTCAACCCCAGGTAGATGGCCAGCTTAGTGATAAGCCCACCAAAGTGAATCGGGGCTTTCCTTGTACTCCTCTTCACGTCCAATACTCGCTGTAGAAAGAAGGCACCCCAATTGCATTCTTGTTTCTTCAGGAGTTTATACAGAAAGAATAGGCCTGGCCTCTGAAATTTGTTGAGGGCCAGATCACCCCGAGCAAAAATTGTGGAACTGAGCATCCGGTGCAAGATCCGGACGAAAGGGTGCTCGAAATCGGCTACCGCAGCATTGTGGTAGCTCACCGACTTTCCTTGCGGCACCGTCACCAGCTCGGATAAGATGGCGTCGTAGTCGGTGCAGTTGTCCGGCCGCCGGTGGTCGTACTGCGAATGGTTCCAGTTGAAGATCATGTTGAACTGCTTGAGCGTGAGGGTGTAGTCGTGGTTGTACAACCGGAAAGACACCCGGACCTTGATCCACTCACGATTGGTAGCTACTATGTCGTTGGGCACGACACAGACGTCCAGCGACGCCATGAACTCTGCCACCAACTCTTTGTACGTCGGCCAGTCGTTGAAGAACGGCTGACCATCAGCATGGAATTGCAACTCATCAGGCCTTCGCCCCGTGTGACGGGCTTGCCCCTGCAGAACGTAGGCCAAGTTGGCCTCAAATCCGAGATCTCGGATCATCTCCCGGTCCACATACCGGGTGGGCTCTATCTTCCTCCGCATGATCTCCTCGTAGATCATCCGGACCTCCGAGGAAGGATGGACAAGTCAGGGATGTGCGATCGATGATGGCGGTGGTGGCACGAATTCCAGGATGTCCATCGGAGTCGCGCGCGAGGAGGAAGCTCCAGCCACATGCACCATGTTTGCGACGAGAAATGAGGATCAGAAAGAGAGCTCAGTGAAGATTGGAGAGTTAAATCTCCGCTCGATGAAGACCTTCGCTCGGTGCTGCTCGTCGTCGGGCTTGGACGGCTCGAGGAATCGCTCGACACAAGAGAAGGAGATTGCTCTGAAAGCATGACATCAACTGACGCAATCACTCCCCTTAAATAGATGTGGTCGGAGCCACTGTTGAGCCGTCGATACCATCGACGCGAGTCGATGGTATCGACACTTATGATGCTATCCACCCCCTCGCTGGTATCGACGATCGTCGATGGCTGGATCTTGAAACTCAGATCGCTGACGTGTCGATACCATCGACATTGGTCGATGGTATCGACGCTGCACCTGGATCGACCGTCTTGATGCCGCGATCGCTGTTGATTTGTTCGCGCGGATCGGTGACGTGGATGGTCGATACCATCGACACGAATCGATAGTATCGACTTCTCTGATTAGGGCAAATCCTCGCGAGGCCCAGCCGCCGCCTTTTTCACTTAAAAGTGTCGATACCATCGACACACCCGTCGATGGTATCGACTTTCCTGAGTCGATTTCTTCTGTAAATCTCCAGAGATCTCGATGGTATCGACCGACATCTCGATACCATCAACCTTGTATTTGCGATCTGCCTATAGGTATGTCGATACCATTGATGAGGCCGTCGATAGTATCGACGTAGTGCAAAATCTGCATTCGTCAACCTGTTCCATGGTCGATACCATCGACCAGTGTGTCGATGGTATCGACTCTGCCTCAGCCTGCACAAAGAACAAACCGATCACGGTATCTTTTTTACACTAAAAAAAATTAAACCAAAACAAATCAACCAACGAATATACATGAACTAAACTAAGGTACCGATGGTTGGGTTGCCTCCCAACAAGCGCCCTTATTTAACGTCTTAGGCTAGACGACTTTTGGGCACCTCATGCATCCAAAAGTGAAATGAGTTTGACCTCATTCACCTTCCTCTTGTAATTTTCACCAAAGTAGAGCTTCAATCGTTGTCCATTCACCAAAAATGTGGTCTCACCATCCCGCACCAAGATTGCGCCGTGTGGTTTGACCTCTTCTACCACGAACGGCCCACTCCACCGGGATTTGAGCTTCCCGGGATGCAACTTTAGTTGTGAATTGAACAGCAATACACTATCTCCTTTCTTGAACGTGCACAACTGGATGTGGCGACCGTGGATTAACTTGGTGTGCTCCTTGTATATCCGCGAGTTCTCGTATGCCGTCATCCGCAGCTCATCCAACTCATTCAATTCAAGCAATCTCTTCCTCCCCGCTCCATCGTAACTCAAGTTGAGCCTTCTAAGCACCCAATGTGGTTTGTGTTCTAACTCTACCGGTAAGTGACAAGCCCGACCATATGCTAACCTAAAAGGCGTGGTGCCTATAGGTGTTTTGTAAGCCGTCCTTTATGCCCACAATGCATCCGGTAGTAGGGCACTCCAATTCTTCCTCGTGGACGCCACCGTACGCTCCAAAATCTTCTTAATTTCGCGATTGGAGACCTCCACCTGTCCTTGAGTCTGCGGGTGATATGGGGTACCTATGTTGTGTTTGACCCCATATTTCTTCAATAATGCCGAGAACTTCTGATTCCTAAAATGCGTACCCCCATCACTGATAATCTTGCCCCCAACAAAAGTACAGTATCCAGAAGTGGAGCGGCGATCAACCTTGCTCCCAGCATAATCAGAATCTGAGTAGCCCAGTATCTTACAGTGCCCATGTTTTTTGTAGAGAAGCCCTTTTCCAGGAGAGTTCTTCAAATAGCGCAGAATATGGCAAACAGCATCCCAATGACATTGTCGGGGTTTGTCAAGGTAGCGACTAACCAATCCGACAGCAGCAGTAATGTCAGCTCGTGTGACTGTGAGGTAGATAAGCTTCCCGACCATTCGTCTGTACTGATGAGTGTCAGGATATGTAGGAGAGGCTTGATCATCCCAATCAGTGTTAGGATCAAGAGGGGTGCTAGCAGGCTTAGCACCTAGGAGTCCAGTCTCAGATAACAAGTCCAGAACATACTTCCGCTGAGAAAGACACAGTCCTGTAGAAGAGCGAGAGACCTCTATCCCAAGAAAGTAGCGTAAAGAACCGAGGTCTTTAGTAACAAAGTGCTTTTCAAGATACCGCTTAGTTGCCTGAATACCTGCTGCATCACTCCCAGAGAGTATAATATCATCAACATACACAATAAGAATAATAATGTCAGTTGTGGATTGTTTAACAAAAACAGAGTGGTCCGACTGAGAGCGGCGAAAAGAATAATCCTGGAGAATAGTGCTAAGTTTGTCAAACCACGCACGTGGACTTTGTTTGAGGCCATAGATAGCTTTTTTTAAACGACAGACTTTAGATGGCTCCCCCTCACAGATAAAGCCGGGGGGCTGAGACATGTAGACTTCTTCATGTAGATCGCCATAGAGAAAGGCATTTTTCACATCGAGCTGGTATAACGGCCAATCAGAATTAACAGCAACAGAGATCAGAATCCTTACAGAATTAAGTCGTGCCACAGGAGAGAAGGTTTCAAAATAGTCAACCCCATAGGTCTGAGTGTATCCTTTAGCAACCAGTCTGGCTTTCAGGCGCTCGACCGTACCATCAGGCTGATATTTCACTGTGAAGACCCAGCGACACCCAACTGGCGAGCAATCAGTAGGATGATCAACAAGAGTCCAAGTATGACGATCAGTAAGAGCCGTCATTTCTTCTTCCATTGCCTGACGCCATGCTGGGATTTTAAGAGCCTGAGCAGCAGTCTTAGGGACAGAAATAGCAGACAGAGCAGCAGTAAAGTTGGCAAAATTAGAATTCAAATGAACAGACGTACAAACATTCCCAATTGGATGTTTCGTACAAGCACGTGTCCCCTTTCTCAGACTAATGGGAACATCAAGGTCAGAAAATACCTGCGGAGGTGGCTGATCTGGCGCAGAGGACGTGGACGATGGAGAGGCCATAGAGGGAGCTGTTGGCTTTGGTCTTCTGTGATAAACCTGCAGAGGGGGCTTCTCACTTGTAGATACAGGAGCAGGGCTATCATACTCATCATCCACCATAGGTAAGGGCGTATCAGTCAACAAATCAGACGTAAGAGCAGAACCCTCCGAAGAGAAAAATGGCATGTGTTCAAAGAATACCACATCCGCAGATACAAGCCATTTATGTGAAGCAGGATCATAACACTGATATCCTTTCTGAGTGCGGGAATAGCCCAAAAAAACACACTTGGTGGCCTTGGGATCTAATTTAGTAAGACCAGATCTAAGGTTCTTCACAAAGCATGTGCTCCCAAAAATACGCGGTGGTACAGCAAACAGTGGTAGATCAGGGAAAAGAATTTGAAAAGGGATTTTATTGTGAAGTACAGAGGAAGGCATGCGGTTTATGAGATAGCAAGCAGTGGAGATTGTCTCAGGCAAGAATTTGTGAGGAACATGGTAGTGAAAGAGAAGTGTGCGGGCGACCTCAAGGAGATGGCGATTCTTACGCTCAGCGACACCGTTTTGTTGTGGGGTATAAGCACAGGAAGTCTGGTGAATGGTGCCCTGACGTTTACAAAAAGACTGAACAGAAATTTGCACAAATTCCAAGGCATTGTCTGTGCGAAAAATCTTGATGGGCTTAGCAAATTGAGTCCGAATTTCCGCAAAAAACTCAGAAATTTTTTCAACTACAGTAGATCTGTCTGTCAATAAAAATAACCATGTGGTTCTGGAAAAATCATCAATAAAACTTAAGAAATATTTGAATCCAGAAACGCTAGGCACAGAACACGGTCCCCAAATGTCAGCATACACAATGTCAAAAGGGGTTTTAGAGCCAATACAAAATTTTGCAGAAAAAGTAGAACGGTGTTGTTTGCCCAATTGACATGTTTCACAATAAAATCTAGTGCTAGCAACAGTCGGTAGTAAAGCCTTCAACTTCTCAACAGACGGGTGGCCCAGACGGTAATGCCACTGAATATCAGGAACTGTAGATGTCAGGAAAGCAGCTGGCTTCGGCTCATCCAAATAGTATAATCCATCCGGTCCCTCATGGCCTGAACCAATCGTCGTCCTCGTACGCAGATCCTGAAATAGAACACCATTCGGGTCAAATGTAATAGCACAACGAAGACTTTTTACCAGTTTACTGACAGATAGTAAATTTAGAGGAAATTTGGGCACATATAGCACAGACTGTAGAGGTAGAGTACTAGTAGAAGTGATATCTCCAATGCCACAAACAGGAGATTTGGAACCATCAGCAACCGTCACAGGCGGTATAAGAGAAGTCTTGCGCAGAGTAGAAAATAAACTAGCAGTACCAGAGATATGTGCAGTCGCACCAGAGTCGATCACCCAAGGGCTTTTACCAGTCGTCGTCAGGAGAGCAGCGCCATTCTCAGGAGAGTCCACAGAAGTAGAGGCAAGGCGGGCTTGAAGAAGTTTCTCAAACTCGGAGCGAATCCAATCAGCAGTAGGGTCAGAGGCAGCAGAGGTAGATGCAGGTTGTTCAGTGGTAACCTGGTTCGCCCAGTCAGGTTTACCATATTTTATCCAGCAGCGGTCTTCATTGTGATTAGTACGCTTGCAGTGAGTGCAGTAGCGGGGCTCCCCTGACTCCGAGCCAGAACCATGTCCAGGTGCAGAAGAGCGGCCACCACGACCACGGCCACGACCTCGGCCGCGACCACGAAATGAATCCGCAGAACGGACAGCAAGTGTTGTTCCATCAGAAGTAGAGAGCGTCAAAGAAGGAAGACGCTGGACCCGCTTGAGGACGTCCCGAAGAGTAGGTAACGGGTCACTGGAGAGGATCTGATCCACGACCCCAGCAAACGAAGTAGGAAGGCCAGCCAGGAACTGAACAAGCATGAGCTCATTCCGCTGACGATGTAGTTCTTCAAGATTCGCAGTCAGAGGATGATAAACCTGAAACTCGTCCCACAGAGCACAGCACGAGTTGTAGTAGTCTTCCACAGAGTCAGATGTCGAGAAGTCTTGTTTCGCAAGCTTCTTGAAAATTTCAAACACCTTCTTGGGGTTCTGTTGATGAAAGTAAACATGGGATAGGTGATCCCACATTTCCTTAGCAGTCTGAAGGCAAAGCAGAGAGTGGTTGATCTTAGCATCAACGTTGTTGACCAGCCAGGCCATAACCCCATAATCCTCCTTGGACCAGAGATCATAAGCTTGCTTAGTCGTGTCATCAGCAGTAGCAGCAGGTACAGCAGGACCCTCGGTAGTCAGGTGCGAGTGGCGCCCGTGTGCTTTCACGTAGAGTTCGAATGAAGCAGCCCATAGGTGATAGTTGGAGCCATCCAACTTAACAGAAGTAACACACAAAGACCGTGGTAAATCTGAAGTCGCCATGAGAGTAGAAGCAGACAGTCAGCAGCACGAGCGCAGGGCAGACAGTAGAATCAGTAGGCAGCAGGAAGTGTCCAACACATGGACCAGCAGCAGCAGATAGGAGATCCGATCATGGACCTCAGAAACCCTCACGGGGCAGAGATAAAGAAGTAGAACCTACGCCAACATGGAGAAACAATTACTCCACCATGTGGCGCAGGCAGGCAGATCCGGATGTAGCGTTTAGACCCTCAACGTGCCAGAACTGGAAAGTGTCGGGGCTGTACGTAACGGATTTAGAAAATGAACGGAGACCGAAAAGGAAACTTGTGGTTGTCTAGGCCACAAGGATAGAGATGGTGAGGATGTGGGGGTGTGGTGGAGGGTTGTGGGTGGTGTAGGGGCCGGGAAATTGGTGGTGGTGGTGGCTGTTGGTGGCGGACAGCAAGTACTGTAGCGCCGCGGTACTGTAGCAGCCGCGGTACTGTAGCAGCGGGAAGAAAGGAGATGGGGCGGTGGGCAGGGAAAGAGAAGAGAAGGGCTGCGGTGGTGGTAGGGTAAGGAAGGAAGGGAGGAGGAGGAAGAAGGACGGCGGCGGCAGGGAGAAAACCGCAGGGGGGGGGGCGGCGGCGGTGTGGTGGTTGACGGCGCAGGGGTAGGTTAGGGTAAGGAGGGGGGAAAAAGAATTAGGGTGGATCTTGTTGCTCTGATACCATCTAGATAATGCGGAAAAAAGTCTTGTATTATTCGATGATAAAAGAATATACAAGAGTCTCTATATAATACACAAAAGAACCACAGGGTCTAGAGATAACCCATGTGGGATAAAACATAAGTGTAAAGGAAAAGAAAAATAGAAAATAGACTAAGTGTAAAAGAGAAAAACACAGCAAAGTCTATCTACTAATAGATCTAAATCCAAGCATTCCAAACAGATGAGGCCTTTTACAAGCAACAATTACATACGCCTGTACACCCACAAATGGTAAGAGTTACTTGCACAAGAGCAACCACCCATAGTCCTGCTTGAAGGTAAATCTCAAACCTTCAGACTTTTCCAGGTCTCAAACTCCAGGTTCCATACAGGAAGACACCCCACGAAACCCCATGACAACTAATCAACATAGAAGCTGGACAAGTCGAATAACAGCATAATCAGAGCAAACTGCAGCAAATAGCAGCATGAATACAAAACGAAGTCAAACCATCATACAAAGCACAGCGCCCGCTATCAATCAGAATACCCACAAAGTGTGGTGATAAGCCAAGAATAGGGAAATCCTTCGAGTTTCCATTCCTGCCCGCGACTCTGTTTGTAGCCCTGCAATGATCATAACTATCATCAACTGGTCAAATCTCAGAGAACCAAGCCCAAAGGAGCTTGGAATAACTGACAGCTTCTCAGATAGCCACTGTTTACACAGCAACATTCCATCGAACACCTAGAAGGTGTTCCTTCATGCAGCAATAGGAGGGCCAAGGAGTAGAAGAAGAAGGATCTGCCCCCCTTAAACCCAACCCCACACGGAACCCACATGTGGTCGGAGGCCAACACCAAATGAATCAACGGGGTAGCAAAACCACTGCACCGCTCCAGACTATCAACCAGTTGACCTTAATTCCCTGAAGGAACCAGTAGTTGAACAAGCAGACAGCCGGAGTGAACAGAGGCGAGCCCATGAACTGGAGCATTGTCGGGCAGGTCAGAGAAGAAACTCGCGACCAGCTGCACTTTCCATCGTCCTTCGCACTGCTGCGAACTCGGTCGGAAACGCCACGTCGTCGTGAGCTTTTCTTCTCCTCGAGATCTGCTTGGACGATTGGTCGTCACAGAAGGCCACTGAATCGGGAAGGAGACGGCGGTCGAGGTCGAGGAAGAAAAGCGAGGACGAAGTCGGTGCAGCATCTCCGCCGAGCAAACCAGAAGAAGTCAAGACGCCCATCGAGGAAGTCGTCACCGCCGGGATCGCCAAAGCATCTTGTCGTCGCCGAGGAAGCACCATAATCATTCGGAGAAAGGATGAGAGGATGCCAGTGAGGTAAGGAGAAAGAACCCCTTCCGTCAATGGTGTGATGGAGCATCAAACGAGCTACGGATCTGGAGCGGAGCAGCTTCTCTCCATCCGCCACACTTTGAGCAGATTGGAGTCGACTGAGCCGAAGTAGCCGAAACCCAGCCCAGATTTGAACCTCGCGCGCATCGCATCGCCCTTCCACCCCGAACATCCGAGGCGACTCCAGCAACGATGGCTTGCTCCTTCCACCAGAGGTTCACTCCGACAACTCACTACGACCTCGCCTTGACAGTTGATAGTCCAGGGGGAGGAAAGCATCGGAGATGCTCCCTCCCCCCAATGATAGCCGCCGGGAGGGTAGAGAGAAGGGAGAGCAGCGAAGCCCTAGAGAGAGAGCGGCCAACAGACTAACATAACTACTACTACTAAAGTACTACTGGTTAGTATTACTTTAGTGATTACTTTAATTCAATAATTCATAGTTTGTTATTTACAATTATTGATCTGCTTGCTGATTTTAGTGATTAGAGATACTGATTAATAGTAAAGTATTGATGAATACTTAGTTAATTACTGATTTGCTGATTAGATATGTATAGAAGTTCCTTATAAATATATTTTTTATATACACATACATGTAATTTTGTATAAAAATATATAAAATTTAGACACCCGCTTTTTCAAAAATCGCCTGCTTAATCGCCCGCCTCCCGCTTAATCGGTTACAGGGTGCTGTCAGCACGCCTCCCGCTTCCCGCTTTCTGATACATTGGTGCGGCCACCTCCTCGGTGGTCAAGGCCGGTGTCGGGCAGGGTCTAGCTAAATACAGATGTAGTCGGAGGATCATAATTAGCACTATGGTTTGGGTGTGGTTCTTCGATCAGAGGATGGACAGATGATTGGATTCCTTGCTGAATATCGGGACGTTAAACTTCCAACAGAGCTGGGGGAGGCTTTAGCTGTGCTTGCAGGACTACGACAGGCGAAGGGATGGGGCTTCTTCTCCGTTGAGGTCGAGATGGACTCCCTTGTTCTGATCCACGTATTAAGAGCAAAGGAGAGCTGAAGGGGACTACATGGACCTCCTTCGGGAGGATATATATTCATTAGCTAGTTGTTTTTTGTATATTTCTTTCTCGCATGTTAATCGCATCTCAAATTTTGTTGCCCATACCATTGCAAAATCCTCTTGTGATGGTCTTTCTTTTGCTACCCGCAACATTAACCTGGTGTCCAAGCAGGTTATAGACCTTGTTGTTTCTGAATTTCAATAAATGTTTTGGAGTGGGGCCTTCAAAAGAAACTATGCACATATGTATGCATTACTTATCTAGCCCTCTCAAACTTATTTAAAATGACACCATAGCAGTAAGTAAATGAGACAAACTCAATATCAAAAAGAGACAACAATAAGTATCGTACACTAGAATCAATAAAATGTTGCAAGACATACCTAATTTCCTTCAATCAACGTTAACATAGACGTAGACATAGACGTAGAACAAGGAGAAGCAAGGGTGTGTTAGAGGAGGAGATAAGAGAGGAACTACGAGGAAGCAGAAGAGACGCCTCCTTGATCAGTCGCGGGAAGCAATGGAGGGAGAGTTGTCGGCGGCGAGGAGCGACGTCTTAGAGACATCACGGCCATTTGTGCATGGTCAACGAAAACACAACAATTCACAGTCAGGACAGATATGGATGGTCGCGAGGTTAGGAGGTTAGCAAAATAAAAATTAATAAACAACTTAAAGGGGCATGTTAGCCAACTAAGCAGTCGCCCAACATGCTTGAAGGTCACCCAGCCGGACGCGCAGAAAGCCTTTGCGGTTGAGCGTGAAGCTGGGCGACCGGTCGATTAAGCGTTGTCCGCCTCAACAACTATGGCTCAAACACATCAACCATTTGTCCCGAAAGACAACAATATGGGTTCCATTGACTTGCACAAATTACAGGGTGGTATCCAAAAGCAACAAACACTGCACGATCTAAAGAAGAAAGAAGAGAGTGTTAGATCAATAATGGGCTCTAGAGGAGGGTGAATAGAGATATAAAAACTTAAACCAAATTCATTAGACCTTCAAGGTATATCACAACATTAGGTTGTTTATATGAAATTTGAGTGCAACTAAACATACATAGCAAGGGGGAGAGAGATTGAACAAGTGTAAGTAACACAAGCTATGTATAGTGGTTCCAAACTCCAAACTAGGAGATGTACGTCCACTACCTAGAGAGGTCAATCTCTAGGATTTTCAACTATGTCCCACTCCTTATATTCCATTATGAGTTACAACATTGACCTTCCTTTTTCAGAACAAGGATACCTAGCCTTCCCTTTAAGGACAAGGGAGCTAATAACTTTACAAAAGACTTACCTCTCAATGACCGAGAGTCTTCTACCTTACCAAGAACTTACCCACTTTTGCAACGAGTCTTCCGCCTTCTCCAAGAACTTACCCACTCTTGCAACAAGTCTTCTGCCTTCAAGAATTTACCCACTCTTGACTTAGATCTTCCGTCTTTAGCTTCACCTTCTCCAACGAGAAGCTTTAACCAAGGGACTCCTTTCCTTCTTCTTCTTCACCTCTCTTAGCCAAGAGAAAGAGTCTTCATCTTCATGGTAGAAAGAGAGATTGGGAGGTAGAGGAAGTGAGAGCCTCACAAGATATTCATGTAGGACTAGCTCTCTTATAAATCTCTTACTCACTCTAATGGATGTGGAAAGTGATTAAGCTTAAGAGTGGAAGGAGGCTCTCGGAGGCACTCAACTATAACATAGAGACCTTCATAGTGCTTGGCTAACCATGGGATCAAGCCCTAGGGGTCCTATTTATTTTTGAGGTTGCCTACTGGCCAGTAAGACACTTAGGATCGAATTCTAGCCATTGGGGTGTTGCAACGGATATATTTTCGAATTTTGCAACACTCGACCTGTTAGAAATACTTGTTCAACACATTCCGTACAGTGTTGTCAATCGAGTTTCAATAAAGGTAACTCGACTGATGGTGTTATGCGACAAAGCAATTTTGAGTTGTCGGTCAAGTTTATTCTAGATGAATCTCAGCCAACGACTTAAAATTGATTTTTCGGTGCAGGGGTGTCGGTCGAGTTTATCCTGGGCAAAGTCGACTGAACCTGGGAGTTATCAAGACCCACACAGGGTTGTTGGTCGAGTTTCATGAGAGTGAAACTCGGCCGATAAAAGTGTCTGTGATGAATTTTGGAATTGACATAAAAGAAAGGAAGAAAATGTCTGATTTCGATGTCGTTTCGATGGCCAGAGAAACATAAATTTTGACAAATTTCGACAGAAATTTTGATAAATGCATTCCTGGTGTTTCGACGGCAAAATAAACAAATTAATTTATGAAATTTTACCAGAATGATCTACTAGTGTAGATCTACACAAATATGCAATAATATTTCATATTGGATATGTGAGGGTGGGGTCTCGTCATTTTTTAGTGAATGACCCTGAACTGTTTCGATGAGGATTTTTTATGTCAATTTTCAATGGGAATTAAGTCGTTATAGTTTGCAAGCACAATATATAGACTTGAAGACAGAAAACAGTGCAAAAAATATGCTCTAGGTAGTACATAGTATATGAAAAAGTAGAAAAAAAAAAATCGATGATCTGCTTGTTTCGAGAGTTTCCTCAGTCAATTCCGATGTCCGATTGCCACCAAAACAGAAATTTCGAGCGAAATTTTGACCATTTGTTGAAATTTCGAACATTGCATAAAAGTGCATAAATATTCGATTTAAGTGCTCTTGATCTTTTCTAAGCTTAATTACAAGTCATATGATCATTACAAGTGATTTACAACATTGTGCTAATTGATTTAAGGTCTTTTCTACAAAAGTGCACTTGCATTGATTTTGACTTTTTTTTCAAGTTAGGATGCGCAAGTTTAGGCATTTTGGAGTGTGTCTTACCTAATCTGAAATCACTCAAGTAGAAGCATTAGACACAAATAAGTGGAATGGTTAGTTATCATCAAAACAAGGGTTTAGTCAATTTAGACCTAGAGTCAACAGAGAGGAGATTGGCTGATAAAGCTATAATGAAGTGCATTGTTGCTAATAATCTAGCTTTCAATCTATTGCAAACTCCTGAATTTTAGAGCCATGTGCAACTATTGCTAGATGATGATGCACAATTATTGTTATATGTACTAATGGGTTTGTGCCTCCTAATTGTGAGACGGCGAGAACTAGATTGTTGGATTCATAAAGAGGTGATGTTGATAAGCATATCAATGCATTGCTTCATAACGATATTGCAGTTGTGAACGATCGATGTTCATCAATCGCACTACTGATGAACCGTCGTGTAAAAATCACGATGGATGAAAGAAATTTCTAGCGGTCAGTGATAGCTATTGCAAGCTTAATACTATCTTTTCTGGTGGTGAATCATCTGATATTTGGTAAAGTGTTAAACCATTCCAATCATGTATAAGGAGGGTGCCTATGCTTGTATTGGTAACACAATTTATAGCAATTCTATTCCCACTCACATGGTACCAGAGAGTGGTGACAACCCCCCCAATCTTCTTTCCTTTCCTCTTACCCCGCCGCCCATATCCTACTATTACCACCCAGCCTTCAGTCATCCCTCTCCCATTTCCCCCTCTCCGTCATCGATAGCTTGTTCCCTCTCCACCAAGCCTGCTCCCAGCCTCCTTGCTCCCTCTCTGTCGGTCGCCTCCACCCAGCAGCCAATCGCGCCCACCCCTCATCCTCCCAATCCACCGCCCAAGAGCATCCACCGCTCCCTACACTCCAGCAGCCAGTTGACGACCCGCAATCTCTTCGCCAACCTTAGCCTTCTGATCCTACGCTCTCTTGACTGCATTGGAGCCTTGTTTACCGCCTTGTTGAGGTGCACGCCTCGGGGAGCCAAGGTGAGGCGCAAGCCTTGGGACGTACTAATGGCCACCTTCAGCGCCTTGAGGCGCATCTTTTTGTACTTTCCTGGTGATGTGTTGGAGGAAGGAGGGAAAGAGAAGACATATTATTCATATTTTATTTATAAGGGAAATCGATTTGGGCCTGTCATGTCCAGACCATGTCTACGTCGTGTACATGCCTATAAAATAACGGACACGTCTGATCCAAGTGCATCTTATGTACAGATCATGGACAAAATTTTGATTGAAATTGCAAAAAATTCAGTCAAAATTATGGAGTTTTTTCCAAACAGACATTGAAATGCACATATGCATGAATGGGAGGTACTTTTGCAATTTTGAAAAATTTTGCACCTAGGTGTAAAATTTCGCAAAAGAAGGGGGATTTTCTTGTGAAACCCCAATTTGGGCCACAATTTTGTGAAATGGCATGGAAGCAAGACCTTCATTTCCGAAAATGTTATTCTGCGGGTTGTTGCCACTATATATTGGGTTTGTTTCCCCTATCCCTAGCTCATCTATACCTCCTCTTTCTACCCTCTTCTATATAGATTTAAAGAATTACTCTGAAAATTAAAAAATTACAAGTGCTAGATCTTTTGAAAATCACATGATCTACAGAGAAAACTTGTATATCTATGAAATAAGGGTACGAAGTATCTAAATCTACAATAATTTATAATGTTACAAATATAATTTGTATTTATGCATAAAATACTTTACAAATCTATCTTAGTGATAAACTTTCTAAGATCTATGTATAATAGACATATGTAACGTAATTAAATGCTAAGAGTAGACGTACACAATCAATGTGAACAAATTTTAGTAAAAACTATTAATGGAAGCATAATTTCTTTATTCTACACCTACCGAATAACTGATTCCAGAGTTAAAAAAATTTAAAAACTCAAATGGGGAATGTAATATAATTAGCATATGATGATTATAACATGCAATATTACTAGCTTAATACTTACTACTCACTTTACTCTTACAAGTTTATAGCTAGTAGTTAAAACTTAAATACTTAATACTTATTAGTTATTATTTATTACTTACTACTTGGTACTTACTAGCTAGTACTACTTAGTACTTACTAATAACTACTTAATACTAAATTTGTAGTTGTTAATAACAGAGGTAGTATAAGTTGTAATTTGTTGGTATTTTGTAAGCTTGTAACATGCAGCTGTAAGTTTAAAGATCTAAGGTGTGGCTTGTATGCTTTTAAGTTTGTCACAGTCTCGTTCATTTCTTTACTCACTCCTCAAGAAACAGAGACCGACCCTGATCTTGCAACACATCAATTTATTATATAATCTATTGTGTTTATGTCTATATAATGTGTTTGCAAAATTTCATAACTTAATTCATTCACTTTACCATTGCAATTGTCATCAAATCCATGTAAAAACAGTTCAACTCACTTCACTTACACATGTGGGAGAACCCTCCCTGCATACCCAATATGTAATACTATTGCATAAATTAATGTATAATTGTGTTTAATTCATGATGGTAAAACTTGATGATTTAATTCATTCATTTTGGCATTAAAATTGTCAGGAACATAAATGTCAATTTTTGTATATGTGTTGATGGGTCATCGTAACGGCGTCAAAATAGGGCATATGATTCTATGTGTCAGACGTGTCCAGGATGGCCACAACTACCACAAAAAAGTAGTTGTGTTCCCTAGTCTATATAAAAACTTGGAAAGTGTCGCAAATTTTATCTCTTCATAGTTATAAGCGTACAATACAGATTGTGATCAATCTCATGCATAATTTCGACGTGTATAGATTTTCGATAAAGGTAGTGTAGCGTCAACGTGGAAAGTACATTTGCAAGGATCTTTAATTATTTAGGAAGTTTAGGAACCTTAGACTTTCAACTCATACAGTACAAACGTAGAAGTGACTAGTAAGCATCACACAACATGGTTGACAAAGATCTTCACAAAATTGGAATAGGTTGGACAAGAGATAGAAAGAAGCATAGGCTAACAAAGGTTCTCTGGATATGATACAAGGAAGAAAATGTCTGATTTCGATGCCGTTTTGGTGGCCATAGAAATAGAAATTTACTGAATTTTCGACGGAAGTTTCGAAATATGTGTTCCCGACATTTTGACAGCAAAATTAACGAATTAATTTATGAAATTTCCAAAACTATCTACTAGTGCAAATCTACTCAAATATGAAATAATATTTCATATTGGCCACGTGGGGGTGTGGTCTCCTCATTTGTGAGTGAACGATCCTGAACTGTTTTGATGGGGATTTCGATGGAGAATTCTGATGTCACTTTTCAATAGTGAAATCAATGAATTAAGTCAATATAGTTTGGCAAGCATAATATATAGACTTAAAGCCACAAAACTATGTAAAAAAGTATGCTCTAGGTTATCCATAAATAAGGAAAGAAAAATTGATGGTCAGTGCATTTCGATGTCCGATGGCCATCGGTATGGAAATAATTGCAAAAATTTTGAAAATTTTCCCCAAATTTTAAACTTTGGTATGGTTTTTCGTTGAACTACAACACGACATTAAATTGGTCACCAACTCATCATTCAAGACGAGGATGTCCACCAACGTGACGGGTGACTATGGCTTCTGTTGTCTTGCCCCGCGTTGGTTGTTGCCTTAAATGAGTGGAAAAAGCGCTTTTCTTAAAAGCTTATTTGCCTAGGGTGTGGGTAGGTCAGATGGGGGCATCCTCGAAATCCTATCCATGGTTGTTAATAAGGTGCCAAGGTGTTGCCTTGTTTAGGCTGGGAATCTAGAGCACTGGGCAAGCGGCTAGATGCAAGATATAAAACATGCATATATTTTGGGTATAATATATTGCACAATGTTCAAAATTTCGTTATTATTTCGATACCAACAGCCATCAAAGATAGAAATGGCCTTGCATGTCTGTAGGTAGGGAATTTTGCCATAATAGATAATTTTTTATAATTTTTTGGAATTTCGACGAAACCATGTAAATCTCAATGAAAAAAAAGTTCATTTTTTCCACATTTTGACAAAATTTTGAGAAACACAAGTATTATTTCGACAAACGGTTTTGATGTTTGCAGATCTTACTATATGATTCCTTGGGCTTGTTAGGGGAATCCAAGTTATGTTTCTTCTCTCCCTAGTCTAATTCTACCTCTCTCTCCTATTTCTCCCACTTCTATATAAAGATCTACAAAGGAAATATTTAAAAATGGGTGTACGAGTGATATTTATGGCTATGATGGCCTGCTAGCTTTCATTTTTGAGGTCACATGATTTATCTAAATAGTGTGTAAAATTAGCATGACCATCGAGATATTTTGTATGTATGCCATCATCAATCACACCTCTAACTACATGGTAGCCTCCTACTGGCTCTAGCAAAAAAGCACACGACCAAGAACAAAGCTTGAGTTAATCCATGAGAGTGCATTTTATCACTAGTAGGCATATAAAGATTAACAGTGAGACACAACTATGCTTGTATAAAATAAAATAAATAGGAGCCATTATGTTGATAGGTACAATCAACAAAGAGGATGCCAACCATAATGGTTCACTAGATATATAAACCATAGTTGTCTCATGCTTCTTTAATACTCACTCACACACCAGTGTAACGTTGTTTATGTATTGTCTGGTCATCCTACCTAGAGGTCCTACCGTCCAAGATCATGTTATGTTTCCATAAATTTGTCTTTAAGTCTATATATTGTGCTTGCAAACAATAATGACATAATTCATTCATTGCACCATTTAATTGACCTCAATACCCCCATCGAAATCCCCAACGAAATAGTTCAGGTTCCTTGACTCACACATGAGGAGATCCACCCCCCAACATGTCCAGTATGAAATATTATTGCATATTTGAGTAGATCTAAACTAGTAGATTGTTCTGGTGAGATTTTGTTAAATGATTCGATCATTTGATCATCGAAATACCAAGAATGCATAATTTCCATCAAAATTTGTCGAAACTTCTGTTTCTGTGGCTACAGAAACGGCATCGAAGTCGGACATTTTCTTCCTTGATA
The DNA here is from genome assembly GCA_963693085.1 of Alisma plantago-aquatica. NCBI lineage: Eukaryota > Viridiplantae > Streptophyta > Magnoliopsida > Alismatales > Alismataceae > Alisma > Alisma plantago-aquatica. Next base: position 1,589,551,561 of record OY856409.1, read on the forward strand.
CTACATATATCAAGCAAATAATGAATTCAAAGTCCAAAAATTACAAATAGTAATGATGTGTAGAATTGCATGAAAAATATTCAAACACGTCAAATATGATTTTAAACGACATATGTAAGATAAAAAGGTATAAAATAAATGTCTATCAGCTACCCAGACGCCATGGGAGCATAACTAGGAACACTTTTACACCAAAATAAATTGGTCGACCCCATGAGCCAATGGTCCTGCTGCTTAACAGCATTTGGCAATCATCGAGTGGGCGTTATGCGAGCATGTCCATTTTGGCAGACAGCGGTGTAACGATCACAGAAGGAACAAGAATTTGATTTTAACAAACAAAAAAGGAGGACCGTGTAATTATCAATGGGATTTGGAAAGGAACAAGGATTTAATCTTCTATGTAATGGAGAAAAAGATTACCATGGAGGACCAAGAAAAAAGGAAAAAGGCTATAGCATAAGAGAGAACTAGAAGGGCTTGCAGTTGCGGGAGCAATAGGTGATATTGGTAGTGGTATGAAACCTATGGGCAGCACAATAAGCTTGAAGGAGAAGAGGCCCACTGGTTATGAGTCTAATTTTTCCCTCTTACTTGACGGCTAGTTAAATCACCTCTCTGGTACCATGTGTAAGTGTGGGTATTCAAGTTAAAACCACTTGGCAATGAGTGAAGGGACTACACACCTCATAAGCCCAAGGATCACCCCCAAACTTAGCGTTGTGGGACTATTCTCATATTGTTTATTAATAAGGAAACTAAGAAGGGTGGTGTAGGGGTGGGTGGGTGGAGTTCCTTATTGATATGATAGAGGGTTAACAAAAGTTCCCTTGGTAGTTGGAGATGGAAGGAGCAACTTTCAAATAGAGTCAGGCACGCTTGCAACTATCATAGTTGATTGGAAGAAATCAAACTTCATTGGAGACCTCAATGGATAAGCTGGAGGGGTAAACAGAATAAGGGCTAAATGAACTTTTGAAGGTACCTTGAACGATGATGCCTAAGTGGAGGTCAACTGGTTAGTGGAAGCAAAACCTAGTTGCATTCTAAAGAGTCAGTCACACAGGAGACTCTTTGTCATCTCCTATGTTGCGACAAAGTGCTTCATCAGCCGAGCGTCATATCCAGCCATCATCCGCAAGCTGTTGTTCCTCCACTTCATCATCATCCTAACGATCTTCATCCGTAAGTTGTTGCTGCGTTGTGTGTCATCATGCTACTGCTGCCATCTACAATAGGCGATCACCCATCACTCTCCACCGCTACCAAACAACCATGTTTACTACCCTCATATGCATTATCCCTGTCTCTATTTGGATCCTTAATCGGTTCTATCTTTTGCTAATCGGATCCTATTTTGACCCTAACGGGCCAACAAACCCCCTTTTCGGGTCGGGACTAGATCCATTTATTTTTCTACCCGGATCTCATGTTGACCCATTTAGTATATTCTCCTTGGCTATCGCTTTCATTCTCCACATATTATCCATCTCCATTTCACATATTCCTCTCTTTTTCCACCATTTTCTTTCCCACCCACCCATATTATGTGAGCATCCCTTTTTCACATTACGGGGGGGTCATATGTCCATTTCTCCACACCAAACACTCACTTTCGTCGTATTTGGTGTGCGGGGGGAATAGAGAGGAGAAAAAGAGATGAGAAGAGAGAGCGAGCATGAGAGCATGTATGAGAGAGAGAGTATGAGATGAGATGAGATGAGATGAGAAGAGAGAGCATGAGAGCATGTATGAGAGAGAGAGTATGAGATGAGATGATGATATATGTATTCAGATTATATATATTCCAGGCTATCTTCATGAAGCTTCACATTGTTCAGCACACCGGTTCTCTACTTGAGCCAGCAGTGAAGATCCAGCGTCGACACCATATCCGTTGTTGATGATGTATTCCTTCATCTGCATTCATATGAGACAGATGGGTGCTTCTTCAGAAGCTCAGAGTTTTATCTTCACCGAGCTGCTTCATCACGTCTTCTCCGAGCCGCATCTGCTGTATCGACATCGCCTGTAGCTGATCCTCTTGGGACTTTCCTTGATGGATGATATCTACGTTCCTATCAAGCCCCCATGGTTCTTGCATCGTATCGAGCAGCAGATCGTCCATCCGCGTTCGTGCCGCGTTAAGCACGTATTCCAGTGGCGACTTGCTGTAGTATCAGGTCCATTCGTCCACACTATATCCGCGTTCGTGCCGCGTTAAGCACGTATTCCAGTGGCGCATTCTTCAGCCTATAGAGTATCTTCAGATGTCTTCATTTCAGATGCACTTCAAGGAAGACCTTCTTCAAACCTCGAGTATCTTCAGCCTACAGAGTCATCATTACTATTTGATTCAGGGGGAGTATTGATTAAGGGGGAGTAACATATTTTGTATGGGAGTGATATTTATCTTCATCTTTCATTTATGATTTCTTTTTATCGAGTCTTGTAGCTCTCCAAGCTTGGACATGTGTTTCACCCATGCTCCAGCTTGAGGGGGAGTGTTAAAGTGTCTATATTAGTCTATTAGTTAAATAGGCTAATTAGTTTAGTGGGCCTTTATATTTCGGCCTGTCTAGTTTAGATTACTTGGGACACAAGTCTCAGGGTTTCTCCCTTGCTCCTATATATAGGACAGGGGTGTCCAGTCTTTGTATCTATCACAATCTATTCATATTCAAGCAATCTTATATTTTAACAGTATTCACTCATTGTTAAGTCATAGCTAAAGGTCGAGAAAGTGGTAGTTTTTTTTAAGAGAATGAGAAGCATGAGAAGAAATTGCATAATAGTGTTTGGCCAACCACTACGTGTTGGGAGTGAACATAACAAGTAACACAAATTGAGGAAAGTTTTAGGGATAAGAATATTGTTGTTAGGGGTGAATATCAACTAGTTTCTACTAGGCTTTCTTTTCTAGTTGTTAGTTTGATTTGTGGCTTGTATGGTTTTGGGGTGGGGAGGACATCAGAGAGCATGGATGTAACTTTTATGCACTGTTTGTGCAAATCAACTAAGAATTGTGTTTCTAGAAAAGTAACATGATGGCGAGTGTCAAATTGAAGTACAAAATCTGTGAAATGGAACAAATTTTGAAGTCAAGATATTCAGACTATTACAATGATTTACTAAGCATTGAAGAGAAAAATCACTTACAATTTCTTTTTCCCGGCTACTCTAGGAGCTACTTGCTTTATGTATTCCCTTCGTTTTTCTGAGGATAAAGGTTTTATATGTCTTACCAAATGATGACAATCTAGCTTGCAGTTCGCACAAATTCCATGCTCTATTTGAAAAAGTACCTAAATACAAATTGGTTATAGTTAAATAATGATAGTAACAAATTCAATGCACTACAATCATTCAATCAGGATGAACGAATTCAAAATTTGGAAAAGCATATGAACTGCAAGGAGAAGTTGAGGATGGTAAATATAACATTTGTTGTTATGGTAATAATCAATATAAACCATTCAGAATCACAGCTTATCCATTTATAACACAGATTATCATGTATAGCTCAACAATATATACCACAAAAGAAAAAAAATTAGTCACTTAAAGAAAATGGTTATTGTTAATATGTGTGTATAGGGACCTACTTGTAAGTGTGAGAAAAGTCAGGGACCTATGGTTAAAGTATCTTGTATGTAAACATTAAAGCACCCCAACCGTGAGAATGGGTTGAGGGATTCTCCCATCTTCCTTTGGCATTCACATCAGAGTTGTAAGGAAAACCCTAGGAGAGCTGTCAATCTCTTCAAAGAAGTCTTACTAAGTTGTCATCACCATTTTGAGGCCTGCAAGCATCAAGGAACAACGACAACTCCATTCTTTGCTATAGTACCGTAGTGCTTCAAAAAAAGGCCGCATGGGCCGCATAAGCAGCCCGCATATACTTAGCCGCTTATAAGGCCAATTTGTCAGCAATCTTTAGATGGACATTTGTTATCTCGACCCAAACTAGATTATGTTTTTGTTGATAACATTCTCTTGATGTACTATTTTGTTGTATATTTTGTATGCGAGACACATGCTTATTTAATGTTAGTTTTTATTGATAACATTCTCTTGATGTACTATTTTGTTGTATATTTTGTATGCGAGACACATGCTTATTTAATGTTAGTTATTTTGGACCTCTAGGACATGCAGCCATTTTTTGTATGATTTGGTTAGTATTTATTGTTATGTACTTGTGTTAAACTATTTTGTGCGTGCTTCGTTGGAGTTTATGTTTAAATGATTCTAGAATGCATTCTATATGGTGCTTTACTTTTCATTGAAACTTCATATTTGAATCTATCTCAAATTTTAGGGTCTAAATGTGTAATGTATATATTAAATATGCAATTGTGTGATTACTTTATATAAACTAACTAATTATAAAAAAAATCAATACCGCATATACTTCCGCATATATTCATTCCCGCATACCGCATATACTCTATAAGGTGACCTCTCCGCACGCATAACGCATACCGCTTTTTAAAACTATGGCACAACCATTGTGATCGTTGTTGCACCCTCTCGGGTTGGACTTGGGTTCTGCCCTTTTGGGGCGTCCTTCTTGATCCTAGCTGCCCTACGGTGCTTGTGGCTAGCTGCTACATTCATGTTTCTTCTCCAAATCAACATTGCATTCGGCTGCTGTCAACAGCCTCTTATTGCAGCATGAAGTTTGGCTTCAAACAAAGGGCTTAACGGCTGTTTTCCTCCCTCAAATCTGGTCAAAGGGAGGCGTCCCTGATCCTACTACCTTGCCCTAGAAGGTCACAGGCATAGACAATCCGAGGAGGGAGCTTTGGTCATTCTTTGAAGCTACTGTAGCCGCGGAGCACTGTAGCACAGTTGTTATAGGAGTTTGTGAAAGTCTTTTTTCAACGCTAAAAAGTCAAGTTTGAAGGTTCATTGTTCTACAAAGTGTGCAAATATCAGATTTCAAGATCTTTATTGTCCCTTAGTGAAGAAAAAGTCTGAATTCTTGAAGACAAAAGTCCGATTTCTTGAAGAGAAAAGTCCGATTTCTTGAAGAAAAAGTCTACTTTGGTAGGAAAAAAGAGTTTGCAATTCACCAGTCCACTATAATAGTCCAAGATGAGTTATATTGATACCATGTAAAGTCCGCCGATATGGTTGTTGTTGATAATACTATAGAGCAGACTACACATCAGATGTCTTTGTCTAAAGATGAATATGCTCAATTGATGCTTTTTCGAGCTTCAAAGCAGGCAACGACTTCAGTCTCCATTGCACAAAGGTCTGAGTTGTCGGCATGCATTTCACATGCATCCAAGGCATCTACATCCAAGTCAGATTGGGTCCTTGATTCTGGTGCAACAAATCACATCACCGGGGCACCAGATATGTTCACCACCTACACCCATAAGCCCAGCCTACTGGTGTCACCCTTGCAGATGGCTTTGTTGCCTCTAATAAGGAAACGAAAACAGTGTCACCAACACCACATATATCCCTACCATCTATGTTGTTCATTCCCCATTTTTCCTTTAATTTGTTATCAATTAGCAAATTAACTCGTTCTCTTCAAGCCTCTGTTACTTTCGTACCAGATACTTGTCTTATACAGGACTTGAAGACGGGGAAGAAGATTGGCGAAGGATATGAACTGGCTAGACTATAGTACTTGCAACAGCTTTCCACAGCATGTGTCACTGCATCTCCTTTAGTGGTGCATAATCGTCTTGGTCATGCGTCTGTAGAAAATCTCATGGTTTGGTTCCAGGTTTGTCCAACATAGAGAGTTTGCAATGTGAATCATGTCAATTTGGGAAACATACAAGGTCTGTCTTTAGGTCTAGGGAGAGTCAAAGAATAAAGTCTATTTTTGAGTTGGTACATTCTGATGTTTGGGGTCCAAGTCGTGTCACGTCTAAACTTGGATTTTGATATTTTGTCATTTTCTTCGATGATTATTCTCGTGCTACATGGCTTTATTTGATAAAGGAGTGATCTGAACTTTTGTCCATATTCAAGTCTTTTTGTGTAGAAGTCGAAACCCAGTTCAAAAAGAAAATGTGTACTCATTCTGACAATGCTAGAGAATACTTCAGTCGTTACTTCATCTATTTCATCTCCACGCCATAATTTTCAAGGTGGCCAGGCGATGGCCTACTTTGGCTGAACCCCCAGGTCGCCGAGGCGGTGACTTTTTTAATTATATAAAAATATTAATTTATTATTACACATAAGTACATACGAATATTACAGCTGAAACTGTATAATTATAATCTAAACCCCCCAAAATAAGTTATAATAGATGTCATTAGATGAATTAAATTAAATAAGAGGCAACAAGATAATTCAAGAATGAAAGGTTCACACTAATTACATACATTGCAGCTCTAGTAATCCTTGAAATTCTCTAATTGTATCACATTTAAGAAAAAATTAAGTAGAGCATACATATAATAAGAGGTGTAGATCTACATTCCCAATATAAATAATAATAAAAAATTACAAATTCACAATATATAAAGAGAATGCAAATAGTTCCACATTTTCACAATATATTAGAACATAAGGTGTAGTTTATAGTTGTATAACCCCAATTTTTGACAATAAATGATAAACGTAAATGTCAAAATGATACATTGTTGCTCGATAGAATGAAAATATAGAAGGTGAGCCGTGGTATTTGGGCCCTTGCTTCAGCCTGCCCAGTAAAAAAGCGGTCGCCCAGTCAGCCCAAGCGGTCGACTAGGTCCAAGCGCCCTAGGCGGACGCCTATTTGGGCAAGAAAGTTGGGCGTCTAGCAAGGCGACCCCCCCCCTTGAGAGACCAGCCGACTAGGCGACGCCCGGGCGGGTGCCTCAACAACTATGCTCCACACGTGGCATCGTACATCAATCATCTTGCGCACATACTCCACAACAAAATGAAATGGCGAGAGGAAAACCTATAATATTGTTGAGACTGCTCGCACTCTTCTCTTTCATATGCATGTTCCTAGAGAATTCTAGGGGGGATGCAGTTCTCACTACCACCTATCTCATCAAACGTATGCCATTCTCCAAACCCGCATACATGTTCAAATCCTTCATCCTATAAAGTCATTGTACAATGTTCCACCTAGAGTGTTTGGATGTGTTTGTTTTATCCATTGTCTCGATCCATGTATGGATAACTTGAGTCTAAAGTCTGTCAAATGTGTTTTCTTAGGTTTCTCTCGAGTTTAAAAGGGGTACAAGTGCTACAGTCCTACCTTACATCGCTTCTTTGTATCTGTAGATGTCACCTTCTTTGAAGACACATCCTACTTTGATGATAGTTCTTTAGTGACACTCGTAGTTATGGAGGAACTCTTGCCTCTTCCCATCATTGTTGTCTCCTATTTTTGAGTCCCCTAGCAATGATGGTCCTCGTGATGTAATTCCACCTAGCTCAGCTAGACCGCCGGTCACTCAGGTTTACACTCGTCATACAGTACAGGTGGGCGAGTGGTTCTGGCACCAATGCAGGTGGTATATCCAATCCTACCAGTTCAGCTCCTTCTCCAGATGCTTCCGTGTCAGAAGGTCAGGTAGAGACGATTCCTCCATCTTTTCAGCAAAATCTTCCTATTCCTTTGAGTAAAGGCGTCAGATCATGCACACTCAAAAATATTCAACATCCTATTTTTAACTTTATTTCATATAGCCACATCTCACCTTCATATCATGATTTTATTTCTACTATGCCATTTGTCTCTATATCTCTGTCTGTTTCAGTTGCACTTGATTACCCAGGTTGGCGTCATGCTATGGATGAGAAGATGTCATCTCTTAACCAAAACAAGACATGGTCTCATGTTTCACACCCACATGGCAAGTCTGTAGTTGGATGTTGTTGGGTTCACACTGTCAAAGTGGGTGCAGATGATTGTGTTGATCGACTCAAGGCGTGTTTGGTAGCCAACGGCTACACTCAGATCTATGGTGAGGATTACTTAGAGACCTTCTCTCATGTGGCAAAGATGACATCTATTCGCATTTTCTTGTCTCTAGCTGCAATTCACTCTTGGCCTCTACACCAGCTTGATATTAAAATGCATTCCTTCATGGTGATCTAGATGAGGAGATTTATATGGAGTAACCACATGGGTTTGTTGCTCAAGGGGATTCAGATCTAGTATATCGTCTTCACAAGTACCTATATGGTCTAAAACAGTCACCTCATGTCTGGTTTGGCAGATTCAGTAGTGCTCTTTCAGAGTTTGGTATCCAGAGATGAACTGTGGATCATTCAGTCTTCTACAGACAACAGAGTTCTGGGAGCATTTTTCTAGTGGTATATGTTGATATTGTGATTACTGATGATGGAAGGCATGGCATTGCACAATTAAAGACAATTTTACAATGCCAATTTCAGACAAAAGACTTCAGTAGTCTCAAATATTTTTTGGGAATTGAAGTTGGCAAGTCCAAGTCTGGGATAGTTATCACACAGAGAAAACATGTCTTAGATCTTCTCACTGAGACAGGGATGTTGGGTACCAAACATGTTGATACTCCAATAAATCCCAAAGTCAAATTGTCCACAGAGTAAGGGGGTTACCTGATGATCCATGGAGATATAGACGACTTGTTGGGAAGTTAATTAATTGGCTGTCACTCGGCCCGACATTGCCTTTGCTACTAGTCTTGTTAGTCAATTCATGAAAAGATAAGCCATGCACAGATCATATGGAGGTTTTGATGCGCATTATGAGGTTTCTCAAGAAGTCTCCTGGCAAAGGGCCTATATATGAAAATCATGAACATCTACAGGTTCAAGGTTTCTTAAATGTTGATTGGGCTGGATCTAGTATTGACAGAAGGTTTATTTCTGGCTATTGCATATTTATAGGAGGAAAGTTGGTGTCATGAAAAAGCAAAAAGCAAACTGTAGTTGCAAGATCTAGTGTAGAATCAGAGTACAAAGCTATTGCCCTAGCAGCATCTGAGTTGCTATGGGTTCATAACTTGCTAGAGGAGCTTGCTTTATTTAGAAAACTACCATTGACTTGAAGTGTGACAACCAAGTTGTTGTCCACATTGCCCAAAATCATGTCTTTCATGAGAGAACCAAACATATTGAAGTCGATTGTCATTTTATGTGAGAAAAGATTCAACAAAACTTGATTCAGTTGTCAATAGTCAGATCAAAAGACCAGTTAGCAAATTTATTTACAAAATCCCTAAATGGTTGCCGGGTTCATTACTTATGTAACAAGCTGGGTACATATGATATATATGCTCCAGCTTGAGGGGGAGTATTAATGTGTATAGGGACCTACTTGTAAGTGTGAGAAAAGTTAGGGAACTATGATTAAAAGTCTCCCATATGTAAACATAGAAGCACCCAAACCGGGAGAATGGATTGAGAGATTCTCCCATCTTCCTTTAGCATTCACAGCTATAATAAAATCTACATATGAACTTAACAAGAGACCTTTCGACGACAATATCAACAAAGAACATGTATCAGAAGTTCAGAACAACACACAAATTTATTGATTTATGCATATATAATAATTACAAAATTCAGCAATCCTTGCAACATAGTGATCTTTGACTAGTGTGTACTTGCTAAAATGGTGAGAACTACATATGCACTTCATGCCAGACCTCCCAACAATAACATCTACAAAGAGCACGTACAAAATGCCATACATAATGAAAGAGGTCAGCTTACCTCGCGAAGTGATCCTTGACTACTTCGCACTCGGTACTCTTGATAACAACTCAGTTTACAGAAGAGATCTTCAAGATATTCAGGATTCTTTGCAAGTTTACCCCTGTATGGAAGAGTTAGGAGAAACATTAAAAGAACTAATATAAGTCTGCATGAGTAATCATTGTTTCCAAGAATATTTAAACCCCAAAACAACAGAAATACAACTTACTTGCATGGGTTTTGACATAATTTACAAAGAGGTTCATTTGTTTGATTCCAAGACTGAATATATTCTTTTTTCTTTGTATAGCGACCACTAAGAGCAACCGTCTTCCAAATAGCATTCGGTGGGATCTTCATATTCATGTCACTAAAAGATGTAACTCTTTTATAACTTCCACCTTTTAGTAAACCCTATTATGGAGCACAATATTATGATATACAGAAAATTTTGGAAGTCCAGAGCATAAATAACTTTTCATATATTTGAGTTCATTATGCATATGATCAAACAAACATTTACATAAACAAAACAAGATAAACATGTTAGAGTGTCATAATCAAAAGTAACTACAATACAGAGTCACATGTCTATCAATTACATGACGAGCAGTAAGCCAGTACTGTAAGGACTAAGGAAGAAGCCTTTAACCAAAAATTTGTTTATTCCAAGATTACCATTGACAATTGAGTTAAATTGTTGGAGAAACCTCAGCAACAATACATCAGGGATGTTCAACATTGCTAAGTGGATGGGTTTCAGTTAATTGATAGGTTTAGCTTTATATGATTGAAAAAAAGTTACCAGCAATTAATATATGATGTTGATTGAAAAATAGCATTTTCTTGTATATATCTAATTTTATTATATAATTTTGAACAAGCTATTAGTTAATCTTGTTTCAATTTTTTGTTGGTGACATTTCAAAGTAGTAACTGTAAATGTGTTTTCATTCAATATCAAACATGAATCATTATATTATATTTTATTATCTTTTACTTTTAGTATACATTATGTTCCATTGCTTATTATTGTCTTTAAAATTAGAATACGGAACAATTGATTATAACATGTGCATGGCCTGTGAAGCAAATTCAGAGAAAGGCCATGAATTACAATATCCAATGAGAATAGTAGTAAATATCTTGATTATATAATTGATACTGAAGGATATATGAAGTCAAAAAAAAGGTGCAACATGATTTGTTGGTTTACATTCCATGAAAGGCAGCAACTACTGACAATTTGTGTGTGCATGCGCGCATTTGCGCGTGTGTGCGTGTGTACTTTGTTTGTTTTGCCTTTTTCAAATGGACTAAGATTCAATCCAACAAAAAAATGAATAGTGTACAAGGAGGTCAGAAAGAGGTTATCTAAGGGATCAAGAAGAAGAGATACAGGTTATAATACAAGTATCTACGCCTTGTTCTGTTTTCTTGCATTATGTTCCATTGCTTATTAATGTCTTTAAAATTAGAATACGGAACAATTGATTATAACATGTGCATGGCATGTGAAACAAATTCAGAGAAAGGCCATGAATTAAAAAATTCATTGAGAATAGTAGTAAATATCCTAACTATACAGAATTGATACAGAAGGAAATATGAAGTCATAAAAAAGGCGCAACATGATTTGTCGGTGTACATTCCACGAAAGACAGCAACTACTGACAATTTGTGTGTGTGTGTAATTTGTTTGTTTTGCCTTTTTCCACTGGACTAAGATTCAATCCAACAAAAAAATGAATAGTGTACAAGGAGGTCAGAAAAAGGTTATCTAAGGGATCAAGAAGAAGAGATACAGGTTACAAAACATGTATCTACGCCTTGTTTTATTTTTTGCAGCAGTAGAGATCCATTCCTTAACATAAGATATGTATGCCCCATTTTTGCTCGATTGTTTGATATCAGAGATACCATTTAAGATTGTACAAAAACTAGTCAAAGTTTTCATGCGAATATAATGGATTTCCATTCATCCTAGTAAAATATACTTGTTAGTTGTTACTATAATACTTTATGGTTTTTTGTCGTTCACTCTTTTGCCACTCTCTTATGTATTTGGATTTACATAAGTAGGTTTTAAAAATGTGTCATTTACTGGACAAAAGTTATGATGAACAGTGTGTCAGCATACTTGTCAAGGCGCTCGCCTAGGCGCGCCTAAGTGGCCGCCTAGGCGTCAAGGCGCCCAAGGGTTGCGCCTAGGCGCTGCCGCCTTGCCTATAATGACACAATGACCTAGTTTTGTGGGTCTGTTTGTATATTCACGTATTTTAATTATTAATGTGGCTATCCTAGTGTTCAAAATCAATGTTGTTGCCTACGTTATGTGCCAAAGATCACTTTAATTGGATCTAATACTCTACTACGAATGATAGTGATTACATTGCTTTAATACGAATCTTAATACTCTTAATACGCATCTTTTGATTTTTTTTTAATTTGCACCTTTAATTTAGATTGTATTCAGTACCTATGCTAAAAATGATAGTGATTACATTGCTTAATACTTGTAGCTATGTATGCCAATATACATATATATTACTTGTTGATCACTCTCGTACATTTTTTATAATAATTCTTTTCTTGTTCTTGACATTATTGTTAATGGTAATATATAAAAAATGTAATTGGTTATTTTTCATACAATAAAATATATATATGGGGAGATCGACCATAAATATGTATATAACTACATATATAACTATTCAATGTGTGTATATTAGTGTGGAATGTTCATAAAACCATGACACACATATATATACATAAAACATATACATACATTAATTTTTTTAAAGGTCGCCTAGGCAACGCTTAGTCATGCCTAGTCGCAAGGCATTCAGCTGGAACGCCGTGTCGCATGGACGCCGTGACAAGTATGTGTGTCAGTCATTGATGGGCCTGCGCCTCTCCTCCCAGCTACACCATTAGTTTTTTAAGTAGGTGTGGTCAGTGGTTTCTTGTCAACAAAGCATTTGTTGCTACTTGCAAGAAGCATTGCAGGCTCCACCTAGACCCAGCCCCCACCCTAGAAGAGAGCATCCAGTCCAATATAGGGTTGTAACCCCGTTCGTAATCTCCCAAGGGCTACAGCGGTCGTAAGCCGCCTACATATGTTGTGACGTGGCCTAAGTGGGTCCCGGGAGCCGTTGTTACCTCCCTAGCCAAACATTGCTAGTTTTTTCTTGGAGCATGGAACATCTCTCCATGCCACATGCTTCTTTAATCAACTGCCACCACATCTTCCTTTCTTCGCCTCGCACAGGCTTGAGGGTCTGAGGAGAATTCGATGCTCTGGTACCTACAGAGTAAGGGCTTTTTAACTTGTGTGTGCATGCCTGTTGATGCTTGTATGATTGCCTCCTTACCTGTATACCTACCCTCCTGCCTTTATGCATATCTCTATAGTGTCCCCATCCACTCAAATTGGGCCAGATATTTGCTTGTGATGTGACTGTGTTACATATTCAAAAGTGGATAATCAGAATTATACAATGTGGGTCTTAGCATTCTAAATTAATGTTCACTGATTCATTACTTTGCATTCCTCCAGAAAAGATGGCTCGCATGACACCAACCGAATGCTTGGAAGCAGGACACCTAGGTACTCTAATGGATGCATAACAGCATCAAGCCAGGAAATGCTGCAATATGATTTTCATCTCCATTGCTAGGGAATTTTCAATCACTGAGCACAAGCAGATTTTCATGAGAAGAACTTTGAGACATATTAGTATCCACATTACAACATGATAATTAGACAATTTTTTTTCCATTCACACTACTTTTGAAGGATTATGCGGTGAACTCAATGAGTCAATATACATCACTATAAGAGTGTTTACATGTATGTTTTCGAACGCCAACATGATGAGATTCAGCTTGTCCTGAATCCCACATAGTTTTCGACATTAGATAAGCAAGTGTGCATGAAGTATAGTGTAAAAGGTCCGATTCTGACGCCTTCTATGGTGGCCCAAAAAAGAATTTTGCAGAAAATTGGTGGAAATGTCGACAAATCCATTCCCGTGAACACAAAAGTTTGACACCCCATTTCAACGACTAAATAAAGGAATTTACTCATGAAAGTTTATCAGGATAATTTAATTATAAAGTACACCTATATATGCAAAAGTATTATATACTGAATTAGGAAATGAGGGACTCCTACATGTGAGTGAAAAGGACCGACTAGTGAGTGATGACATTACATATTAAATCTTTTTTTGTATGCAATTATAGCATATCTAACAATTGTCATTCTTTTCAGATTTTTTTACAAAGATCACAAAATCATGTATCTATGCATGACTCCCTAAGGACATGCATTTTTGTTTCTAAAACCCATCGAAAATGAAAGTTTGATAAAAATTTAAAAATTTCAATCGAAATTTTTAACGATGGCAATCTTCTTGCCTCTTATACTTTGTTGACTATTACTGAGGTGTCTGGTTGCTTGCCTCGCATATCAACGCCTCTTGTCATATCATCTCTAGATTCTTCTATCTTGGTCAATTCTTTTAGTTGTGGCCGTGGACGTACTTCTTCTAGACAAGGATGATCTACTAGTGCTTCAAATGGCTCTTCATGCTACAGCTATTATTGTTGTTGTATCGTCCCTATAAAGATAAGTGTTAAGAAAAGCATGGTAATCCTCAGTGGCAAAATCAGGTGACTACAGATCTTAATTATTCAGAGTCGTGGTTCTCTTCCACTATTTCTTCAACCTCTTATACTTCTAGTATAGTAATGCTTAATGTCGCAAATCTAGATCAACCAATAAAGACAGTTGCTAACCTGGCTTTACAGTTGTGCTTTCAACATTTTGCATATATTTTGTCTTATTGGTAAGCTTCCACTTTTAGGTGTTCCTATGTTTGGATATTGAATTTTCGTGTCTTTAACACTTTACCAAAAGTTAGGGGTGATCTTCCACCCTTATAGATCCTCGATTAATCCACCAGTGAAGATGGTTGATGGGTCTACCCATCTTGCCATTAAAGTTGGAGATATGGCCCTTGTGTTTTTCCGCTATTTCCTTCAAATCGTCATCTATATTAGTATGAATTAACCAAAAATCATAAGTTTAAATGTGATTTTTCCATATTCATTCATGTTTCAAGATCTAGGACAACGTAAACCACCATTGACGAGGGATATGAGGATGGAGATAGATTGTAGTACTTCTTGCATACTCTGATGATTGCTTACTATTGCTTCTTTGCCATTTTTTATGTTGATAACCTCATTGTTTTGACACATCTAGTTGGGTCATCCTTCACGATAAACTTTGGAGTCAAATCAGTTCAACGTGGGGAATTTAGCTCAAGAAGCATCATCATTCTATGTTTCCCAAATAGTTCCATAGAACGAATTTTTTTCACGTAGAAGAGCTTATAAAGAGATATTTTGAATCTCTACATCTCGACCATAATGTAACCCATGATAGAGGGGAATGGAAATGAAGGATCCATGTAGCCGACCCCAACATAGTTGGGATTGAGGCTTAGATGATGATGAAGAGAGGAATGGAAATGAAGGATCCATGTAGCCGACCCCAACATATTGGGATTGAGGCTTAGATGATGATGTTTTGATATCTAAGATCTTTATATGATTTCCATTTTATTAAACTTTACTTTTTGAATCTGGTCGTATGCTACTACATGGTACAGGACATCAACTTTGTGTCAGCTTGGATGGGTGTGGAAGTAGAATTTTATGGAAACTGTGAGGAAGTTGTTGAACAAAACTTTGATGTAAAATAAGTTAAGAAGTATAGATATCGTGAGGTAAGTCAGGGAATTCAACCACAATATCGAATTATGCTGAAAAAAATATAATCCATGCATGTTTAATATGAAATGCTTAAAGTTCATGTTTGCCTAATATGTATAGGTCTTGTATCTACATAAATTACGATAGAAATAAATTGAGATTAACAAAAACATGAGTTCATTTTCAAAGTATAGGGAGTGAAATGGTATTAGGGCTACACAAAATCTTGTGGTAGATCTGGCTAGGGATATATCTACTATTTAGATTTTCTAAAAAAATACGAACATGGTTACTTCAAGGTCAATATTGGTTTCCTATCAAATTTCTCTAGGCCTTCACTATGTGTGCAACAACAACCACTACGAGTACCATTGACAAGATAAATTTGTTGAACTAGGTTGGACATTGTCGTAAAGGAAGAAATGTATGATTTTGATGTTGTTTCAGTGGCCATAGAAACAGAGTTTGATCAAAATTTTGACAAATGCATTCAGGACGTTTCGACATCAAAATAAACAAATTAATTCATGAAATTTTACCAGAATGATCTACTAGTGTTTATTCAAATATGCATAAATATTTAAATATTGGATATCGGGCTTTTTTTTTGTCTAGATCAAGGTTTTAAAAAGTGCGAAGTGGGAAGCGTGCGGACGGGACCTTGTAGCCAATTAATCGCCAGGCGGGCGATTAAGCGGGCGCTTTTTAGAAAAGCGGATTTCCAATTCTTATAAACTTTTATGCAAAACTACATACATATGTATATAAATACTATATTTTTGACATTTTTATACATGTCTAAGCATTGTACAAGACAATATAAAACACCCAAATAGTTTAGAATACAACTATACAACAACGATTGTATCTATATAATATAGTAAACAATATACTTGTCATAGATAAAGCAGCCTACACATAAAATAATAAGTGTATATACAAGATGAAACAACAATTTTGTATCATGTTTACATAGCTAAACAGTAAATAATAGACCTATTATAGCTAGCTAACAAACATATTGTTACATTTGCACATCATCAAATAGTCATACATTACAGCAGTACATTTAATCAAAGTATGCATTCTAAATTAGATAATAGTTACCTATAATTCACTTGGATACATCACAAAAGTATCATATCATTACAGCTTACATACAAAGTATGCATTTTAAATTAGAACTAAGTATATCATAGAACATTTAATGTATGCTAATTTAATATATTATAGTCAATACTAAGCATGGCATATAATGTACTTAATGTTATATGCTTACAGCAGTTATTCTGAAAAAAGCGGGCAAATAGCGGGAAAAAAGCGGGGGAAAAGCGGGTTAAGCGGGCAAAAAGCGGCCGCTTTTCTCAAATTTATTTAAGCGCCGCTTATAGTACATTTTAATCATCCAGCACCTTGTGGCTCTTAAGCGGCCGCTTAAGCGGCCGCCTAGGGCGATTTTTAAAACACTGGTCTGGATACGGCCTGGATACGTCCTGGATACGTTTTGGATACGGCCCGGCCCATTTAAGCCTTTTTTTTCGTTTTTAAGACCTTTTAACGGATTGACCTGCGTTTTTACTGATTCTCTGTGCAAATCAGTAAAACGGTTCCTTTGGCTTGTGCGATACATTTTGAAGCTTGGTTTTGCTTCAATCCACGTCATATTTCAATTGTTGTGCGGTTTGTGCCTCATCTTCTCCAATGGGCTATTGGTGGTTAACGTACCGCCTTTGTGCCTCATCTTCTCCAAAGGGATTCAATTTTCTATTCGCGGTTACAGCCTCTAGCCTTTGAATTTCTCTTTTCGGAATCCTATTTTGGCATTGTCTTTGTTCATCCCTTTTGAATGTAAGCCTCTCTAGCTTTCTCTAATTTTTCTGTTTAGTAGTTCTGATTTTCTCACCGTGTCTTTCTGTTAATATATCTACTTGTCTATAATTGCCTCTGCTGTTTCATATTTCAGTTCATTTTTTTTATTTTGGAATTTGGATATAATGCTTGTATACATATATATATATAATTACTTCTTATAGACGAAAGAAGATGGTTTGGTGTCACAGATGACATGACACACTTTACAACACAAAATTAAATGATACATGAAATGTGAATGGTTTAGAATATGATTTTATGATGTCTTTTTGTAACTTCTATCTGACATTAATATGAATGAAAGACCCCTTTTTATATCATTGTTCGATACTATGGAATTGGTTTCCATTTTCTTTAGATATATTGTGATTTATAAATGAAATTTGATTGTCTTCATCTATTTTTAAAATAAATATACTATTTATTTTTTGAAAATATTTAAATAAATATTAAAAAATTGTCGTATCCATGCCATACCCGTATCCTATATTTTCAAAAATTGTCGTATCCCCGTACCCGTACCTGTACTCGTATCCGAAACGTATCCGTATCTGTGCTTCCTAGGTTTCGACGGTGTTTTAACAGTGCAGTTCAAAACTAGTCAAAATTTTAACCATTTCGTCAAAATTTTAAATTATGGTTGTCGTCAACCACTAGGTCGAAGTCGTAAATAACTGTTGACAAGTAGGTGAGAAGATGTACATTTAAGTTAACCAAGTTTTGACGCCGAAGTGCTATGGCTACTAGTGTCAAAGAATCTTTGTAAGTTCCTCGGAAGCTCAACTTCTTCAAAATGAAATTAGGGGAAAATTCATTTGTTAAGATGATTTGAATGTATAATGCTTTTGAATACATGCATCAGTTTTCAAAACATGTTCTCGTAAGGTAGCATGCATCATACCTTTTTTTACAACCCTTAGCAAAATGGTGTTCCAAACTGTAACAAGCACTACTTATTAAACATCGCTAGCACTTTACTTTTCCAAATGCAAGTTCCTGATTTTTCCTAGTTGCAGCAATTCTTATTGCTAATGTGATTGACCAAATAGTGTCCTATGTTGTTAAAAGCCATTAACCTTTTAGACTGATTTTCCTGCATGATCCATTTCACTTCACCCTCTAAGATTTTTGGTCATTTGTGTTTTTTCATAATATCCACCCAAAAAACGATGTGTCGTCCCAAGTGCTATCTGGCGTTACTTTGTTGGCTACTCTTGCACCCAAAAGAAGTACCAGTGTTTTGAATCAATTGCCAAAAGAACGTATGACGATTTAGATATTACCTTCTTGTCTATTTCGAAGATTTATCCTTATTCACAGAATTTGCTACTTCTACTTCTAATATTCCATTGTCTATTATTGTGTTTTATAAACCAATCGATTCACCTAATTATTTACTAATAGTTACTCTCCTAAAACAGAGAAAGGAGTTGCAACTTGTTAAATTTCTTATTTGACTTCCATACTCCCACTGCAGAGTTGGTATTTAGATTCTTTCTAGTGATCCCCTGCCAAAGCTATATGATGAATATAAGCGTCTACGACACCTTAGTAATGAATAAATTTGATTATTCGACCCAACATGTGGATTCCATTAGAACGTTTTGTTTTGTTATTTTCTTGCTTATCTTTAGTCCCATAATGGTTATTTCCTTTTTATGCTCTCCTCTCCAGTCCTATATAAAGAGAGGCTGTGTACTCTGTTTCATTCAACCAATAAACATTTCCCATCTGACATTTTTTTTATTAAAGCTGTGTGGTGATTTTATTTATCCCGCTCTTTCCAAGAAGGGTCAAAAGATTTATACCTTGTAGGACCACAGGTTCAACCTCCAAAAAAGGCCAACAAAGGCAACAGGTCCAACCAACAAACTCGCCATCCAAAAACCTGCCGAAGAAAAACAAAAAATTGTAGACAGCAGCAAAGCACTTGTAGTCACCAACAAAAAATACCAAAAACCCACCCTGCAATGCACCAAGGCAAAGGCGAAGAAACTATGTATTTGTCTAAATATCTCTCCCATCCCCAAAAGGCCCCTAATCCTCAAAAGCAGGAAAAGGGGGATCAACAACAACCATGCTCTCGCTCTCGATATTAGTGTTAGTGCCAACAGCCACAGCCTCCGAGTTGACTATTCTCGGGATAACTGGCTCATGATGGCTAGATCATTAGCCTCCCAATCAAGCTCCTTAATCAACGGCAAAAGCCACCAAAGTTTCAGGCTGTGCCCCAAATCAACTTAGACATAAGGGTGGCATCAGTCTCCCAAACAGCCACACGAAGATGTTGCTCTTCCAACATCTTCAAGCCCACAATGGCCGCCTACATACAAGTCAGCAATTATCATCCGCCATAATCCAGAACCTATAGGCAAGAATGAGGTGTCCTCGACGGTCCCTTATAAGACCGACCGTCCACCTCCGAGGTGATCCACCAGCGCTCCTACATCCCATCGCAAGATTAAGCTTGTGGTTCGACAGGTCCGGTGGATACTACTTCACCATCTTGATGATCTTCAGCCTAATATTAGGTACCAGTATCCCCAAGGATCAGAGTCTATCAGAAATATGTCCTTTGTTAAGACAGCAAATGGAAGATTTGCAGAAGAGAGTACCAAAGATATGAATGATGTCCCTCCAAATGACTCATAACGAAACTGGCATCTAACAATTCAAACATTCTAGTAAATGAGCAGGCGAAGCAGAAGAATAGCCTAACCCGATAGGATCTGAATGATATCATGATTTATACAGGAGCATTGATATTTCATCCTGGAGAACTTCACAAAGGATCGACCTTCCATAATCTCCCAGCATGCCTTCATCCTATAAGCTTTAGCGGATATGGTGAGCGGTGGGATCCCAAGCCCACCCTCCTCTACACTACTCATCAGTCTGTCCCAAGCCATCCATGCCCTCTTGTGAAGGTTATCCCTCAATCTCAAAAGGAAATCGGAGAAGGTACACTCAAGCTTCCAGAGAACAACAACGAGAATATTGTTAGTTGTCATTTGTATAGAAGGTGATGGAAGACAACGCATGCATCACTAGAACTCTTTGGTCCGCAAAGGAGAGGAGGTTAGCTTTCTACAATGCTACCTTGGACTGAATCATAGCAAGTGCAGTAGCGTTGAAGCCTCAAGCGCTTCCTGACTATGGGAACACCCAAATACGAGAAGGAATCGCCGAGGGAATCAAAACCTGTCAGTCATCATTGCTAACCAGAAAGCTAGACTTCCCCCTATTCACTTGTTGACCTCAATCGGCCTCAAAAGCAGATATCATCTCGTTAAGGCAACTGAGGGAGTGCTCACTAGACTCGGAGAAAAGGAGACTATCATCCGCGTAGAGAAGGATAGTCGGGGTGTTCGCTCTGCCCCTGGTATAAAAATGAGTGATGTGTCCCAGTTGTACCTCAAAGTTGACCTTCCTACAGAACACCTCCTTAAGAAGAATAAAAAGGAACAGGGATAGGGGGGTCCCTTGCTTAAGGCCCTGCTTCATCTGAAAGAAGCCTGGTAAAGAAGAGTTGACTGATAACTAGGTATCCACAATGAAGCTAAGTAAAAGGTCAATCGCACCCTACAAAAACCAAGTTGAGCTAGCACAGCCTTCAAAAAACTCCCAATCAACCTAGTTATAAGCTTTGGCAAGATCAAGCTTGAAGACCACATTGTTGCTCGCACGCCCTTTGTCTAGATCATACATCAGCTCCTTCTCCAGCCTAATATTGTGAATGATATCCTTCTCCTGCATGAAAGCCCCATGTTCGTCCGACATCATCCAAGGGAGGAGAGTAGCTAACATCTTGTTCAAGAGTTGGGCTAGGATACAAAGGGAGACATTCTCCATAGAGATCAGGCGAAAGTCAGTAGCCAGATCATTAGGGTCATCAAATATGAGGATAAGAACCAACCTAGAGCTCAGCATGCTTTGGTTGTCGACACAAGCGGCAAACTCCACAAAGGTACAAAGTCAATCTTGATGATGTGCCATGCAGCAAGGTAGAATTTAACAGAGAATCCATCATGCCCAGGCATGCTAGCTCTATCCATCTGTTGAATTGTGAGTAGAATCTCCTCTTCAAACGACGGGTCAGAGAGGAGTGGCTTATCCTCAGCAGAGATAGCGGGTTGGAGCAGTGAAAGGAAGGGGTCAGAGAGAAGGTCCAGGCACACATGATGACTAAAGTATAAAGACTTGAAGAAGTCAACAGTTGCATTGGTCATATCCTCATCGCCTTGCACTTGGGTACCATCTTGCTTCATCAGAGCTCTAACCGCATGGCGTTTCCTCCTGCCTTGGACAATAGAGTGATAGAAGTGTGTGTTCCTTTCTCCATCTTCTAGCCAATGGATGCGAGATTTTTCTTTCCACAAGATCTCTCTAGGAAGGATCCCTTCCAGGAGCATATAACTTTTAATTTAAATGGATAAGTTCCTAATATCAAATAGTCTGTTATAGCAATGTCCTTTTGACATTGTCTTTGATCTTTTTAAGTGTTGGAAGACTAAACAACGAGCGTTTAGATATGAATCATTCATACTTGTCAAGGCGCTCGTCTAGGCGGCAAGTGGCCCAAGGGTTCCGCCTAGGCGTTGCCTCCTTGCCTATAATGCCACACTGACCTATTTTTGTGGGTCTGGTTGTATATTCACGTATTTTAATATTTAGTGTGGCTACCTAATGTTCAAAATCAATATTGTTGCCTATGTTATGTGCCAAATATCACTTTTAATTGGATCTAATACTCTTTTTGTTTGACCTGGATCTAATACTCTTTAATGCACACCTTTTGATTTTTCATTTTTTGCACCTTTAATTCAGATTGTATTCACCAGCTATGCTATGAAGGATAGTGATTACATTGTTTAATACTGTAGCCAGTGAAATGAAAAACGTTCTGTGCGGCCGCTTAATCGGTTCAGCAGCCCAGCCGTTTAAAATACCCCCTAAGCGCCCGATTAATTTTTTTTAAAAAAACAGGTGTTTTTTCCCGCTTAACCCGCTTAATCAGCCGCTTAATCGGCCGCTCAGACCCGTTTTTTTAAGAAAACTGCTGCAAGCCTGTAACATTAAGTAATTTTTGAAAGTAAAATAATTATTGACTGTAATATATTGAACTTATATACAATACATGCTCTATGATAAGCCTTAGTTAATTTAATATGCATACTTTGTATGTAAGACATAGTAATCGGGTACTGCTGTATATCCAAGTAAATTACATGTAACTAATCATGACATAGATTTTAGAATGCATACTTTGGTTAAATGTACTGCTGTAATTTTTGATCAAGTGATGATATGTAAATGTAGCAATAAGTTAGTAAGGTATCAATGATAAGTCTGTTGTAAGGTGATGCAAAATAGTTATTGTATCATGCATATTACTTTTTTGTTTTATAGTTGTATAGCGTGTTTTATGTGTGACAAGTCTATTGTTTAATAGTTTAGCTATAATCATTGTTTTATAGTTGTGTTATAAAGTATTTGGGTGTTTAGTATGGTTATTTAGGGTGTTCAGATATGTATAAAGGTTCCAAAAAGTATAGTATATATATGCATACATGTGCATTTTTTTATAAAATTGTATAGAAAATCAAAGCCCGTTTTTTAAAAAATCGGCCGCTTACCGCTTAACCAGTTACAAGGTGCTGTCCGCACGCTTACCGCTTAACGTTTTTTAAAACATTGACTGTAGCTATGTATGACAATAAATATGTATTTAATTGTTGATCACTCTCTTACATTCTTTACAATAATTCTTTTCTTGTTCTTGACATTATTGTTGATGGTAATATATTAGAAATGTAATTGGTTCTTTTGTCATACAATAAAATATATATACATGGGGGAGATCGACCATAAATATGTATGTAACTACAAATATAACTATACAATTTGTGTATATGAGTGGGGGATGTTTATAGAAATCGTGACACTTTAGTATATATACATAAAACATGTAAATTTATTAAATTTTTAAAGGTCGCCTAGGCAATGCTTAGTCGTGTCTAGTTGCGCCTAGTCGCAAGGCGTTCAGCTGGAATGTCGTGTCACCTTGACGCCTTGACAAGTATGTATGAATCCCATATGAGAAAGGATACATGAAGAAGATAAAAGGGGGCTGACCCACTACTGCCCCTTAGACCACTCAAATCCCCAGATGAGTGGTGGGGAGGTATACACAAGGATCGAACCCGGTTTGCTTCATTGGAGGAGCTTGATCCGATCCACTGGGCCATCTCCACCCAATTCAGACATGGTTCTAACCAAACGATGACAGAATAATGGAATGTGGAAAATACACAAGAAATGGCAGCAGTAGCCTTAATTAAACTAGAAAAATGGCATCGAGTAAAGTACACAAAAACAGCAAGGCAAACTAGAAAGGTATTAATCTAATGTAGCTATTGGCTCACTAGTACTTGTTGCAAGAAAGAATGCAGTTTCCTATTCAAAGATGACCAGCTACGCACTGACAGCTTTTCAAGCTAATTTGATGATAGATAATAGTTGGAGGTGGTTCTCATGAATCCTCTGGTTGAGGAGATCAGCAAACTGTTTCTGATTTTCAATATGGATAGTTTTTTAAAAGGGACAATGGCATTCTCAGATTAGAAGATGGGTCCAGACTATTGAAGAAAAAAGGAAATGTTTATGAATCTAGAACAGATCGCTAGGGGTTAAACCTTTGAGGGGAAGGAAAGCATAGATTAACTTATAACTCAAAAAAACTTTCAGAGAGAGGAATCAAGACCAACATGAGATGGGGAGGGCCTAAGAAATTATATTTCAGAAGGTTAATTTCTGATAGTCGAGTTTCCTGAGGGGGCTCTTTTTGTGTGGTATCTGGAATAGGAAAGAGCATCTATTCCAGAAGGTCCTACAGCTGCATTCTACACATTCTTGTCTGCTACTTACATTTAATGATGCCTGAGCAAAATAGCATGTTTGAAAGTATGCATGGTAATATGACTTTGCGACAAAATGCGTAAAAATCTTCCCAAGTACAACGTTAAGTCTCCTAAACTGGGACCAAAACCCAAGCTAAAACACACTGTTTATGTGGTTGTATTCGGCCATTTGGAACTAGTTAGCAGTTTGGTCATTTAAAAAAGTTCAGCATAAGAAAAGTACAATGAGTAATTTGATCTACCAAACAAAACCAAACTGAACCAGCCCAACCCAAGTTTACAAAGAGTGTTTGATGAATTAGTGAAGCAAAATTTCCTAAGAAATTACCATACCAACAAAATGTGGAGTTCAGTTCTAAAAATTGTTGTGTAGAGAACATACCCCAGTTCCATGATTGTTTGATTCTCTCAAATAGCATAATTCAAGCTGTAGAGGAAGTTGCAGTGTCTTCCCTAGAAGTTTATTCCGCTCAACTGCTCTCATATCATTCCACTCTTTAACAAATGAAAGTAAAACCGCTAATAAAGAAGGAATTTTCTTCACAAGCTGTAGAAAGCCTCTCTTAACAAAATTGCTTGAAATAAGATGAATCGCCTCAAGATCTTCAGGCTTGAAGTTTTCAAATAAAGGTTTTGGTCTTGAATTTGTGCTTATAGTACAAAGGTACAAATGAACTCGGCCAGTATATTGGCTAACCTGAAACAAGTACAATCAATACCTATAAGTTCTTATAAGGTAATAAACAAAAGAAAACGCCAAAGTGAAATGAAATACAATTGATGTGCTTTCAATTAATATTAAATATTATCAAATAAAGAATTACAAGAAAAAGGCATAATTAGAAGTTCTACAAGAAAGGCATAACAACTAAACTGACTTATCATAAATAAAATAGTTAAACCAGACATCAAATAAAAGAAGCATGGTTATAATGGGAATTGTCACTTTAGTTTCAGAAAGAATTACCTATGTTTTATATGCTCTATCATAAAAGAACGAACATCACAACAGATGTAAAAATACAGAAATGGAATAATTAAGTGAAGTAATAGGAAGACTAAGCTGCAGTAGTAACTTCCATCTGCAGTACTGAACCATCATACTTGACATACCTCAAATCGTAAGGAATCTTCCTGGATTGGCAGCTGGATTTCTTCACCTCCAATAGTGATTCGAGACTCACATGAAAGATCTTTGTTTAAATAATCTTTGTATTTCCTGAATCCTGGAGACTGAAGTTCTGGAGAGTAAAGACATAAATAATTATTGAAACGGTAGCAAGACCCTGAAACTCTTGCAAGCAAATGACATTGTCTTCTAATACAATTATGTCAAAATGCACCTAAATTTTCACCATCAATTGGGATGTTGCTGCCTAGTGGTTCATCAATGCCTCTGACAAAATGGCTGTTGTCCTCGTCATTCTTCTAGAAAGAGAAGATAGCCACAAACTTAAATATATGAGACCACATGATAGCAAATAGACGGATACCTAGTAAAAGAATCAGGTTACTTAAAAATCCCAGGGAGTGCATCAGAACTAGAAGGTCTAACCTCCAAAACACTCAATCCATTTTCCAACGCATTTTCATATTTTCTGGAGTTATCATCATATCCACAAGAATTGCTAGTCCCACTATGCATATGAACTGTGAAAGCAAAAGAAATATTAGTTGTGGCAACTCAAGAACGCAGATATTATGATAAACTAAGAAAATCTATATGGAGCATTTGCAGTCAAATGTCACTCTTTCATACCCTTTGATAGGCCATCATCTTCAATTGCACATCTCACGCTACTTTTGCTGCTACTAAGTTGTAAAACACTTTCAACCTGCCACTCAATTGAAAATGACATAGAAAGTCACAGACTTTCATCTTCTTTATGTTTCTAAACCAGAAAGACAGAAGTACCGAACATTAAGATTGGTCTATAATAATTGGAACTGAAAGTTTATCAAATTTGGTGGCTAAGCTTGAACAACTAAAGAGTAAGGTTTAGCGTAAAAAGGCATATGTTACTTTCTTAAAAAAAATTACCAAATTGATTTGACAAAAAGCAAATAGATGGCTAATGGATATATTGCATTACAGAAACCCTACTCCTACATATAGGAAAGGCGACACAGTTACAGACTTGGACACAAACCCCAATGGGCCAACACACTTAGACCCAAGTATTAGATAGATAATAAAACTATTACTAAATAACCCCCAACACTCCTCAAGCTGGAGCATGGGTGAAACACGTGTCTAGCTTGCTAAGACAGACTCAAAAGAAAAACCATACAAGTTGGCAAAAAACCCATACAAAATCTGCCTCCCCAGGAATCTTATATGCAAATACTCAAACACTCCCCTATAAGAAGATAACATAAAATACGTAGCAAGCAAGACTTGCCGCCCCTGATGTAGATAGTGTGAACGTAACAGCACAAATCAACTCCCTCTGAAGAACATAGCAGTAAAGCAAACAGCATACTGAAAAAATGGTGCCAAGGTGGGATGGCAAAGGCACCTCCCAAGTAAATAAAGTAGTATCTGAAATAGTAGACTGTAGACAGCAACGCATGTGCACAGTGGTGTTCAACTTAGTCATCGATGTCGCAATGCAGACGGTGTTGGGCCACAATTTCCAAATATTGTTGGTTCACGGACAGCAATAGAGTCAACGTGCAAATAAAACACGGAGAAGTCAGAGAGCCTTGGAACACACTTGTCTAGAGAGTGCTGGATCACAGGTAGTAGTTAGTCAACGTGCATAAAAACCATGGACAAATAGCAGAAAGTACAGACAAAGTTGCCAGATTGAACACGGAGAAGTCAGAGAGTCTTGGAACACATTTGTCTAGAGAGTGCTGGATCACAGGTAGTAGTTAGTCAACGTGCATAAAAACCACAGACAAATAGCAGAAAGTAGAGACAAAGTTGCTAGATTGAACACCCACATGATCAAATCATTAGGCAGCAAACAAACTACAAGATGTATAGCAGAATAAATGAAGCTCCATATACAAAGCTGTCCAAGAAGCATATAGCAGCAAACAGACTTCAAGATGCAAATAGCAGTAGTACAAGTTGACACTCTCCAAGAAGCAAACAGAGAAGCGATGATGATTCGCATATATATAGAGAGAGAGAATATCCTCATAGCTAGCCAAAATAATTTCCTTTCTTCGTCTCATCTTTCCTCAATTCTCCCCCCTCACACCAACCACAGAGAACAGTGGTTGGGGCGTAATATGGTAAAGAGAATAGCTTGAGAAATCAGTCGAGCCACTACTACGGGGTTTGGGAAATCAAGCGTAAATATATGTAAAGACCATTTAATAGAAGAGATGAATTGAAGAGGTATAAGCCAAAAGGCCCAAAACCATAGTGTACTACACATAGGTTGTAATCATGTATATCTCACATGCATTACCCAAGATACAAGCCTTAACAGCACTTAGCATCCCAGACATGATTGCTCTAGGTACTCCTTGCCTCCTTCCTTTAGATAACATTAAATTCATGTTTGGGTTCCTCAGCATAGAAAGAAAGTGGGGAAGCAGCATGGCTTGGACTCGGAGGAGGCATAGTTTTGGGACCCGACCCGACCCGGCTGGTTGAACCGGTTGGACCTCCACCCGGCAAGTTTTGCGGGTCAGGTAGGGCTAAAACCCATTTTTGGCCAAAACCTGGAGTTGACCCAGTGATCCGGCCGGTTCAACCGCCGACCCGGTGACCCGGACCTTGGGTCAAAGACCCGACCGGAATTAGTTGGTTTTATTTTTCCTTCCCTAATTGACCATTTAACTGATTTTAATGTCCTTTCATGCAATCCCAACTTTCCATACATTGATATATTCACTTATTTGTATTTTGCCACTTGTTTTAAGCATTGCAAGGCCATTTGTTTGCTTCTTAATGAATAGATACTTGGTTTTGTATGTTTGATGTTTCATAATCCAGCATCTCATGGTTTCATACAATAGATTATGTACATATATATGCGCACTTATATAGTAATGTATGTAGGGACATACATATTATTGTAAGATACATGCCAAGGAATGTGGTTTCGAGTCAAAAATTTTGATTTCGACACTACGAAATCTTGCAACCATGTCGCTATGTCGAAATCATCGAAATTTTTTGCCCTAAATTCAAAATTTTTCCAGGGAACAGGAAAGTCTCTTTTCCTCCCACATGGACCCCCCCATCTATCCCCATATCAAATATTATTGTATAAAACAATGCAATTAGGTGTAAAGATCATCCCTGTGAAATTTCATGGCTTAATTCGTTGATTTTGGCGTCGAAACGGGCACTGTTGCATTTATCGAAATTTTTGTCGAAATTTCAATAAATTTCAGTTTCCATGTTGTCAAAACGGCATCGAAATCGGGTACCTCATTCCTTGATACATGCATATACATGCATGTATATAATAATATAATGTATATGGTGTCATGCTGACATCACCAGGTCAATCGGGTCGACACGGCGGTTGAACCAGAGACTCGTGACCCAAGAGCTTTGTCGGGTCAACCTCCGGGTCGGATCTGAAAACCTTGGGGTAGGAGAAGTCGGCTGCAACAAGAAAGAGAGGAGATACACTCCCTCAACCCGAGACTGCAGCAGCAGCCAGTGGCCTTACGGGACATAGCAAAGGGGTCGCGTCTGTGACTACATGGCCTACAGTAGGAGGCGCCAGATATAATCAGGGAGTCAGGGGGCAGCACTAGTAGCATAAGAGGGAGAGGCTAGCAACATGAAATAGTCTGCAGTGGAAGAGGGTGATGCACCCAAGGGTAGAGGGGGACAGCGCTCCAGGCGGCAGATGATGACGGCTCTCAGCAGGGAGGAGAGCGGCGCTGGCTGGGAATGCTCTGAGGGCATAGATGGTGGCCAAAGTTCCCAACAACATCATTCGCAATGGGTGCCCTTGACGGGGCCAGCGTTGGAAGAGACAAAAAGACGGGGATCGAAAGAGGAGGAAAAGAGTAACATTAAGTTATCAAGCTACAACAACGAGGCAGATGGCAAGAGAATCATGTACCCCACATAGAGGCCACAAGATACCCAATAGGCGGGCAGACTAAGAAGGGGTTGTCGTCGCCTGTAAGTGGAGATCTCAATTTGTTTCTCCTCTCTTAGGTTAGGGTTTAGAATCTCCACTCTCATACCATGTCAGAAAGTTAATAGATGGCTCATGGATATATTGCATTAGAGAAATTGTACTCCTATATATAGGAGAAGGGACACAATTACATATTTGGATACAAACCCTAATGGGCCAACACACTTAGGCCCAATTGCTAAATAGATAATAAAATCATTAACTAAATGACTCTCAATAGTATTATTTCATAATGATACTGGACTAGAAGAAGCTATACTTGAATTCCAAGAATTGTTGAATGCCTTTAAGCTACAAGCAAATTTTGACCTACTAAACCACTTGTGTCGGTAGCTTGTACATTTCAAACCTTGTTATAGATATATTGTGTTGTTTATTTGTGCTGCTTTGTTATTCCTATAATATTAGTCCCATATTGCTCACTTGTACTTATGTCTCTACTCTCAGTTGCTATATTAGAGACTACCGTGTAACCTGTTTTACTCACTGAATAAACAATTCCTTTTCTATTTAGATGGCAAGAGTAGGTTTCTTTTTCCCCACCCACCAGTCCGCAGTGACGTAAACCCCGTCCCCCCCGCCGCCGATCTCCCCCCACCCCACCCCGGCCACCGACCCCCCCCCCGCCGTAAACCCCTCCCCACCCTCCCTTCCCCGCCGCCGGCCTCCCCTCCCCTTTCCCGCCGTCGTCCTCACCCCTCCTCTTCCCCGCCACCACCACCCCCCCACAGCCACCTCCTCTCCCTTCCTCCACCGCAGCCACCCTCCTGCCCCTCTTCCTCCCCTTTTCTGCTACATCTACTACTGCTATCCGCCACTCTTCTCTTTCTACGTCCGGGTAAACTACAACTCTACATCCGGACAACCATTGGCCATCTAAGTTGAGAGTCTCTCATCTCACTGTCTTCTCTGCCTGCGCCTCATTAAGGAACATTAGTTTTCCTCATGACGGCGTAGGTTTCTCTATATGCATACTCTGCCCTATTTGGGTTCTCTGATCTGACTTGTCAGATCCCTACTGCTGCTATCTGCCCCGTCGTGGGTCTCTGATCTACTCTGTTGCTGCGCCGACTACTGCCTCTGCTATGGCTTTATCTGAGCCTCCTCGCTCTCTGTGTGTCACCACGGTGAAACTTGATGGCGGCTCCAACTATCATCTGTGGTCGGCGTCCTTCATTCTGTATGTCAAAGCCCAAGGCCGGTATCACCATCTTACTACTGAGCCTCCTGTTGTTCCTACTGCTGATGCGGATGACAAAACCAAACAAAGCTATGCACAATGGTCCAAGGACAACTCTGGAGTTATGTCGTGGCTCCTCAACAGCACTGAACTTCCTTTTCTATTTAGACTTGTAAAGCAGAATCAAATGATATGCGGAACCAAGAAATCAATTTAGAGCCAATGACGAAGATGGGCCACTATCTAAAGTTGTCATTGAAGATTTTAGTCAATGGTGGAATCTAAGCAATGTCTTAGACTATGTGCACAATTGGGATTTTAGCAGTAGATCTTAATATGGAAGAAGTCATCTCCTTGCAGAGATGTTTGCTGTTTTGCATATTCTATATTCTTTTAAGGAGAATTTCTCCTTGGTTCATGCTGCTTGGCCACCCAGCTCACCGAGCAATGCGGGAAGCAAGGAAATGGCCAAGTCCCATGAGATTCTATATTGTATGTATTCTGCTAGTATGCTCTTTTGATGTGCTTACATGCAGTCTGAGTTGGAGATATTGCAAAAGGATTCCTGGGTAACATCTAAAGATACAATCACATGTGCCCACTAAATGAATAAGCAACACCACACAAGAACCCCAAGTTAGCACAACTATAACTACAATATAACACAGTAGGGAACCAGTGTTTATAGTTATGATTATGAAAACATACTTTTGATCTAATAGAATACAGAAGAATGACAACAGCTCAGATACATCCCAAGATGTTTATCAGAAAACAATATCCTCTGGTAGAAGTTTTAGCTTGACTACAAGGAAGGCATTCTCTGACAAGAGTGCACAGAAAAGATGATTTTAGATCTACTCCATCTTGAAAGAAGAAGACAAGTCGGTAAAGGTCATAAGATCCTAATTTTCAAATTCCTTGTCAAGATGATTATCATCATTTCGTGGGAGTCCATAATTTATTGTTTCAATTTGAAAGCTGAATTGAGCAGTAAGGAGTGTGGTGTATAATATTGTGGTGTTTGAAAAACTACTCTAGTGTTCTGACCCGGTCAGTTGTATGCTTGCATCTTCTTACTTTTCTTTCACAAAGTAGGTGTATTTTTTGTAAATATGCCATCTTACTTATAAATTTGAGATGTTTCCCTTAAATAGACCACGTCCACGATATGGAAAATCCCACTATCAAAATGTTAAGGAATTAAAACCATTTATAAGAATCAAGCATGCTATTTAATATATCAATAACAACAACAGTACTAATAAAATAAACATAATAATTTTTATACTACCCTGAAAGGGAATAGCATGCAGGATTCACCTCTAGTTCTTTGATTGCGTTCAGTTTTCCATTCGTCATTGATGAAACCCTGTAGAGACTCCTATTTAGTTGTTGCCAACGAAATTCATCAGAGGTACCCTATAAAATGAAAGGTACAGTCAAGACCCCAGTGGGGCAAAAAGCAGTTGATTTCTTGTGCTTTGTCAGTCCTATAGTAAAAGTACCACAGCACAGAAGACATAAATGTTGAGTGCATTTGTTTGCCCACGCCTATGAGCCCTATCTTCAGCCTAGAATGACAGAAGCAACAAACAACATGCATGAGCTGTATCTCTTAGGAAATGCACCTTCGAACTTGAATAAGCTTTGGTTACAGTAATGCAGACACTGGCAACATATTAAACTACTGTTCACAAAATAAATGAGAAATTTATATTAAACATACAAAGGGATCTCATAAGTTAAAATGTTATTCAAACTAGTTATGTCTATTTGCAAGTAAAAGACAAAAAATTGACTGTATTAACGGGGTTATTCTATGCAGAAAAACTGTAAAAAATGACTGCAATCAGATTACAAACGGAGGGCTACAATACAGTAAAGGAAATTAAAATGTTCATTACAGTATCATTGCATTTTGCATGAGTACAATATGAGGGCTGCATGTAAAAAAACTGAAACTTCGTGAAGGGTTATCTCTGGTCTCACATGTTACAACCCATATATCATCAAAAATAAGTGGTTTAGTTATGCATTCACGTACTGCATATTGACAAAGTGTAAGTACCTTCAAGCCTTTAATAAAAGGATTTTACGGAGTGTAGTTGGCAGTACACGATAACCAGCTTACATTAGATTACTTCCCAGAACCTACTTGATTTACAATCAATTAGGAACCTTCTGTAATACAATTAATATCTTAAAAAACATATAGAAAGATTCGATAACCTCTTAGATTCCGACTCTTTTCACCTACCTCAGCACTCGTTAATCTAGATTATAGAATCGTAAAGACAACCGTCCCTGTTAACTATCAAGCAATTACTATTATTATGCATTGTTACTTCCATGAATACTTCTTTTAACTGACAGTAGCTGCAACACTAGTGGACAAATATGGAGTACTTATCCCATGTTTATCCAGAAGGGAAATTTTGGGGATGTGTCGTACGATAAGAACGCATACTGTTTCTTAGATGAGACTTGTTTCTGTCACCTCAAATTTCTAATTTCTGTAATACCTACCTTCTGTAGTGAGAGTAGCAACAATACAGTAATGTATAATCACAATTGGGAAATTATTAGATCATTTTCATTCTTAATGTAGAATACGCACCTGAAGCATTTCTGATGCAGATTTAGGCATTTCAACAAAAACAACACTCTGAGCAGATGAAAAGTCCAGCCCAACTCCTCCAGCAGTAATTCCAATTATGACAATCTTGACCTGCAAATGATTTTTACTTATGTCATGATTATCAAAGGATGAAATAGATATTTGCAATTTTTCTCTTGATAGTGTAAAAGTTTGCAAGAAACCTCAATAGAAGATCGGAAGGTTTCAACTGCTGCTTGCCGATCTCGGGCAGAAGTGCTTCCATCAATACGAACGAACTGGATTCCTTTTTCGCAAATGATCTCCTGAGGGTTTTTTTACAGATAATGGCTTAATAACAATTATTTATATTGCTGAATGGACTTAAACAATAGCGCCAAGAAACATCATTCAACAACTTGCATCTTTCTAGTTGGAGGCCATTGTTTTGGCATCCTAAAGTTTTGATAGTTCCACGGTAACCCATTAATTTGTAGGCACAAGAGCATTATGTCCGGGCTATCACTTTGAATCAACTTTGTGTTTTCTTCATTTTCTCCACCTCATATCAAGAGTTAAGTAAAAATATGTATATAGCCTGATACTTTAGTTGCAGTGTTCAATAAAAGGTTAAGCAAACATCAAAAGCAAAGACGGATGGAAGTAACCAACCAGTGACTCTAGAAGATGGTGGGGAAGGCTAGAACATTGTTTCGTCGTTAACAATGCATTCCATATGGACAGCTGATGTAAATCCAGATTAGTATACAGTCCACCTACACCGTAATTGTGCCCACAGCCACAAATATAGTCAGGACATGTGACCATATACAGTTCAATCGACTATATCGCTAAATTGGATATGTCCCGAACTGACCAGAACGCGGGTTACAAGTCACATTCTTATGAATAGACCCCCTAACCTCATTCTAGACATGAAGAGGCACGAACAAACATCAAGAGATGTCAGCATACAAAAACCTCAAGCCAAAAGTGAACTAAGGTTTCTTTAGGATTTCCACTTTCAAGTCTTTTTGAGCTACTCTCCAAGAAACCGTCATCTTCTATGGAGGTTTTTTGGGTGTAATGAGGATTAGGTATTTCTATTTCTCATTCGGCGGTACACTCATCGGTATACTGATATTTGCGAGCCAATTGGTATGAGCGGCTGTTTCCATATTTGATGGTGTCATATCGGTATTTCGGTCAAAAAAATGACGATATCTTGTTTCTTGCTTCAAATCCATGGGAGCTTTCTGAATAAAGTCAAGCTCCTCTAGCAAGTGGTGAATCCATAGTAACTCACAAATACTCAGATTCTGCACTATATCATTCTACGACAGTCAGATCTTTTCCATGAGACCATGTTTCCTCCTACAAATACATATGGAAGCCCCTTGCTAGGAGACTTTTTGAGATGTCTCAGAATGTGTATCACAGCCTCCATATGGCATGTGCATGGCTGATCCATGAATGGACCAACAACCTAGTAGCAAAGGCAATGTTGATCCGAGTGACGGTCAAACAAATCAACTTCCCAACATGTCGTCTATATCTCCATGGATCATTAAGTAACTCACCCTACTCCAAGACAATATGACTTTACAATCCATGGCATGTCAGTAGGTATGGTCCCAAGCATCACTGTCTCAGTGAGAAGATCTAAGACATACTTCCCCAGTAAGATAACTATCCCAGACTTGGACTTGGTTACTTCAATCCCCAAATAATATTTAAGACTACTCAAGTCCTTTGTCTGAAATTGGCCCTACAGAAAGAGCTTTAACTGTGCAACACCATGTGTGTCATCCCTAGTTATCACAATATCAATAAATCATCAACATATACCACTAGAAAAAAGCTCCAAGAACTCTACGGTCTATAGAAGATTGAATGATCCATGGTACATATTTGGAGTCTGAACTTAGAAAGAGCACTATTGAATCTGCCAAACTAGGCATGAGGCGGCTGCTTCAAACCATAGAGGGACTTGTGAAGATGAAATACTAGATCTTACTCCTCTGAGCAACAAACCCATGTGGTTGCTCCATATAAATATCCTCATCCAGGTCACCATGCTTGAATGCATTTTTTAGATCAAGTTGGTGTAGAGGCCAAGAGTTAATACCAGTCAGAGACAAGAAAATGCAACCATATGCCATCTTTGCCAGTGGAGAGAAGATCTCTGAGTAATCCTTGCCATAAACCTGAGTATAGCCGTCGACTACCAAACACGCCTTGAGCCGTCAACACAACCGTCTGCACCCACTTTCACAGTGTAAACCCAGTTGCATCCAACAACAAACTTGTCATGCAGGTAGCAGGCGGGAAACAAGAGACCATGTCTTGTTCTATTAAAGAGTTGACATCTCCTTGTCCATAGCTAGAGGAGTTGACCTGGAAGAAGCTAGAGGAGTTGACCAAGCAAGAGCCTCTTTTTCACCTACAACCAGACTGTCAACCTGCACTTGTACAACAAGTGTAGACCTGAGTGATTGGGGGCCTATCAGAGGTGGGTGGAACTACATCATGAGTACCTTCACTAGTAGAGTACTCAAGAACATAAGACTCAACCACAATAGGAAGGGGTAAGAGCCCCTCCATAGTTACAGGCATACTTGTTTAGGCAGCTAAAAACTCCTTCCCATCCAAGCGAAGCCTAGGGGACCTAGGGGGCTAGGCAGGGGCCTAGGTGTTTCTTGACGTTCTTCATGTTTGTTTATATTTTACATATATAAATGATTTTGCATATACATTTAGTTATATTCGTATGTATATACGTCACTAGATACATTTGTATTGGTTATCCCTAAGATTAATCAATCATAACTTCACCTACACCACAACTCTCATGACCTAAGATAGACCTATTCAGCCTAAGTTTGACCTAAGATTATCTCAATTGGACCTAATTTAACTGTGTCTTCCCTAACTTGGCTAGTCAGACCTATTTTGGCATAACAGGACATGATCAGACATTACTTACCCCTAGTTTGTCCTACATTGACCCTAAATGATGGGAGAAATTAAACCTGATTCCCTATATAGGACATGTTCTCCCCAAACCAGACCTGAGCTACCCAAATTAGCTATGATTTTGCCTAAATCAGACATTTCCTCGCAAAAATAATTAAGTCAGATCTAATTTGACCAAATTCAGACCTAATCCATGCAAATTTGGTCGTTAAGTGTCTTAATTTGGGCCTAAAAGGTCTTAGGCATCCACTTTAGTTATCTGAAAGCCTAGGCACCCAGTTAAAGGCGGCCTACCTAGAGCCTAGGAGGGAGCCTTGATAACTATAGCTATAGGTGCCGCTGAAGAACAGTCACCAAAGGACATGTCTTCAAAAAAAGTGATATTAGCGGACACAAAGAAGCGATGCAGAGTAAAATTGTTGCATATACCCCTTTTGTACTCAAGAGTAACCTAAGAAAACGCACTTGACAGACTTTGGACTCAACTTGTCTATACATGGACCAAGACAACGAACAAAAAAACCCAAAAAAATTAGGTGGAACATGGCATGATGGCTTTACTGGATTAGGGATCCAAATCGCTATGCAGTTTTGCATGACAAACGACGGCATATTGTTAATGAGGTAGGTGGTAGTCAGAACAGCGTCCCCCCAGAATCTTAGGGAACATGCATATAAAGTAGAAGAGTGTGAGTTGTCTCAACAATATGATGAATCTTCCATTCAGCCTCTCTATTTTGTTGTGAAGTATGAAGGCAAGAAGAGGATTGGCGAATGATGCCATCGGTGGATGTGAAAACGATTAAATCATGGCTAAAATATTCTCTGATGTTATTGTGAAATAATATTGTATTGAACTAATTCGGTTCATAAAAGAGGTACAGCCCTGTCCTATATATATAGGAGCAAGGGAGAAACCCACAGACGTGTCCCAAGTAATCTAAACGGGCCGAGACACTAAAGGCCCACTAACTAACTAACCTATTAACTAAATAGGCTAATATATACTCTTTAACACTCCCCTCAAGCTAGATCATGGGTGAAACACATGTCCAAGCTTGGAGTTACATGAATCGATAAAATGATAAAAGAAATGATGAAAAATAGAAATGATGACTGTCGCTCCCCATACAAAAGGTTGATACTTCCCCTGAATCATATGACGGCGCCTCTATTCTTTGAAATTGTATTCTGCAAGCTAAAGATCCTTAGGCTTTGGAGATGGTCTTGTGGAGTGCATCTGGAATGAAGAACATCTGAAATGGAACCTGAATACTGCAGCAGTAATTCGCCACTTGGAGCAGACGATCATCAATACCATGACTACGTCATCTTCACTGGAATATATACTCAACGCGGCACAAACGCGGATTTCCAATGATGATGTAGCAGTAGTGGTGTCTTCAAAGCGTCTAAGAAAACGTGCATAACGTAGCACGAACACGAACGGACGATATGCAGGTGATACGATGTAGGTACCATAACTCTGTCGCGTGAACCTTGGGGGCTTGACAGGAAAGGAGATATCATCCATCAAGGAAAGTCCCAAGAAGATCCAGCGGAAGGCGATGCTAATACAGCAGATGCAACTCGAAGAAGACGTGATAAAAATAGCTCGGTGACGATAAAACTGGATGAATCAACCTTGCAGATGTAGACTTGGCAGGCTTGAAATTGATGAGCTTCTGAGAAGTCTGAAAAAGCACCCATATATCTCTCAAGAATGCAGCAAGAGTGATCAACTGAACCACCATTAGCATCGAAGGAAGAGAAACCAAGAGGGCTGAAATATGCATAGCAAACTCTTATCCTGACGTACATAATGCGGTACGAACGCGAGAAGCTCGGTGTCAACGCTGCAGTGGAGATCCTTCAATGTTGTCTGGAAGTGGAGAATAAGTGTGTTGAACAATGAAGCTCTCATGAAGATAACCTAGAATATGTATCTCGAATACATATAGCATCTCTTCTCATACTCTCTCTCTCGTACATATTCTCTCACACTCTCTCTCTTCTCATCTCTTCCTCTCCTCTCTATCCCCCCCGCACACCAAATACGATGAGAGTGAGTGTTTGGTGTGGAGAAATGGATATATGAACCCCCCTGGCACGCGGAAAAAGAGATACACACATGATGGGTTGGTAGAAAGCAATTGGTGGATATGAGTGGAATTTGTGATATGGAGATGTGTAATATGTGGAGAATGAAACCGATAACCGGAGAGAATATGTTAAATGGGTCAATGTAAGATCTGGGTAGAAAATTAAACGGATCTAATCCCGACCCGAAAAGGGGATTTGTTTGGCCGTTAGGGCAACAAATCTGGGGGTGTGAGGGCGGAGCCCCGCGAAAAATCCGATTAGGCTTAAAATTGGATCCGATTAGCCAAAGATAGATCCAAGTAAGGATCCGAATATCATAAGTACTAGAGGATGTCAGAAACTTGAGAGAAGATAGAACAATTAGGGGTGATGGAGCATCTCTCTAAGCAGAAGCAAGACGGCAGCAATAGACAGAGATAATGGATGGTGATCGTGAGATAAATAGCAGTAGGGCAGTAATGTGGAGCAGCGGCCGGGGGCATGGATTATGTCGATCGGCTGATGTAGCACTTGGTCGGATCGGAGGAGATGATAATGGTCTCATGTATGGCTCCGGAGATATTGCAGGCCATGAGGCTACAGGCGGAGCCATGTGCGAAGCTTCTCCATTAGCTACAGTGAAGGTTGGATAGACGACGGCGACGGAGACGAAGCCGGCTGGGCGGATATGATGGCAACAACGGCAGCTACTGATCCTGGGATAGGCGGCGATGGCTGCTTGCTGCTGTTGGCGATGGCATTGATAGTCGTGCGTTGACGGCACAGTGCGTAGGGTCGGCGGTCATTGGCGGCGCATGGGCAGGCAGAGGCGGTTGCTGGACTGGTCGGCGGTGCTGATTGATGTGTCTGGCGATAGCGGTGGCGCTGCTGCTTGTGGCTGGTGGCTGGTTACTACAGGATACGGCGACCGCGTGATGCGAAGGCAGGAATGATGCGACAGCGGATGGATGGATAGATAGGAGATAGTTGGGAAGGATGACGTCAGCGTACGTATAGAAGATTAGATTAACTAAGAAAGAGGAGGTTAAGAAAGAGGAGGATGAGCCATGGAGGATGGGATATGCCTGGCGGGCAGCCGGCCTAAGCCATGGCAATGGCGGTGGCGGCCGCCAGCAGGCAGAGGCGCCCCCTCAGTTGCTCTCTCTCAGAGAGAGAGGCGGCGGCTAGGGTTGCGTGTGCGCCGGAGAGAGAGGGAAGAGGAGCAGCGGCTAGGTTAGGGTTCCCTAGGAGTGAACGTGCTCTGATACCATGTAAAATAATATTGTATTTAACTGATTTGATTCATAAAAGAGGTGCAACCCTGTCCTATATATATAGGAGCAAGGGAGAAACCCTGAGACTAGTGTCCCAAGTAATCTAAACGGGTTGACCCACTAAAGGCCCACTAACTAACTAACCTATTAACTAAATAGGCCAATATATACTCTTTAACAGTTATCAAAATGAAGGATGCAAAAAAAATTAAACTAAGTTTCCACTCAGCATAAAAGGATTTAAATATAAACAAGAGTTTCGATCGTTCTTTCATCAAGTAAAGCCATATAGCACAAGAGTAATCACTCATAAAAATAAAAAATATTTATAACCAAGTTTAGAAGTTACACGACTCGGTCCTCATACATCAGAATGTAACGCCAAATAGACTTTGTTTTTTTACTCTCCCTAAACCTAAACACCACCCTTGTGTTTTCAAATTGACATGATCACATCGCAAAATCTCCAGGACGGACAAACATGGTACCAAAACCTTGAGCCTTTCGACATACGCATGGCCAAGACGACTCTGCACCATCAAAGGAGACGCGCGGACACATGTTGCAGAAAGTTGCTACAAGTTGTAGAGTACAGTCAATTCATCCTTCACCAATCATCTTCCCCGTCTTTAAATTCCTATATAACAATTATAGAAATAATGTGTTATTTACTTATTCTGCTGTGTTTTTCCTCCTACTGCTTTATTGTATTAGTCCCATATTGCTCGCTTGTATACAGTGAATTAAAATTCGGCCCAGGCGGCCGCTTAAGCGGCCATGACCCCCAGCCGCCTAAATTTGCCCCTAATCGCCCGCTTAATCATTTTGAACAAAATCGCCCGCTTTTTGCCTGCCTCACCCGCTTTTTCCTGCTTTTTCCCGCTTTTTGCCCGCTTTTGTTTAAAAATCCTAATGTAAGCATGTAACATTAGTTAATTACATAGTCCAAGTAGTGTTGACTATAATATATGAAACTTGTATACATTAAATGTTCTATGATATAGCTAGTCCTAATTGAGAATGCATACTTTGTGTGTAAGCTGTAATAATTGGGTACTGCTGTAATGCATCTAAGTAAATATCATATTGCTCTATTATAATTTTAATGCATGATTAGTTTTACGGATTTCCTTGCTGCTTTCAGTTATTAATGATTGGTACTACTGGTTAGTATTACTTTAGTGATTACTTTAATTCAATAATTCATAGTTTGTTATTTACAATTACTGATCTGCTTGCTGATTTTAGTGATTAGAGATACTAATTAGTAGTAAAGTATTGATGAATACTTAGTTAATTACTGACTTGCTGATTAGATATGTATAAAAGTTCCTTAGAAATATACTTTTTATATACACATACATGCAATTTTGTATAAAAATATATAAAATTTAAGCACCCGCTTTTTCAAAAATCGCCCGCTTAATCGCCCGCCTACCGCTTAATCGGTTACAGGGTGCTGTCTGCACGCCTCCCGCTTCCCGCTTTCTAATACGTCGCTTGTATATGTGTCTCAACTCTCTGTAGCTATATAAGAGAGTACCTTGTAAACCTTTTTACTCACTGAATAAACAACTCCTTTACTATCTACATGGTATCAAGAGCAGGTTCTCCTTTTCCCCACCCATGACGTGAGCACCCCCCTGCCCGCCACCGACCCCCCCCCGCCGCCGACCCCCCCCCCCCCCCGCCGCCCGCTGCCCAGCCCTCCCTCCCTTCCCGCCGCCCCTCCTTCCTCCTTCCACCCCCACCATCGCTGCCCTCCTCCGTCCTCCCTCCCTCCCCACCGCCTCCTCTCCTCCCACCGCTACTCCACCCGCAACATCCTTCCTCCTCCAGGCTTCTAGCCTTCCGGCCGACTGCCGCTGGTTTTTACCTCCCGTCTCCATCTACGTCTGGGTGCTCTTCAGATCTACAATCGGACATCCACTGGCCGCCTAAGTTGAGAGTACTTTCGTCTCACCCTTCTATCTGCCTACGCCTCATGAAGGAATGTTGAGTTTTCCTCATGACGGCGTAGGTTTCTCTATGCATATTCTGCCCGATACGGGTTTTCTGATCTGACGCGTTAGATCCCTGTTGCTGCTATCTGTCCTTTGTGGGTCTCTACTCTGCTACTGCACCAACTCCTGCCTCTGCTATGGCCTTCCCTGAGCCTCCGCGCTCCCTGTGTGTCACCACGGTGAAGCTCGACGGCGGCTCCAACTACCATCTCTGGTCGGCGTCCTTTGTTCTATATGTCAAAGCACAAGGACGGTATCACCACCTTACAGCAGAGCCTCCTACTGTTCCTACTACTGATTCGAATGACAAAACCAGACAAAGCTATGCCCAATCGTCCAAGGATGATTCTGGCGTCATTTCTTGGATCCTCAATAGTACTGAGCCTCGCATCAGCCAATCTCTTCTCTGCCTTCATGATGCTAAGGCTATGTGGGATCAACTGTCCCATGTCTATTCTCATCAGGAGAATCCCAAGCGTGTCTTTGAAATTTTCAAAACTCTAGCGAAGAAGGAGTTCTCTACTGATACTTCCATTGATGACTTCTACAATCAATGCTCGGCTCTATGGAATGAGTTTGAACTCTACCACCCTTTGACGGCGGACATCAAAATTGCTCAGAAGCAGCGCAACGAACTGCAACTGGTGCAATTTTTAGCTGCACTTCCTGCCTCTTTTTCTGGAGTGGTTGACCAGATCCTGTCAAGTGACCCACTGCCAACCCTTCGAGATGTTCTGAAACGTGTCCAACGCCTGCCGTCCATGACTCCTACACCTGTTGTTGAGCATCCTGCGCTTATTGCTCGCTCTGCTGATTCTGGCCGTGGTCGTGGTCGTGGTCGCGGTCGTGGCCGTGGCGGTCACCCTCCTTTAGGAGGTCGAGGCACATCTACTCCTGGACGTGGTCCTGCTCCCGGCCCTCGCTACTGTAACTTGTGTGGCCGGGACAATTATACTGAAGATCGTTGCTGGATTAAGCACGGCAAGCCAGCTTGGGCTAACCAGGCTGCTACAGAAACTGCTGTCGACTCTACCCCTGACACACCTGCTACTCCAACTAACACAGACTGGTTACGTTCGGAGTTCGAGAAGATGTTTCAGGAACGTCTCGCACAGATGCCATCCTCGTCTACACCAGGAGCCTCTGCCATGCTTGCCTCTCCATCATCTGGTAACAAACAGTGGTGCATTGACTCAGGTGCATCCACTCATATGGCTGGTGATCTTCATCTTTTTTCGAGTCTCCATAAAACTATTACTATATCATATGTTACTATTGCAAATGGATCCAAAACTGTTGTTCATGGCACTGGCACGGTTCCGCTTTCACCAACATTGTACTTGAATTTTGTTTATATATTCCAAAGTTTCCTGCTAATTTATTGTCCGTCAGTAAGATGATTAAAAAACTCAAGTGCTCTATTAAATTTGATCCTTCTGGCTATATTTTGAAGGATCTCCGCACGAAGACGAGGATTGGTTCGGGCCGTGAAGGACCAGATGGGTTGTATTATCTGGATGGACCTCCTACTGCTGCGGCTATGCTATCTACTTCAGTGACAGGATTGCAGTGGCAGTTTCGCCTGGGCCATCCATCTGCTGCCAAATTAAAGCATTTATTTCCTACTTTATCTGAGAATGATTTTTCCTATGAAACTTGTGTTTTGGGCAAACAAACTCGGTCTGTTTTTCCTGCTAAGAAAGTTATTGCTTCTATAGAAATTTTTGACCTGGTTCATGCTGATATTTGGGGACCGTGCTCTGTATCCAATCACTCGGGTGTGAAATATTTTATGACCTTTATTGATGATTATTCTCGCACCACATGGTTGTTTTTGCTTAAAGGTCGGAATATTGTGTTAGATACTATTTGCACCTTCTTTGCTGAAATTCACACTCAATTTAATCGACCTATTAAAATTTTTCGCATTGATAATGCATTGGAATTCATGCAACAATCTGATACATCCTTTTGTGCTGCCCACGGAACCATACATCAGTCCACTTGCCCTTACACCCCTCAACAAAATGGCGTCGCTGAAAGAAAAAATTGTCACCTTCTTGAGGTTGCTCGCACCCTTCTCATACACTACAAAGTACCCCATCACTTCTGGCCTGAAGCTGTATCTACGGCATGCTATCTTATCAATCGCATGCCTTCTTCTGTTTTGAAAAATCAGGTCCCGTACGCCATTTTGTTTCCTGATAAACCCTTATTTTCTCTGCCTCCTCGCATTTTTGGGAGTACTTGTTTTGTAAAACATCTTCGTCCTGGCCTCACCAAACTTGATGCTCGCTCAATCAAATGTGTGTTTCTGGGATATTTCCGTACTCAGAAAGGCTACCGTTGTTTTGATCCTGTTAAAAAACAATGGTTTGTTAGTGCGAATGTGACCTTTTTTGAGCATATGCCTTACTATTCTACTAATGGTGACAAATTGTCGGCTGATATTATGGCTACCACACCATTACCATTGGTTGTTGAGGAATTACCAGCTCTTGATGTGCCTCAAGAACGCCCATTCCAAGTCTATCGGCGCCGGTCAAAGAACATCAATGCTTCTGAAGCCCCGGCCGAACCAAATCCTGCGTCTGCTGTTGATCCACCATCCACTGAGGTATTTTCTGACCTGGATCTTCCTATAAGTTTAAGGAAAGGTGTTCGCTCATGTACTCAGCATCCTATCAGTAATTTCTATTCATCTGACAATCTCTGTGGTAGCTTTGCTTGTTTCACTTCTGTTTTGTCTGCTGTGACAATTCCTAAATCAGCCGAAGAGGCACTTCGCCATCCTGCCTGGAAACATGCTATGGAGCAGGAAATGCATGCACTTTGTGATCAACAGACATGGGATTTGGTTGATCGTCCCTCTTCATGCCATACTATTGGATGTCGCTGGATTTTTACTATTAAAAATCAACCGGATGGTAC
This sequence comes from Alisma plantago-aquatica, assembly GCA_963693085.1. Classification (NCBI taxonomy): domain Eukaryota; kingdom Viridiplantae; phylum Streptophyta; class Magnoliopsida; order Alismatales; family Alismataceae; genus Alisma; species Alisma plantago-aquatica. The sequence continues at coordinate 1,589,595,968 of OY856409.1, forward strand.
CATTGAACGTTTGAAAGCCCGATTGGTTGCGAAAGGATATACTCAAACATATGGAGTTGATTATTTTGAAACTTTTTCTCCATATGCATGCTTAAATTCTATTCGTATTCTGATATCTATTGCTGTGAATAAAGACTGGCCTCTGTTTCAACTTGATGTCAAAAACGCTTTTCTATATGGAGATCTACAGGAGGAGGTTTACATGGAGCAACCTCCGGGATTTGTTGCTCAGGGGGAGTCTGCTTCTAAAATCTGTAAACTAAGAAAGGCAATCTATGGTTTGAAACAAAGCCCACGTGCATGGTTTGACAAGCTCAGACATATCTTAATTACCTTTGGCTTTCGGCGTTCACAATCTGATCATTCTGTATTTATTCGTAAAACTGCAGCAGGGTTGGTCATCCTTATTGTGTATGTTGATGATATTGTCCTATCTGGCAGTGATAGTGCAGGGATACAGGCAACCAAAAAGTATTTAGCACAACACTTCATCGCCAAAGACCTAGGGAGACTACGATATTTTCTAGGCATTGAAGTTGCTAGATCTTCTGCATGACTATGCCTGTCACAGAGGAAATATGTTCTTGACCTTTTGCAGGAGACAGGCATGTTGGGTTGCAAGCCAGCCAACACTCCTCTGGATCCCTATATGGATTGGGATAATGATACTTCTCCTCCTTATGCTGATCATCAACAGTTCAGGAGACTGGTTGGCAAACTTATCTATTTGACTTTTACTAGAGCTGACTTGGCTGCTGCTGTAGGATTTATAAGCCGGTATCTTGATAAACCCTGGCAATGCCACTGGGATGCTATTTGTCACATCTTACGATATCTCAAAAGCTCTCCAGGGAAAGGTCTTCTGTACAAAAAGCATGGTCATTGCAATTTATCTGGATTCTCTAATTCTGACTATGCAGGAAGTCGATCTGACAGGAAATCTACATCTGGATATTGCACCTTTGTGGGAGGAAATCTGGTTACATGGCGCAGCAAAAAGCAAACAGTTGTTGCCCGATCTAGTGCAGAGGCAGAATATAGAGTCATGGCTCATACTACATGTGAGCTCCTGTGGGTCTGTGGTCTTCTGAATGAGTTTGATATCACCTCTTCTAGCCTCATTCCTATGTTCTGCGACAATAAGGCTTCCATTTTCATTGCGAGCAACCCCACCTTTCATGAAAGAACAAAACATATTGAGGTTGATTGCCACTTCGTCGGGGAGAAAGTTATGTCTGGACATATCTGCACTCCATATCTCAGCACTGAGAAGCAGCTTGCAGACATCTTCACCAAAGTTCTACCTAAAGCTCGCTTCCAGACTCTGATTGACAAGCTGGGCTTATTCGACATCTACGCTCCAACTTGAGGGGGAGTATAGAAATAATGTGTTATTTACTTATTCTGCTGTGTTTTTCCTCCTACTGCTTTATTGTATTAGTCACATATTGCTCGCTTGTATATGTGTCTCAGCTCTCTGTCGCTATATAAGAGAGTACCCTGTAAACCTTTTTACTCGCTGAATAAACAACTCCTTTACTATCTACAACAATCATCTAGTAAGAAAATAAGAATGGCTTGAAAAGAACGAGTGAGTTTGCTAATTGATAACAATTTAAAGGAAACTGGGGGACGAACAAGATACACGAAAGGAATATATAGAGTCGGCGACATTGTCCCAATACCCTTAACCGAGACAACAAAGGCGTATGCAAGGACACTGGGTGGGCAAGCTTGTGGGTGTAGGTGGTGAACATCTCAGGTACCCCAATGATGTGATCAGTTGTACCAGAAATGAGGACCCAGTCTATCTTAGACATTTTTACCTTGGAGACCTATGAAATGCATGTTGACAAATCAAATCTTTAGGCAACCGGGTTTATAAACACGAACCCAAGCCAATTTAAAAACAGACATGCAATCTTGAATCTGAAGCCGACACTGAATGCTGACAGTGAAATCCGGACTGGGTTTTTTCTGGGCGGATGGAATCGGGTTCACTGGTTCGGGCAACTTTTGTCAGCCCTAGGTTGAATCTATATCTAATTAGCTATGATAGTGAGAATTAAGCTAAGAAAAAGTTGAAATTATATATCATTAACTATGATAATGAGATTTGTGTTAAGAAAATGCTTAAATTGCATTAGCGATGTTCATGGATATCATGCTGAGATGCGATGAAGATGATGATCCTTGTGGGCAATGTATGGCATATGAGGTTGATATGAATGCCTAAGTTATTGATGTTATAGCTATTGAAATGCTCATTTGTGATGTTTACTAATGAAAAAACCCAAGTTACCTAAGTATGTGATTCACCTAAACCTAAGTGTAAACTTTATGATTAATTCCTTAAGATGAGCAAGCACTTAACAATGAAAATGAAACCCGAATTCACTTAAATAGGTGTCGTGAACATCGTATGCCTCACCTGATGTCCGTGTTGGGTGGTGAAACGGCTGAGTCAAGCAATGGATTAAATCCATGAGAAGGGGGCTGGGGTAGACTAATCTGCGAAGTGTTAGGGTGGCCACAGAGGTGGAAATGAGACCCTAACTCTCTTTTTAAGTTGAGATATGAGGATTAGGTGATAGAGACCCTCATCTAGGTTATGAATTAAGATGTTGTGAAACGGAAATAGGATATATGGCTTGTGTGATACATATTGTGGTATGACTCGGCCTTTATCAAGGTGTGGAAATGAGAAGTATCAATGTTATATGCTCCTAGGTATCCTTGTTGCAGACATGGGTTGTGTTAGTTCTCTTAGGGTAGAAAGCTAAACCCTAAGCTATGGACGGTGAATCGTGCATGTGAACACACTGCAATAGCTTCTACTTCACTAGGTACAAGTCAAGTAGTGTCAGGACGAGTAATAAAACGGAAAAAAAACTTATTTTTTATGACATGCTAATGATATATGTGCTCTTTATATTAGTTCCTTGTTGCTAAGGCTCCGATTGGTTTGCTGTAACTGGTCCAGAAAACTTATGAAGTGGAATTCCTATAGTTTTTCATGATTGGTTTAAAGTAAGTACAGGAATTTGAGTTTCATGACTTCCGGTGAGTTACAAAGTTACATGCAAAATAGAGTTCTTGAGTTCCTTCTTAAAAAGAGTGAAAAACGAGTTCCGGAACAACTGACAACATTTGTTATACAAGAATATTTTTCATTCTTCATAAATGACACATGTAATATATTTATGGGTAGGAATGTTAGCGGTGTTGATATGGTTTACTGCAAAATCATAACATAATATGACAAAACAATATACACTATAAGCGACATCAGTTAAAATATTTTACACTATAACTACCATTATCATTGTGGTTTATAAAATAAAATATATACGAATACTAAGAAAAAGTAATCACATCGTACTATGTGACAAAAAATGTGATTTGTCTAATATATTTTAATACTTCATATTTAAATAATATGATGTGAAAAATTATAATGAACTATAAGTCTATAACCATATGCAAAAGAACATACTAAAAATTAAGGTTGTACTTATTGTTAAAGAATGATGAACCAAAATTTATATTTACAAACACTTAAAATGTACATGTCATTACAATAGTTTGTACATATAAAGTAAAACAATATATAATAACGTGATATGAACCACAATATGTTCATAAACAATTTAATTATACCACATTAAAAAATTTAAAGGAACAACATCCGCATCATGACCGCTTGTTGACGTTATAATAGTTAAAAATATTATAATTAGTCACGGATATGATTTTTTCTCTATTTCTTTGCCGTCCTTACTTTTTATATTCACACAGTAAAATTAACAATTTTTTTAATTTGATTTTCATATTTACACTTACAACAAACCAATCACATGGAAGTGAATGGAACTTAAGTTCCCGAAACTGAACTAGAGTTCCTAGAAAATGAGTTACACATAGCTTATGACTTACACCAAACCAATCGGAACTTAAGTAGAAATGCAAAACATATATTCCTTGCAATGCTTAGAATTTACTTGAATTCTATCTACTCTCAAATGAAGAAAGTGGACAAAATTGTATTTTTATGCTTATACATATCTGCTCAGTTAGACACAGGCTAATGAAACCAATGAACAAAACTTTAAGTCATGAAGTCTAGTTGTGGGTCCCTCAGCTTGAATTCTGCCGTGAGTGACTTTCTAGGCGAATTTCTAGACCTTTGGTTGTGTCTAGTAGTTCGTGTAATACTAGGGTTTGCAGGATCAGCCTTGTGGGTGAGTTTGATGTGGGAATCAAATATGTAATCAAGTCTTCTTAATTAATGTGAATCTAGAAAGTGGTCAAGTACCTTATGGTGAAAAGTATTTTATAAAACTTATGTGAAATTCTGACAATCGTGGAATAAATGAATGGTATTAGTTCTAATCATTTTATTTGCCTCTTAATGCTTGTCTTCTGTTGGCCACGTGTATTTGTATCAGTGAGATTTAGGCTTTCGGATTAGTGCTTATGCCAGGACCACCTCTAACAATCATAATTTTTTGTTGCTTTATAGGAGTGGCACCTGAGAAGGATACCTTGGGGAGCACGAAGTTAGCAAGGACCTAAGCGCATATTGGTTGTGGCAACTGCTAGGGCCTTATCGTTGATTATGACGGCATTGGCGGCTCATCCAGACGAGATGACACCTTCGACTTTTGATGTGCCCTTGGTAAAGTTTATGAGGCAACTGTGAGCAACAAACAATGAAGGAGAACAATGATCACAAGAGAGACGACAATGACTTCTATTAGTATATAGACTTTCCTGTGCTTTTTACTTAGTCTATTTTTCTCTTTACTGTGTTATTCTTGTGTTTAGTTTTATCCCACATGGGTTATCTCTAAATCCTGTGGTCTTCTCTTGTCTTATAAAAGAGAACCATGTACTCCTTTTTTAATCATCTCAATAAGAGGATTATTAGCCGCAACTTCTAGATGGTATCAGAGCCTCCCGATCCGCCCTAACCCTGATCCTTTCCCTTCCCCCAAGCCGCCGCCCACTCTGCCCCAGCCGCCCACCCTGCCCCCCTGCTGCCGCCGACCTGCACCTCCCTTGGTGCCGCCACCACCACCACCAGCCCCTCCAGCCGTCGTCACCCCCTCCCCTACCTTTCTCCCTTGCCGCCCACCCCCTTCCCTCCCTTCTTCTCCACCGCAGCCCTCTCCTCTTCTTCCTCTGTCTCCACCGCCGCCCCCCTGCTGCCCGCCGCCACTCCACACCCACCACTAACATCTCCCGCCGCCACAACCACCCTCCCCATCCTCTCTTTTCTCTTGTTTCACTTCCCTAGTTCTTCGCTCACCATCTAGTTCGGCTACAGCCTTCCTTCGTCTCCGTACGCTCTTCCGGAAAGCTTACGTGCAGCCCGTGTCTTTTCCAGTTCTGGCACGTTGAAGGCGTAAGCCAGCTTTTCGCTTCTGCCTGCCTATGCCTCATGGTGGAATGATCTCTTCCCCATGGTGGCGTAGGTTTCTTACTTCTTTATATGCCCCGTGAGGGTCTTCTGAGGTCCATGTGGATCTCCTACTTGCTACGACTACTAGTCTATGTGGTGGACTCCTGCTACTGATTACTACTACTACTGATTACTACTATTATGCTCTGGTCTGATGGCGACTCCAGATCTCCCGCGCACTCTCTGTGTTACTACGGTGAAGTTGGACAGTTCCAACTATCACCTATGGGCTGCCTCCTATGAGTTGTATGTTAAATCCCAAGGTCGCCACTCTCATCTGACTACAAAAGGCTCGTCTCTTCCTGCCCCTGATGCTGACGAGAAGACGAAACAAGCCTATGATCTCTGGTCCAAAGAGGACTATGGGGTCATGACATGGATGGTCAACAGCGTTGAAGCCAAGATCAGCCAGTCTCTGCTACGTCTTCCGACTGTCAAAGAAATGTGGGAGCAAGGTTGAAAATGTGTGAGGCATAACGAGACGTTTTTGTCTCAGTGAGACGAGGCGTAAGCCTCAAGGCGTTTGAGGCGTAAGCCTCAAAATATGTATGAGGCGGTCATAAAAAATAAATTTATACATGTATTTACATATATATATATATATATATATATATATATATATCTTATGTGTATGAATGTGTATATAACAAAATATGTATATACAAGCACAACAATATGAAATAGTAAGTATATCTGAAACTTAATAATAATAATGGAGACTAAAGACCCACCAGAATGACAATAAATATGTAAAAAATAACAAGATATCAATTCTTTATACTACTAGAATAAAAGATTGCAATAGATAAACTGAATTTCAAATTAGTAGGAACGAGGAACCAAAATTAGTTAACGATGATATGAAATTCACCAACATAGTGAATAAGGTAGCAAACAAAGAGAAATTTAACAATTAAGATTGAAAGATGTTACTCAGAAAATGATGATTAAGTGTTTATTAATGAAAAATAACAAACAACTACAAGAACTTTGATTTTTTTGAAAAAAGTGTTTTTAATAAACTTAGGAAGTAGACAATTTGGTGGTTAACATAAGACATCATCATTCAGAATTGAGGCGTGAGCCTCAATAAAGCCTCAGAGCCTCATTGCTTTGAGGCGGGCCTCAAACATTGTGAGGCGTAAGCCTCAGTCCTAGACACTGAGGTGTAAGCCTCAAGGCGCATTTGGGATAGCCTCGCCAAGAGGCGTAAGCCTCGAGAGCCTCAAGGCGGGTTTTTTATTACCATGTGTGGGAGCAACTCTCTCATGTTTACTCGCACCAACAGAATCCTAAGAAGGTCTTTGAGATCTTCAAGCAACTTGTCAAACAGGAGTATTCTGCTACTGACTCCGTCGAGGATTACTACAACTCCTGTTGTGCCCTCTGGGATGAGTTCCAGGTGTATCATCCTCTTTCTACTGACATCGATGAAGTTCATCGACAGCGGAACGAACTTATGTTAGTTTAGTTTCTCGCGGGCCTACCTGCTTCCTTTACTGGTGTTGTGGACCAAATTCTCTCCAGCGACCCTTTACCCACTCTCCGTGATGTGCTAAAAAGGGTCCAGTGCTTACCTTCTGTGTCCCAGTCCGTGTCTGGCTCTTCTGATGGGGCAGCTCTCGCTGTCCGCTCTGGTAATTCCTTTCGTGGTCGCGGTCGTGGCAAAGGTCGTGGCCGCGGAGGACGTTCTTCTGCTCCTGGTCGTGGCTCTGGAGCTGATCCTGTGGAGTCCCGCTACTGCACTCACTGCAAGCGCACCAACCATACTGAAGATCGTTGCTGGATCAAATACGGCAAACCTGACTGGGCCAATAAAGTGATTTCTGACCAAACTGAACCTGCTCCACCAACAGCTGACTGGATCCGCTCGGAATTTGAAAAACTGCTTCAAGCTCGCCTGGCTTCCTCTACTGGTGCGTCAAATGATGGTAGCGTCGCCCTTCTAACCAAGATTGGTAAACCTTCATGGGTGATTGACTCTGGTGCGACTTCTCATATTTCTGGCAATCCTACTTTATTCTCTAAATTGCAGAAGACATCTTTTATACCGCCTGTTACTTTAGCTGATGGCTCTAAATCACTGGTTACTGGAATTGGTGATATAAGTTCTATTGGTAGTCTGCCACTGCAGTCCACTCTTTATGTCCCTAAGTTTCCCCTTAATTTACTATCTGTCAGTAAAGCTGTGAAGAGCCTTCGTTGCTCAATTACGTTTGATCTGGATGGTGTTAAGTTTCAGGATATGCACACGAGGATGACGATTGGTTCAGGCCATGAGGGACCGGATGGGCTCTACTACTTGGACGATCCGAAGCCAGCTGCATATTTGACATCATCTGTGGCCGACATTCAGTGGCATTATAGATTGGGACATCCCTCTGCTGTAAAATTAAAAGCTTTATTACCTGATGTAGCTAGTTCTGTTTTTCATTGTGAGACATGCCAGCTTGGCAAGCAAACTCGTGCTACTTTTTCACCAAAATTTTGCATTAGTTCTAAAGCTATCTTCGATATTATACATGCTGATGTTTGGGGTCCATGTGCTGTGACGAGTACTTCTGGTTTTAAATATTTTCTGAGCTTCATTGATGATTTCTCTAGAACAACCTGGTTGTTCTTACTAAAAGATAGATCTACCATTCTTGAGAAAATTACTGACTTCTTTGCTGAAATCCGTACCCAGTTTGCTAAGCCCATTAAAATTTTGCGCACTGACAATGCTTTGGAGTTTATGCAAGCCTCTGTTAGTAGTTTTTGTCGTCGCCAGGGCACCATCCACCAAACTTCCTGTGCCTATATCCCGCAACAAAACGGTGTCGCTGAACGCAAAAACCGTCATCTCCTTGAAGTTGCGCGTACCCTTCTTTTTCACTACCATGTTCCTCAGTCCTTTAGGCCCGAGGCGATATCTACTGCTTGCTACCTCATTAATCGTATGCCATCCTCTGTGCTCGGCAATAAGATTCCATATCAGGTCTTGTTTCCTGATGCACCTCCTTTCTCTGTGCCTCCTCGTATCTTTGGGAGCACGTGCTTTGTTAAAAATCTCCGGCCTGGCCTTACCAAATTGGATCCTAGAGCAACTAAGTGTGTTTTCTTGGGATACTCTCGCAATCAAAAAGGGTATTGGTGCTACGATCCTGTTTCTAAAAAGTGGTTTGTCTCTGCGGATGTCGTATTCTTTGAGCACATGCCTTTCTATTCTCCGGTTGGTTCTGCACTCACATCGGATTTACTGGTTGATATACCTTTACCTGTTGTAGATGATTTGATTGATAATTCTGATGCCGCCTCCCCACCTGAAATGCCACCTCTGAAAGTGTATCACAGAAGACGGAAGCCGACAGCTCCCTCTATGGCCTCTCCATCGTCTTCATCCTCTGTGCCAGATCAAACACCTCCGCAGGTATTTTCTGACCTTGATCTCCCTATTAGCCTGCGAAAAGGGACACGGACTTGTACTAAGCATCCCATTGGGAATTTTTGTTCTACTGATAATCTGGGTGCTAATTTTGCTAATTTTACTACGGCCCTTTCTGCTATATATGTTCCTAAAATTGCTGCTCAGGCCATTAAAAATCTTGCATGGCGTCAGGCTATGGAAACCGAAATGCAGGCGCTTACTGAGCGCAATACATGGCAACTTATTGATCCACTTGCTGATTGCTCTCCTGTTGGCGGTCGCTGGGTCTTCACAGTCAAGTATCAACCGGATGGAACTGTTGAACGCCTTAAAGCGAGACATGTAGCTAAAGGTTATACTCATACCTATGGGGTCGACTACTTTGAGACTTTCTCTCTGGTGGCACGGTTGAACTCTGTGAGAATTCTTATTTCTATTGCTATTAATTCTGACTGGCCTCTGTATCAGCTTGATGTCAAGAATGCTTTCCTGTATGGTGACCTTCATGAAGAAGTCTACATGTCACAACCCCCTGGTTTTGTTGCTCAGGGGGAGTCCTCTAAAGTATGCAGACTGAAAAAGGCGATCTATGGCTTGAAACAGAGTCCCAGAGCTTGGTTTGATAAATTAAGCACTATTCTTCAGAATTTTTCATTCAAGCGCTCCCAGTCCGATCACTCAGTCTTTGTCAAGAATACTCCTGCTGGCATTATTATTCTCATTGTTTATGTTGATGATATTATCCTCTCAGGAAGTGATCCTGCTAGTATTCAGTCCACCAAGCACTACCTGGAAAAACATTTCGTCACTAAAGATCTTGGGTCTCTCAGGTATTTTCTTGGGATAGAGGTGTCCCGGTCTTCTTCTGGCCTCTGCTTATCTCAGCGCAAGTATGTTCTGGATCTACTGTCTGAAACTGGTCTTCTAGGTGTTAAGCCTGCTAGCACACCTCTGGATCCGAACACCGACTGGGATGATGAGAATTCTCCTGCCTATCCTGACAATCATCAATATCGCAGAATGGTCGGCATAGTCACAAATTCGGTATTCGGGATACGTACGGTGGAGCTGAAAAATTCGGAATTCGGGAATTATGTGGGAAATTCGGATAAAAAACGGTAAAAGTACGGTCAAATTCGGTCAAAGTACGGTCAACTATTCGGGAAAAAGTCGGCAAAAAGTCGGCAATATATATATATAGTCAGGCTAGTGTACACTCGAGTGTACCGGAGGCACCGTACATCTCAGTCATTTTTAAAGATGCAGTAACTTTTTGAAAATTCTAAACCGTTGATCTTCTTAAATATCTTAAGAACATACATATATGTATATATGTATGTATGTATGTATGTATATATATATGTATAGATATATACATATATACATACATATATATATATGTATAGATATATACATATATACATATATATGTATACATGTATACATATATATGTATATATATACATGTATACATATACATATACGCATGTATATATATACATGTATATATATATACATATATATACATGTATATATGTATACATATGTATATATATGTGTATGTATATATATATATATATATATATATATATATATATATATATGTATGTATGTCTATACTTTGGACATATATATATATATATATATATATATACACACACACATATGTATATACTTTGGACATATATATATATATATATATATATATATATATACATATGTATATACTTTGCACATATATAAATACCACCGTACAGTAGCGAATAAAACGGGAAAAAAACATTTAAAATGCGAATAAAACGGAAGTCGCGTTTAAAACGCGAATAAAACGCGAATAACGCGTATAATACGGCAGGACAGTATTAAACGACCGTCACATACGGCAGCTGAATTATACGCGTTTAAAACGCGAATTTTTGAAAAAAACGCCGATTATTGTGACTATGATGGTCGGTAAACTCATCTATCTTACTGTTACACGGGCCGATATTACTGCTGTTGTTGGATTGGTTAGTCGTTACCTAGATAAGTCTCGACGGTGCCATTGGGATGATGTCTGTCATATTCTGAAATATCTGAAAAGTTCTCCTGGAAAAGGCCTGCTTTACAAGAAACATGGACACTGCAAACTTCTTGGCTATCTGATTCCGATTACGCTGGCAGCAAGGTTGACCGTCGATCTACTTCTGGCTACTGCACGTTTGTGGGAGGCAACCTTGTCACTTGGCGAAGCAAGAAGCAGTCTGTAGTTGCTCGTTCAAGTGTTGAAGCTGAATATCGTACCATGGCACACACTACCTGTGAACTATTCTGGATTAGGAGCTTACTGAAGGACTTTGGTATCTCTGACTCGTCTCCTATTCCAATGTATTCTGACAACAAAGCAACTACATTCATTGCCAGTAACCCTACTTTCCATGAGTGGACCAAGCACATTGAGGTGGATTGTCATTTTGTCAGCGAAGCTGTTCTCTCTGGCCAGGTCTCTACTCCCTATATTCATACGACTGATCAGGTGGCTGACATCTTCACAAAGATTCTACCAAAGACAAGGTTCACTGCTATGACATCCAAGTTGCGCGTGATAGACATCTACGCTCCAGCTTGAGGGGGAGTATTAGTATATAGACTTTCCTGTGCTTTTTACTTAGTCTATTTTTCTCTTTACTGTGTTATTCTTGTGTTTAGTTTTATCCCACATGGGTTATCTCTAAATCCTGTGGTCTTCTCTTGTCTTATAAAAGAGAACCATGTACTCCTTTTTTAATCATCTCAATAAGAGGATTATTAGCCACAACTTCTAGAACTTCTAAGGAGCAGATATGACGAAGACGATGATGATGACAGAGACGTTGACGATCAGGTATTGACCTGAAGACTACGGAGACAAAGATTGCCATGCGGGTAGCCAACCATAACAGCAACACCCGCCTAATCGGAAAAGATGGCCCTGCATGCAGTCAACTAATGGTAGTAGCCACCCGTGGCAGAGACATCTTGCCTCCTTTCTAGGATAGGGTCCCTAGAAAGACAGATCTGATACCATGTTGAAATAAGGAATTGACAATGTATTGACAATATATTTAGATGTGTTAGATACTAGAGAGATGCTATGCCTAGGTTTTGGAAAGCGTGAAGCGGGAGGCGTGCGGATTGCCCCCCTTGAAGCGCGAAGCGGGAAGCGGGTTTTGAAGCAGACTAATACGGGCACGTTTTGGAAAGGTGGTTTGCATTGTTTTTAGAAAAATCAGAAAAACTTAGAATAACTTGCATTTCACTTTCTCCCTTCGGGATGGATCTAGACGGGTGCAATACATCCACATGGGATTATTTGACACAACCAAACTTTAATCACCCATGTCCACACTAATTGTGATAGAAAATAGAATAATCAGATTAATTTCTAATTAGAGTAATTACATTTTCGAGTCATATTATCAGACTCATAATGATATAGTTAAAATTTAAAAACAACAAGGAAGGTTAAATCTCGATGTATGACACATGGAAGTAATGACTATTGAATTTACAGTAAATAGATTAATCGTAACATCAATAATCACAGTAATTAATTATGTGACAACAACATATTACATTCATTATGGAATCATGCAATCATATAGAAGTGTCATGATGGCATGCATCCATTCATCTGACACAATGAAATTGTGCAACAACCAATAGCGAAAAAATTCATTATACATGTGACAGAATGATGTGCTTTCATATAGGAGCTTACGTGATGAGATTGCGGAACATCAAAAAAATGCAAATTCAAACATAGAAGGAAGAGGATTTAATACTAATATTATATCATCAAAAATCAAAAATCGCAGGAACATGATGCAACATCAAAAAAGTCATGCAACTTAGCAATTATCATATTGCAAACTCTACAAATGACAAGATGACAGTACATAGTTCTTATACATATGTATATAGTGTACAAACAACAGTGACTAATTAAAGATACTAATTATCAAACTGATTATTACACCTATTAAAATACATAATTTTCTTTTTTTTAATTCATTAGGTGATTGGGCAAGTTTCAAGAATACTTGTTCTGAAGCACCCTGAAGCGGCCGCTTAAGTGGACCCAAAAAAGCGGCCTGAAGGGGGGAAAAGAGAACAAAAGCGGCCGCTTCAGTGCAAAACACTTCAAGGCCAGCTTCAGTAAAAATTACAACAGGATATATGCTTAGACGCTTAAGCAGGCACTTCACCCGCTTTTTTATTCACTGTGCTATAATATATATAGAAGTGGTGGATACAACTCTATAGGACCGGCTGACTTATTGGATTATGACTTATACGAGCTTATAGACACAGGCCATATTACAGGACTTAATATCCCCTTTTACTTCTAATAGATAGATAGAACCATGTGTTTATTCTCTAAACGGAAAATCATTGGTTGTTTATTCTCTAAAAGCTAGCAATCTAAATTCAAGTGATGGTGACATATACCAAACCTCGGGGTTATTTGCATCCTAACCCTAATATTGTTTATCCATGAAATATTAACCCTTACATAGATACATCATCTATGTAGACACAAAGATCACATTTCACCATTTTATATTTGGGCAAGGCCTCATTTCTATAATGAAGATTGTTAGGAAGCAGGGTAGCTTTCCAGAGTGCATATTGTAACTCCAATGCTTCTTAAAAAATCAAATCATGCGATTTTCTTTCTAGAGGAGATGGGAGTGCTATTGCCAATTTCCTTTTACTCCTTTGAGCTTTTTGAGGAAGTGGCAAATTCTGATCTAAACTTAGAAATGTGAGATTATTGGGATTGCCAAGCGCTAGAGTATAGAGTGAGGGTATCAAGGAAGATGAATATCACCGTTTTTAAAGATGGTATCCATTTGATGGACTAGAGGCTCTTCTAAGTGACTGTGATGTCAATTAAAAAAGGCCTCCTGCTCTTGGGAGGGTTGGGCCACCTACTGTGGTGATCCTTACACTGGGTTCAGGAAGAACATCGACAGAGATGTATGTGAGTGGCTTGCATGTATCACATATGGAGGGAAAGAAAAAAGAGGAAATCCTTTTGGGGGTCTCTTTTGAAGAGCTTCTCTAATGCAACCTATTAGACTGAAAATTTGATGGACAGCCATTGAACTATGTAATAAGGAGTATAATTATGTATTCTTTACGCTCGGAATGAGATTGAGATATCCACGCTTCTTTTAAAAACCTTATGTCGTATTACGATGGCACTGCAATACTTCCTGTCTAGGTCGACCTCCATGCTATCTCCCATGTATCATTGTTGCAGGGTCAAACATCTAGGAACAAATTGAAACAACTAATCAAGTTAGAGAATGAAAGATTGGGAACCTGTATTCCATCTAGGACTTTGATGTGATGTGCAAAAACAATCATCTTCTGGGATGGAAGTCCAACGGGTCCATTATCAAGGTTGCCTGCACTCTCAGTGTCAATAAACATGTAATGGTTCCAAATCCACTCTCTAAAGGCTGACAGTTTGGCGACTCCAAGCTCGTGATCATTGAGATATTTAGCACTCTGCGGGCTGTGTCCTTTACCTAGAATCCAATAGAAAACAATTAGATCTATACAAGAATTTTCAGATTTCGACATTGATATAAGCATACTGAAAACTGACAACAAACAAGCTATACAGTCAATGAAAAGTATGGAAACTGGGCAGTAATGGAGGTTACTGATCAATAAGCACATGGCTACAGATATGATGTATGCTACTGCCACACAACTTATTCATAAACTATTAATGATACAAGCAGTATATATGTCGCTGTATAAATTCTTGACGACAACAAAAAATAAATTTGAGAATAAAACCAGGAAAGAGAAGAAATTTGATAATAATCTAGCATATTCATGAAACCCGTAACAGAAAACATTCATTAACATCATCATCTAAGCCTCAATCCCAACCATGTTGGCATCGGCTACATGGATCCTTCTTTTCCAATCAGCTCTGTTATGGGCCATACTCTGGTCAAGATGTAAAAATTCAAAATCTCGCTTTATAAGTTCTTCCCAAGTTAATTTAGATCTGCCTCTGCTTGTTTTCATTGTGCTCGACTCAATAATCTTACTTTGAATAGGTGCATTTGTCGAACAGAAAACATTGTAGAAGTAAAATATTACTGTTAGTTTTGCTGATAGAACAGCCTTCGCCAGAAGGGTCACTGGGAACTAGAGGATTTTGACAATGTACGATAGGTTCAACTTGGCATTCAACATCCCTAGAGACATCTTTCGCGACAGAAGCTGCAGCAAGAACGATGTCAGGACCCTTTAGCTTGACTCTTAATATTTGTCGTCGCTTTGGAGGTAACTGTTTCATGACATGCTCTTTTAGTCGTCGTATCTATATAAAGAAAGGTCAGAAGTTTCAGAACAAAAGTACAGAAAAGGCAAAAAATAAAAGATTGATAGCATAGAAAGTTGCAAAGAACTAAAGACGTAAGCTCTGATGTAGGCAGTAGAGGAAATAAACACTATGATTTTGAAAACGCAAAAGGGTATTGATAAATTGTCATCAATAAAATCTGATGTTCCTGATTTTGCAATATGCCCCGCTGTGCAGTAGGGAAACACAGGCATTATCTCATACTTTGTCTCACACAATTGCCACATCCAAGGGAAACCTTAAATTGTTTAGAGCACGACCACTCACTTATTATCTGTGGACAGGCATCCCCCACTTCTGCAGGAAGAAAAAGGGGATGAAAGCATGCTACACCCCCTTTTGGCCACCCTTTCCTCTTGACTGCCTGCCAGTTTATGAAAGGTAATACTTCCAATCTCTCATTTCCAAAGAGAATTTCCTGATGGAAGGGCATTCACCTAATGATCAACCATAAACTTCAATAGCCATAGCTTTTTCTTAGACTATAAATTGTATGAAATTTTCTTTGGCAGATTTTGGCCTATTCTAGCAAAAGTTGGATTTTAACTAAATATATAACATAAGAAGATAAGTATGGACCAAGTGGTACGAGTTGCATTTCAAATTTCGGAACATTTTTTATTGCATTTGGATATCAAATCCAAGGTCAAAGAGTTGCGATTGATATGAAAACCAATCATTTTTACAACTAATGATATAACTCAGAAGCACATATACAAAGAATATGTTTACCTACACAATTTATCATTAAAGATAGATTTTGGCGTCCTGCAGCAATATGTTTGTCATGTGGTTTTATAAATAGTTGCCTCGTTTGTCTGTCTGTCTTGATTGTTCCCTTTAAGTAATCAGATTTGTTTGTGTAGAAAATCCAAAGCAGTAGACGAAAGTCTAAAAGACAGTTTTAACGTGTTTCTGCAATATCCCCAATATTGGGATCCTACGTTCACAAAGGGAGAGTGTATATATAGGAGAGGTGGCTAGGGTTTGCCCTCGCTTCTTACATGAAATTGTGCATCATTGCCCATAGAGTAAGATATGGGCCTTCCCCAGAGGCCCATTACCTCCTGCACTCCTCCTCAAGTTGTGTAGATATTTCCGAATCACAACTTGCCACTAATGCATTGCAAAGAAGACTAAAATAGGCCTCTAGTGATTATATCAGCCACTAGTTCTTGAGACTTTAGATAGAGGAGTCGGAAAGCCTCATCAAGCTTCTCTCAAGTAGTGTCGATCAATTTCAACATGCTTAGTTCTATCCCGTAGAACAGTTTACTTGCAAGATTAGTGGCCGCATGATTGACACAAAAAGTCTCAATGTGCTTCGCAGGAGAAACACCAATGTCTTTAGAATCAGTTTTACCCATAATAGCTCAGTTAGCCCATCTGAGATGGAAGGCAATTCTGCTTGAGCACTGGATTTGGCTACAAGTGCTTCTTTTTGTTACTCCATATGATAAAATTACCTCCAAGGTACACACGGTAACCACTGGTAGATCGTCGATTGTCTTAGGACCCAGCCCAATTAGCGTCTATAAAGGTAACTAATTTAAGATGAGTTTTGCACTGGCGGAAGAAGTATAGAGTTGGGACAGCAGCCTCTGCAAATTGCCAATGTCTAAAGAAGACAGCCATGATATCTCTGTGGTGGCATCGCCTTGTTAGAACCATCGAACAGGACTTCGACTTCGAGCCGACTTCGACGGGTGTGGACATGGAAGTTTGTGGAAATGTCGAGGATTTTTACAACCAAACTTAGACGCAACTTCGACAAAAATTAAGCTAAAAATAGTCATTTTGTGATGAAAATCGACAAATTTCATAAAATCTAACTAAAAAACACAATATTAGTTTACATATAGCCTTCCATATAGGTTTACATATGTAGATAAATACACAATTACATACAGTCGTCTCCGAACTACAGAGTATTTCCATATATAAAGTTTGTGACACTAAACAAACTACATAAAAATCGTGTAAATCTATGGTAGATTTAGTAGAGAGGGGGTCGGTCTATTACTATTAGCTTAGAATAGTAAAAAACAACATCAAAATCATCTTACCTCAAGCTCCAACACTTTTTCCCCCTCACACAGCAAACTCCACAAAACACCAAAACAATGTTGCCAACTTCGACGACTTCAACAGATGTTGAGGACATTGTGGAATTTTTTAGTGGATTTGGGTCAACTTCGTCGATATACGAGGAAATGTCGACAACTTTGACGAAATGTCGAGGATATTGTGGAATAAGGATGTTTACGTGGATTCGACGTCGCCAGCGGTCGACATAGACATTATCGGCGAAATTTCGCCCCATGTCGAGGAAATTTAGTACTATGGTTAGAACCTTTGTTCTTCTTCCATTTTCCTTTGGCAGAGAGATTGTTTGGCTTCTTCTCAGGATGTCACAACCAGCAGTGGTAGGTATAATGGTTCTGACGACCACAATGAGAGCAGGGAGTCTTGACCTTTATTTTTGTGAGAGGTGGCCAGAGCATTATATTCTGTATTCAGACTCTCAAGGAACCATGATACCCTTGCGCCTTTCATTATTCAGAACTTTACAATCGACTTGTTCAAGAGTGGAAAGGGAATAAAGGCCCAGAAAAATGGCTTTTAGTTCGTTCATATTCAATGTTGAGAGCAGATAAGAACTGAATGATCTATTTCTCATTTTTTCCAAAAATATTTGGAATCTTTTTTGCAGCCTCAATCTTCAATAAGATAGTAATCCAGGTCTTCCCACTTGGATATGAGAGAACTGAAGTAAGTTGTCATAGACAATGACCCATGATTTAGACCATATATTTCAATAGTTAACTGATATATCCTAATAGTATCATGCTTGTGGCCATACATTTAATTGAGTGTTAGCCACATAAGACGAGGAGTCTTTTTCCTCATGGTCATTGGTTGTATTTCCGAGGAGCAAGAACAAACTATTCATTATTTAATCTAGTTGTCATTAGAGTACCAAGTATCATACTGCTTCGATTAATTGTCATCAGGTTTCTTTCCCTGTAATGTAGATTTCAGCGGCGACAGCCCACATCATGTAGCTAGAATGAGTTAGTTTGGCTGGGGTAATTTGATTCCCATCAACTTTATTTTGAAACTCTTTGACAATAGATTCCATCACGGTAAAAACTGGGTTGCTGAAGAGTGGAAAGAAATAAGATAGTTTGTGTTAAGTATGTGTGTGATGCTGGCTGGAAACCCAGATCTAGTTGTCCATTGACTAATTATATTAGAAGGCTTCCTGACACGTTAGTAGAAAGCTCTTTGATTTGCTTGGGGCTGATGTCTTCACGTTATTTAACATAAAGTAAAAATTTTGAAGCCAATTAAAATTTTTTAACCCTAACGCGTTAGAGCCAAGTCCTTTTATTTTCTTAGGGCTGATGACTTCACGTGCTCGCAGATCACGTGTGAAGTCAAATTGCTGAAGCTAATTATCAACTTCTGATCTGTAATCTAAAAACCAGCGACGAAAGAACAAGACTTGCCGAGACTTGTTGATATCTCCGCTTGGCTTGAAAGGCAAAATGGAGCACACCCGCAAAGAGGTTGTATTGTGACTCTTATCTATGTGTGATCAATAAAAAACAAAACTTTGTCAATGATTAAACATCAGACGGTAATGTATGTTGATGAAAAGGAAACCCGATGTATGTGGTGATGACAAGAGAATATAGCAGAGGCATAAACAAGAGAAAGACGGTTATAGCTTGGATCTGGCTCGACTACATGGAGAAATAGTAACTATAACATCCCAGGATTTGAGGCCTCGGATATAATGATCTTAAAATGAATGATTGAACTACCCATATCACCAAAGTGCACCTCCTTTTCTGGGAGCCAATCACTAAAAAACTCCATAGTTTAACATGCTCAGCTTGGAGTAGTACTAGGATAGGTTACCAGTCGGGAAGTTGATCCTGGCTTGCGCGTGAGTGGAGAAAAGCTGCGTAGTTAAGGCTAGTGGTGGTCTGTGGGGCCAGTCATCATTCCTGAAACTCTACTAGAGCCTAGGGCAGTGGGCCCGAGTGTTACAAATGGTATCAGAGCAATAACCCCTCCAGTAGGTGGGCCCACATGGGCATGTGGCATGCCAGTCTTGAGTCGTGAGGTCCAGGCAAGTTGGAAAGGGTTGTCCATGGTGATGTAGCCACCCTTGCGCTGTATTTCATGATTGGGAGCCGGGTGTCCATGAGCCATTCTAAGTCTGCACTGAAATGGGGTGATATTATGAGGCCATATAATTGAGTCTTGACGAGGACGTCAAGAGTCTAGGTGGGGGAGATTATAACATCTGAGGATTTGAGGCCTCGGATATAATGATCTTAAAAGAATGATTGGACTACCCATATCACCAAGGTGCACCTCCTTTCATGGGAGGCCATCACTAAAGAACTCCATAGTTAAGCGTGCTCAGCTTGGAGTAGTACTAGGATGGGTGACCAGTTGGGAAGTTGAACTTGGCTTAAGCGTGAATGTAGAAAAGTCGCGTAGTTAAGGCTAGTGGTGGTCTGTGGGGCCATTCGTCATTCCTGAAACTCTACTAGAGCCTAGGGCAGTGGGCCCGGGTGTTACAATAACAAGTTGTGGAATAAACTATGCACATTGGTGACACAACTAAATGAAAGATCAAGCACTCACAAGATCCCAACAAGGGAAGATTTGGTGGACTTATATCAGTAAGAGAATACATTGAACATGATGTGATACTATGTAGAAAATCTGAAGCGGTCAACACAAGTGTAAACAACAGAGTTTTAATGTGGTTCGCAAATATTCCCGAATATAGGGATCCAACGTCTACAGAGAAAGAAGAGCTACTTATCATTTTTGTTGTGTGAATAAATGAGAGTAGGAAGATTGGAAGAGTATATATATAGGTGCAGTGGCCAGTATTTACCCTCGCTTCCCTTACATAGAATTCTACATCACTGCCCACAGAGTAAGATATGGGCCTCCCCCATAGGTCCATTACCTCCTATAGTTTGGCAGCTCTTGATATTGTGTTGCCACGCTTATTAACATAGAAGTCGGGAAGCATGGAATCTCTAGTACCAGAAAATTTACATGGACGTCCAAAAAAAGGAGAAGAAACAACAATGTGTGTATGTAACTATGTATCAACACTCCCCCTCAAGCTAGAGTACATAGTCATGTAGCCCCAACATGCCGCCCATACACGAAGATAGAAGGATATAAATGGTTTTGTAAGAATGCCTGCTAGTTGTTCTCCTATCCGCACATGAGGTGTAACTATTTTCTTGTCCATTACTAAGTTGTAGAGAAAGTGATGGTCCACTTTTATGTCTTGTATGTTTAACGAACATCAAATTTTCAGTTAGATGTATAGCTGCTTGATTGTCATTTTCAATGTCATTAGATTTTTAAGTGGGATTTGGAGTTCGTGAATACTTGACTGCACAGATTGTAGTTCATAGCAAGCCTGCCTCATTGCTAGTTTACTGCTTCAGTACCTGATTCGAGCGACAATGAATTGCAATTTGCTTTTGCAAGCCACAAGGTGTGGAAAACCCAAAAGTAGATCAGATGTATATGACATCAGCAGCCCAATCAGCATCAGCACAGACTTCTAACTGAAATTTGTGTAGGTGGGAATTTTTAGAGTAGGTGAAACCTCTTCTTGATGTTCCTTTTAGATATCTTAAAATTTTGCGAACTAATTCCAGTGTGAATCTATTGGAGTATGCATGAATTGACCGAACACTCATCATTGAAAGTGCCAAGGCGAGTGAGTGTAAAGTAAATGAGTTTTCCCACAATACATCTGTAGTTTTCAGGATCATTGTAGTCTTCTTCATTAGTTAGAATAGGATTCAATGATCCTTCTGAGAAAAAACTGGCTTGGCATGACTCGTTCCGGTTTCCTGTAGTACATCAAGGACTTGTTTTCCTATGAGACGTGTTAGAATAGTCTCACGCCTCTCAGTTATGGGTTGATTCCTAGGCTTATAAGGTGTGTGCTCCCTTCACTCATAGCCAATTGGATTTGGGTTGAATACCACACATTCTAATATGGTATCAGAGCAAATTTCGTCCTAGGGAACTGTGCCCTAACCTCTCCGTCTCCTTCCCCGCGCAAGACGGTCACCTCTTTTGACCGTAGTCGCTAGCAGCGCCTCCACTGGCAGAGAATGGTACCGGCGTCGTCAAACAGCCAGTCGGCGGCGGCCACCAGCAGCAGCGCAGACCCAACCAACCGCTGAGGACTGCCACGCCGCTAGCTGCTCACGACAGCTCTCTAGCCGCTATGCCAGAGGTCCATAGTTACATTTGCTACATCCTAATCACATCTCCCCCAATGTGTGGGGTTGTGGATGCGTCAAATTTGCATCATTGATTCAGTACAGTGACATGTATCTCTTTGTCACTTTGACTACCCTGTGACGTATATTTCTATCACCCCTCTTTGTCTCTTATAGGCGTGTATCTTGAAGCTAGCTCAGCCCAATATCACAGGCTACATCATGGAGGAAAAAAAAGGCATCAATCGTCTATAATAAGTTGTCATCAAGCCCTCTAACAAGTTGAACACAAGAATTATTTACTTTGGATGAATGTTGTCCATACAGTATTGGAGTCTCGTGACAAGGCAAAACATTTAGATTTTGATCCTCCTGTAGTCACTAACAAAGGCTGCTCAGAATGGAAGCGTCATAACAGTTTGGTGCAGACGTGGTTGTCGGGAAGCATGGAACCTGGAATCGCAACTAGGTTCATGTTCTACTCTACCGCTAAAGAAATACGGGATGTAGTGAAAAGGTATTATTCTCAAGAAAAGAACACTCTCTTCAGTTTATGATATATGACTGCTTGTTTGCAGAATGATAGGTAAACAAACCGTTGGAAGAGTACTTTGGGATGATCCAAGCTATTGCTCAAGAACTGAGTTTTTATCATCTATTGACCATCCAAGAACAAGGCAAGGATAGGGATAATTTAGTTACAGATTCACAACAAAGTTCTTATCCGGCTTGTGTTCTTCACTCAGTTCTATCCATAGTGTTATCTTGGCTACTGAAAAACTTCCCGGCTTGGAGGAAGCTTATTTACAAATTATGCAGTCCAACTTTGAGCCAGTTTATTCTACAGATGTTCCTTCTCCTAGAGAATCTCATGCATTTGTTGTTGCTGCAGTTAGAGGGGGGCGTATAGGTACAGATCAAGGAGGTGGCACGTGACCTAAGTGCACTTTATGTTTCCGTATGGGATACATTGTACAGAAAGATGCATCGTAGACCTTTTGCACAACTAGGGGAACAGCCAGCTTTACTGGCAATATTGAGTCATCTAAGCCTCCTTCTTCGAGTTCTGGCATCACTCTTACCAAGGAGGAATATGATAGATTCATTCTGGCTACCTAGCACCCGAGTTCGGGCTCTTCTTCAACCAACTTGGTGTCTACTATTGTAATCAGGCAATTGGCTTTACTGGCTTCCAGTCCTTCATGGGTAGTTGACTCTGGAGCTTCCTAGCATATGACTGCTATGGGGACATTGCTTCACTCCACTGACTCACATATTCCACACCAATCTGTAACATTAGCATATGGATCCATAGAATTAAATGTCCGATTTCGATGTCGTGTCTGATGGCCCAGAAACAGAAATTTTTTGAAATTTCGCACTAAAATTTCGATATTTACGGCCCTAACGATTTCGATGACCAAATAAGCGAATTAAATCATGAAAATTTACCAGGATGATCTAAACGCCAAGATCTACTCAAATATGCAATAATATTTCATATTGGATATGTGGGGGGTCTCCCACATTTGTAAGTGAAGGAAGCTGAACAATTTCGATAGAATTTCGATGGCAATTTTGATGGCAAAATGATGGTATTAAGCTTTGAAATTCTGCAAACACAAAGTCTAGACATAAACACACTAGATTATATAATAAATTTATATGTTTACAGGTTAGGGTGGGATCCATGTCTTGATGAGTGAGTGCACAAATGAACAGAAATGTCAAGTCTGCTAGACAGTTAGAGACTAAGTCTATTACAAACTTACAAATTTCAAGTTTAAACAACTACTACTAGACTTTAAAACTTGCAGTTACTTACAACTTACAAGTTA
This sequence comes from Alisma plantago-aquatica, assembly GCA_963693085.1. Lineage (NCBI taxonomy): Eukaryota > Viridiplantae > Streptophyta > Magnoliopsida > Alismatales > Alismataceae > Alisma > Alisma plantago-aquatica. Next base: position 1,589,619,375 of record OY856409.1, read on the forward strand.
CAAGTTACAAGTACAACTTGCAAGCTTACAAATTACAACTTATAATATATAATTATAAAATAAAACAAATTAACAACTAACAAACTTACACATTATGATGTTCCATAAGTCTTGCGTAGTAGTAAACTAGGAGTCCAACAATCCTAGTTGAAGCTTGAGTGCCGTGGTGGTTCTTGTCCTTGTGGTGGTTGACCATACATATCATCATTGTCAAGTCCGTTAGACTGTCAAGTCCGTTAGACTGTAAATGAGTGGGATCCATGTCTTAATGAGTGAGTGCACAAATGAACATAATTGTCAAGTCCGTTAGACTGTACACAGCTTACAAACCCACAATTTACCACTTAGACCTTAAAACTTACAGTTGCAAGTTACAAACTTACATGTTACAACTTATTTAAGTCTAGTGTTAAAATTTAGTTAGGTTACATGGGTCACGTATACATAGATCAAAGAAAATGCTTTATTTTTAAGTCATTTTATGTATAAATATGTGTAATAATAACAAATTTATTGTAGAATTGCAGACTTAATACTATTATTTCATAGATCCACAAGTTTGTTTGTAGTTCATGTGATTTTCCAAAAGAGAATCGCCAAAATACCTAACATATAGTAGCAGCACTTAGAACTTTGTTATTTTTCATAGTATCTCTTCACATCTTTTAGAAGAGTGTAAACATAGAAAGAGGTATACATGGGCTAGGGATAGGGGAAACGTACCTTAGAATCAAAGAAAATAGCCTCTATAAGCAAAAGATACAAAGAGAATTGCCAAAATACCTAACATGTAGTAGCAGCAGTCCTAGGAACAAATATCTCAAAATTTCTATTGAACTTTTGTGCCATTTCGCGAAATTATGGCCCAAACTGGGCGAAATTTGCACGGTTTTGCAAAATTTCGCACCTAAGTGCGAAATTTTAGCAAATTTTCTGCGAAATGACGTCCCATTCTCTGTGTACATGCGTTTCGATGTCCAATTGGAAAAAAATCAAAATTTCGATCGAAATTTCACAATTTCGATCTAAATTTTGTTCCATGGATGGATCAGTACGGAGAGTGTTAGCCGGTGGATCTGTTTCCTTGATTTCCAATATTGATGTTCAATCAAGGTTTTCATATCTGACCCAGAGGTTGACCCCAAAAAGCTCTTGGGTCACCAGTCTGGTTCAACCGCCGGGTCTAGGGGTGAGCAAATAATGGTCCAGACCGCAAAACCGGACCGGACTGCTCAGTTCGGTCCGGTCCGGTCCGGTCCATTTTGTGTTCGGTCCGGTCCGCGGTCCGGGAATTTCAATGAGTTCGGTCTTCGGTCCGGTCCGGTCCAAAACCGGTCCGGACCGCAAATTGATTTTTATATAAAATTCATGTATATTTGAAGGTGTATTCTATAATAATTACAAATAAAGTACATATATAATCACTACTAGTATAAATGTTTGATACTAAAGTTACATAATTGTTAGAAGTGACTAAGATTATCAACTTTTTACAATTAAATAAGTTATAAAACATGTAAAAAAGGCCGATTACAGTCCAAACGGTCCGGTCCGGTCCGGTCCTAACACAAAACGGTCCGGTCCCGGTCCGGTCCTACCTCAAAACGGTCCGGTCTGCGGTCCATATATTTGTTCAAATTCGGTCCGCGGTCCGGTCCGGTTCGGTCCGGTCCGGTCCGGTTCTGGACCGATGCTCAGCCCTAGCCGGGTCGACCTGGTTGACCCGGTGACGTCAGCATGACACCATATACATTATATTATTATATACATGCATGTATCTTACAATAATATGTATGTTCATACATACATTACTACACATATATATGTACATAATCTACTGTATGAAACCATGAGATGATGGATTATGAAACACCAAACATACAAAACTAAGTATCTATTCATAAAGAAGCAAACAAACGGTCTTGCAATACTTAAAACAAGTGGCAAAATACAAATAAGTGAATATATCAATGTATGGAAAGTTGGGATTGCGTGAAAGGACATTAAAATCAGTTAAATGGTCAATTAAGGAAGGGAAAATAAAACCAACTATTAGAATGTGTGGTATTCAACCCAAAACCAATTGGCAATGGGTGAAGGGACCACACACTTTATAAGCCCATAACCTTTTCCAGAGCTCAGCGGTGTGGGACAATTCTAACATCCCCCCTCAAGTGCAGCCACTTTTGTGTGCTTGCACTTGTTCTTTTTTTTTAGGTAGGGTGTGGTCCTCACACTTGTCTCATGGGGTCCGCTCTGATACCATATTAGAATGTGTGGTATTCAACCCAAAACCAATTGGCAATGGGTGAAGGGACCACACACTTTATAAGCCCATAACCTTTTCCAGAGCTCAGCGGTGTGGGACAATTCTAACACCAACAAAACTTGGTCGGGTCTTTGAACCAAGGTCGGGGTCACCGAGTCGGTAATTGAACCGGTCGGATCACCGGGTCCACTCCGGGTTTTGGCCAAAAATGGGTTTTAACCCCACCCGACCCGCAACACTTGTCGGGTGGAGGTCCAACCGGTTCAACCGGTCGGGTCGGGTCGGGTCGGGTCAGGTCAGGTTCCAAAACTATGTGTTCAATATCTACATTATGTGCCAGAATTTCCATTTACTTTTCTTTTTGTTTCCAAATTGATTGATACCATAAAATGTACAGTGACATTCGCCCTTCTTGCTTTGTTTTACATGATCTCAAGAGTTTGGGGACGATTGGTGGGGGGCCTAGGAAAGGTGATCTCTACCTCTTTCATGGTGCAAATATACCTCATCAAGTCTCTGCTACTCTTGTTGTCTTTTTGAGTGGTTCTCCCTTACTGTGGCACTACAGATATGGTCTTCCTTTCTCTAGAGAGTCTGCGGAAGTTGGAGCCTATGTTATCACAAGTGTCTTCCTTAGAGTGTCAGTCATGTCAGGTTGGGCAAACATCATAGGATGTCATACCCGAGTCTGTGTCAATAAAAGGGCTTTGCTTCCCTTTGATTTAGTTTACAGTGATGTATGGGGTCATGTAAGGTAAAGCAGTTACAAAAAATATCGATATTTTATTACCTTTGTGGATGATTTTTCTCATATGACATGGGTGTATCTGTTAAAGAGTAGAGAGTGTGTGATGTCCATTGTTAAACATTTTCATCAAGAAATAAAGGTCCGATTTGAATGCAATAATAAGATTTTTTAATCTGGCAATGCCTTGGAACATGTTCAACATGCTATGGCTGATTTTGTAGTTCTGTAGGTATGGTGCATCGTACGTCTTGTCCTCACTCCCCAAAATAAAATGGCATGGCCGAGAGGAAAAACCGTCATCTCCTTGATATTGCCAAGACTATTATTTTCCAATCTAATGTTCCAAAAAAATTTTGGTCTGATGTTATTCTCACTGCTTGCTTCCTTATTAATAGACACTCTTCCTCTGTTCTTCTAGGAAGCACTCCCTACTTTGTGTAGTATCCTAATGATGAGATATTCCTTGTCCCTCTTAAAGTGTTTGATGTTTTGTTCACAATTTTGATCCCAAGACTGACAAATTATCACCCCGATCAGTTAAGACTGTTTTTCTCAATGTCCTGAAATGTGTTATCCGGTATCCGTTCGGTCAGGCTACCGCATAGAGTATAAGCGGAGTGTGGGAGCATATGCAGGGCATATGCATTTTTGGATTTATTTTAAATATATATTTTAAACATATAATTAATAAAAAAATATAATCATAATCATAGATTTTATACCATCTACTTGCGTAGCCTAATAGCCAGAATGTACCAACAAATCATTCATCATGGAGGAAGAAACACATATTTTGCAATCATCAAGAAGAAAAACCAATCAACAAAATCCTATATTTATATAATGTATTAGAATAAACATGTAAAATAACACACTAACACATGTAGTTCATAGCATAAATAGACCCTACATTAATCGAATGATCACAACAGAAATAACCAGAGCAACACAACACATGGCAGTTCAAAGTAGAAATAGAAAAAGAATATCAAAAACAAAATTAAAACATCAAACTAATATGAAGAAGTCAAGTCAGTAATAAATGGAGAAGAAAAAGTCGTAGGGAATAGAAATTACTCCCTAGACAACACATAAATTTGATACTTTGTCAAAGAAAATATCATATCCAAGAGAAATACGCAATAGATTCCCCTTTTATACACGACAAATTAAGAACTGTTGCAAGAGCAACATGTTCTAATTTTTGAGCAAAATAGAAGAAGAAAAAAAAGCAAAGGAAAGAGGATAATAAAACATTGATAATTTGAGGGAAAATGTAATAATATAGTGTGCACAACTCATTCAAAACAGAATTGTTTCTGAGGTAGAAAAATTTCAATATCTAGTCTAAAACCAACCATATAGAAGTTGTCATTTAATTTGGTTGATTTTATTTGAGGTTTTATTTAGATTTTTTTTAGTTAAATCACCAAATGGTGTGATGAATTCCGTTACTTGGGTTATATTATTCAAATAGATGGGGATGTCCAAAATGGCGTTTGTCACAGGATCACTGCAGGATGGTTGAAATGGAGGAGTGCAATTGTAGTATTATGTGATCATAAGATCCCTCTCAGACTAAAAAAACAAGTTTTATAGAACTGATATACGGCCAGCCATGCTCTATAGGAGTAAATGTTGGGCAGTGAAGAAACAAGGACTCAACAAGATGAGTGTGGCTGAAATGTGTATGTTGAGATGGATGTGTGGGAAGACAAGAAATAATCGCTTGAGAAATGACTATATCAGGAATAAAGTGGGGGTGGCAAACATTGAGGACAAGTTGTGCGAGGGTCGACTCGGATGGTATGGACATGTGCAATGCAGACCGACAATGCGCCTATACGAATAAATGCTATTGAAGCAAGCACAATTAATAGAGGAAGAGGAAGGCCTAAATTAACATGGGAAAAGCTTATAAAGAGATATTTTGAATCTCTACGTCTCAACCAAAATATGACCCATGATAGAGTTGAATGGAAACAAAGGACCCATATAGCCGACCCCAACATAGTTGGGACTGAGGCTTAGATGATGATAATGATGATGATGAAGTCACCAAATGAAATGTGCGGCCTGAGCGGCCGCATATGCGGACCGCAGGCCGCACATTTAGTCCAGGCCCAATAATAGCACCGCATAGCTATATGTGGAGCGGTTGAGTGTTGCATACGCATATGCAGGTGCATGAACCGCTTTTCAAAACACTGGTTTTTCTTGGGTACTCAAACACAAGGGTTACAAGTGCTATAGTCCTAGTAATTGTCGTATGTTTGTGTCTAGGGAAGTCACCTTTCACGAGTCAACACCATATTTCTCAAGTGTTTACGGTAAGGGGGAGCAGTTGAGTGAGAGAGTGCTACCAAAAATAAGCGAGAGTGCCACCTATTCAAGTTATAGTTGAGGATACTACAGTTAAGAAAGAACAATCTGAAAATGTTCCATTCTCTACTCCTTTGATTCAGCAATTTTCACAAGTTTATCACAGACGAGGACGACAAGACCATGAAGTAGTGACTCTAGTCCTTGAGCCTTCAACATCTTCCTCTACTCAAGAGATTCCTAAAGATTCATCAGATCTTAATGTTTCCATTGTTGTCCACAAAGGTATTCGCTCTTGTACTATTCAGCATCCTATTGCGGGTATTTTCTACCATCTAACTAATCTAAGCAGACTCGCTCTTTTGCTCTTAGGATTGATTTTGTGACTATTCCTAAAAAACAGCAATGAAGGACAGTTGATGGCTACAGGCTATGAGTTCTAAAATGTCTGCGCTTCTACATAATGATACATGGGAACTTACTGATTTTCCCTCAGATAAAAAGTGTTGTGGGTTGCAGATGGGTTTTCACTGTCAAACATAATCCAGATGGCTCTGTAGAAAGATTGAAGGCTAGATTGGGGGCAAAAGGATACACTCAAACATATGGGGTTGATTTTTTTGAAACCTTCTCCCATGTAGTTCGCCTTAATTAGGTGAGGATAGTTATTTCTCTTGCAATCACTTTTGATTGGCCATTATTTCAGTTGGATGTCAAAAATGTTTTTCTACATGGTGATCTACATGAAGAGGTGTACATGGAGCAACCCCTTGGGTTTGTGGCTCAGGGGGAGTGTCAGAAGGTGTGCAGACTAAAGAAAGCCATACATGGGACGAAGCAGAGTCCTCTCGAGCTTGGTTTAATAAATTTAGTGATATTGTTTTACATATGGGTTTCTCACACTCTGTGACTGATCACTCCTTGTTTACTCCAGTACATGCAATGGATACATTATCATTGATGTGTATTTTGATGATATTGTTATGAATGGTAGTAATTTTGTAGGCATATCTAACGTGAAGGATGGACGACAAAAGCATTTTCAAACAAAAAAACTGGGCAAGTTGAGATATTTTCTAGCAATTGAAGTACTTCGCTCAAGCAGAGGTACTAATTTGTCTCAAAGGAGATATGTTCTTGACCTTCTTCATGAGTCAGGAATGAGAAGGGAAATGTGGATGATTCTAACTATTCTGATCCAGGATATTATAGGAAGATAGTTGGAAATTTGATATATTTAACAGTGACTCGCCTTGATATTTCTTTTGTTGTTGGATTTGTGAGTCAATATATGAGTTCACCTAAACAGTCACATTCGACAGTTGTTTGTCGTATTCTGGGGTATCTAAAAGGAGCACCTGGAAAGGAATTACATACTTCAGACCAGAGAATCCTAGTTTTACACTTGTTCTTACTGGTTATGCAGATGTTGATTGGGTTGGAGATCATATTGATAGGCGATCTACATCTGGGTACTGCACTTTTCTGGGAAAATCATCTTATCACCTGGAAGAGCAAAAAGCAAAATGCTATGGCTTGTTCTAGTACAAAAGTCAAGTATAGAGTGTTGGCTCATGCTTGTCGTGAATTGCAATGGGTCCAGCCTATTCTTTCTGAATTAAAGATTGTTGTAGCATCTCCCGTGGAGCTCAGATGTGATAATATGTTTGCTATTTATATTGTCAAGAATTCAGTCTTTCATGAACGCACTAAACATATAGAAGTGGATTGTCGTGTCATAAGAGATCCAATCAAGAACAAAAAGGTCATAATTCCTCATGTCAAATCTGGAGATCAACTTGTTGATATTCTTACCAAGCCATTGGGTCCAGCAATGTTTCAAAATCTTAGCAATAAGTTGAGTGTGCATCATGTGTACTCTTCAGTTTGAGGGGGAGTGTTAAGATAGTTATTTTATATCTTGTTTCAATTCATTATATAATTTCCTTATTCTGTTGGACCTTGTTGAAATTGTCCCTGATATATTTTTGTTAACATATCTCTCTATTATATGTATTATTTATTTATGTCATTTCCTTATTACTGTTGTACCTCTATGTAATTTATCCATCTATTATAAATAAAGAGGAGATGGCTCTCAGCCATCTCACGCTGCCCTACGCAACCCTTACGTAAAATAACATGGTACCAGAGCCACTTCTACCCTAGCCGCCGCCAACAAGAGTAGCCTCGGGCACCGCCGCCACCGGCAGCAGGGATACCAGCCGTCGCCGCCGGCAGCAGCACCAGCCGACGCCGCCGGCAGGCTAGGGACCTCCAGCCGCGGCCGCCACTGGAGTAGCTTCAGCCGTCTAAGACCGGAGACAACCGTAGTTGCTGAGTGGAGTTTTTCGGTTGATCCAACGGGTGTCTAAAACCTAAACCGAAGGACTCGTCACCTCCAGAGTGTGGTCCTAATCACATCTCCTCCATGTGTGATTAGGAAAATCGATTGGAGGTTGTTGATGCGTCAATAACGCATCTTTCTGTGGTGTGACGTGTATCTCTCCGTCACTCAAGCTTTCACCGTGACGCGTATCTTTCCATCACAAAGTCCCATTAAATCATGGCGGATACCAAGATGTCTACTATCTACAGCGAGATGACTCCTAACCCTCTATAAAGTTGAATGGGAAAAATTATCTTCTATGGATGAATGTTGTCCATACAATTTTGGAGTCTTGTGACAAGGCGAGACGTTGATTTTGTTCCTCCTGCTGCTACCGATAAAGAATATGCTGAGTGGAAGCGTCATGACAGTCTTATGTAGACTTGGTTGTGGGGGAGTATGGAACCTGCAATTGTTGCAAGGTTCATGTTTTATTCTATAGCCAAGGAGGTATGGGATGCAGTGAAGAAGCATTATTCTCAAGAGAAGAATGCTCTTCGCCAGTTTATGATCTATGATCGTCTTTTTGCAGAGAGACAGGGTGACAGGTCACTAGAAGAATATTTTGGAGCGATTAAGGCTATTGCTCAAGAGTTGAGCTAATATCATCATGTGTCAGTTGTAGAGAAGGTCAAAGACAGAGATGATTTGATTACTGCCGAATTCTTGTCTACACTTGACTCTTCATGCAGTTTTGCCCGAAGTGTTATTCTTGCCTTTGATAAATTGCCCAGCTTTGAGGAAGCCTACTCGAGGATTCAACAATCCAACTTTGAGTCTGTTAAGCCTACACCGGTTGTATCTTCTAGAGAGTCTCATGCATCCATAGTTGTTGAGTGTTGCCGTACGAGGACGCCCTGGTATGGGCAGAGGACACGGAACACGTCCCAGGTGTACTTGTGGTGACAAACTAGGACACACGGTGGGGAAATGTTGGAAGAAACATGGGAAACATGCTGCACCACCAGTGGGAGCAGCAAATTATGCCACTACTACTAAGCCTTCTGCATCTCCAGTTGTGAGTTCTAGCTCCTCAGGCATTACTCTCACCCAGGAGGAGTATGACCGCTTTATTCTTGCCACTTAGCACATGAATCTAGGATCGTCATCTTCAGCAAACCTGGCATCTACTGCGGGTAATCAGGCTACATTTCTTATAGCTTCTGGTTCTACTTCTTCTTGGGTGGTCGACTCTGGCGCATCGCAGCATATGACTGGTATGAGGAGATTGCTCCACTCCATTGACTCGTATATTCCCCATCAATCTGTTACACTGGCAGATTGTTCAGTAAGAAGGGTGTTAGCTAGTGGATCGGTTCCTCTAACACCTAAAATTAATCTTAAATATGTGCATTTTGTGCCTGAGTTTCCTTTCAATCTAATTTCTGTTGCAAAATTGATTGACATTGTAAAATGTACAGTAACATTTGGGCCCTCTTGTTTTGTTTTACAGGATCTCAAGAGTATGAGGACGATTGGTAGGGTGTCTAGGAAAGGTGATATCTACCTCTTCCATGGTGATAGTCTGCCTCGCCAAGTATCTGATCCTACTTCAGCCATCCTGTTGAGTGGTTCCCCTTTACTATGGCACTGCAGATATGGACATCCGTCTTTGGAGAGCCTGCGGAAGTTGGAACCTGAGTTGTCCCAAGTGTCATCTTTAGAGTGTCAGTCGCGTCAGTTGGGAAAGCATCATAGATTGTCTTATCCCAGTCGTGTCAATAAACGGGTCTCGTCCCCCTTTGAGTTGGTTCATAGTGATGTATGGGGTCCTGTTAAAGACCAGAGTTATAATGGTTTTCGTTATTTTATTTCCTTTCTGGATGATTTTTCCCGTATGACATGGATTTATTTACTCAAAAGTCGGGAGTCTATGTTGTCTATTGTTAAACATTTTCATAAAGAAATTCAGGTTCAATTTGATTGCAACATTAAAGTTCTTCAATCTGATAATGCTTTAGAGTATGTTCAAAAATCCATGTCTGACTTTTGCAGTTCTGTTGGCATGATTCATCATACATCTTGTCCTCACACCCCTCAACAAAATGGGGTGGCTGAGAGGAAAAATCGCCACCTTCTTGATGTGCTAGGTCTATCATGTTTCAGTCCAATGTACCCAAGAAATTCTGGTCTGAGGCCCTTCTCACTGCCTACTTCTTAATTAATAGACAACCCTCCTCTGTTCTCAAAGGGCGCACTCCTTTCTCTGTGTTACGTCCCACGGATCAGCCCTTTCCTATTCCCCTTAAGAGTGTTTGGTTGCACCTCCTTTGTCCACAACTTTGATCCTAAGGCTGACAAGTTATCCCCTAGATCGATTAAAACCTTGTTCCTTGGGTACTCCGGTACTAGCAAAGGATACAAGTGTTACTGCCCTAGTCTTCGCCGCATGTTTGTGTCTAGGGATGTTACTTTCCATGAGACTACTCTATATTTTTCTGATGCCATGAGTAAGGGGGAGCATCTGAGTGAGGGAGTGCCACCATCTTTTCAGAGTGAGAGAGTGCCACCATCTGTGCAGAGTGAGGGAGTGCCACCCATCAATCCTGATTATACTATTATTCAGGAAAAGCAGGTAGCTGATGAATCTGTAATTAAGCATTATCCACATGTTTATAGCAGGCGAGGTAGACAGAATCCAGGAGAAGTAGCGACACCAGTCTCTGTGCCTTCCCCATCGTCCTCTACTCCAGAGATTCCTGCATCTGATCTTGAAATTCCTATTGTTGTCCGGAAAGGTACTTGTTCCTGTACTATTCGACATCCTATTGCGAATGTGTGTAGTTTGTCCAAATTATTTAAACAGGCTCGTGCATTTGCTATTGGGATTGATTCTGTGGATTTACCGAGGAATCATCACGATGCTATGAAGGACAGTGGCTGGAAACAGGCAATGCAGGTTGAAATGTCAACCCTATTACATAATGGCACCTGGGATCTTGTTGACCTACCTGCAGGTAAAAAGACTGTGGAATGTAGATGGGTATTCACCATCAAACACAATCCAGATGGCTCAGTTGAAAGGTTGAAAGCCAGATTGGTGGTTAAAGGCTATACACAGACATATGGGGTCGACTTCTTTGAGACTTTTTTCCCTGTAGCTCGTCTAAATTTTGTGGATTATTATTTCTCTAGTTGCTACTTTTGATGGCCTATGTTTCAGCTGGATATCAAAAATGCCTTCCTTCATGGTGATTTGCAGGAAGAGGTCTATATGGAGCAACCTCCTGGTTTTGTTGCTCAGGGGGAGTATCAGAAGGTGTGTAAGCTGAAGAAGGCCATATATGGACTGAAACAATCTCCTAGAGCCTGGTTTGACAAGTTCAGTGATGTGGTTCTTCAAATGGGCTTCTCTCGTTCTGTGACTGATCACTCGTTATTTTATTCTACTTCTTCTTGTGGAACTATAATTATTGATGTATATGTTGATGACATAGTGATTACTGGTAGTGATTCTACAGGAATATCACGAGTGAAGGAAGGTTTGCAGGGACACTTCCAAACAAAGGATCTGGGTAAACTGAGATATTTTCTGGGCATTGAGGTGCTTAGATCTCATGCATGTATCAACCTATCTCAGAGGAAATATGTGTTAGACTTACTATAGGAAACAGGCATGACCGAGTCCAAGCCAGTATCTACTCCTATGGACTATCACATCAAGGAAATGGTTGATGATGCAAAATATTCAGATCCAGGATATTATAGGAAGATTGTTGGTAAACTGATATATTTGACTGTTACACGGCCTGATATTTCCTTTGTTGTAGGGGTGGTGAGTCAGCATATGAGCTCACCACGGCAGTCACATTGGACAGCGGTCTGTCAAATTTTGAGATACCTGAAAAGTGCTCCTGGCAAGGGAATCACTTATTATAAACCGAAGATGCTTGTTTCTACGTTGGTTCTTACAGGTTATGCAGATGCAGATTGGGCGGGAAATCAAACTGACATGAGATCTACATCAGGATATTGCACCTTTCTAGGTAATCATCTGATCACCTGGAAAAGTAAAAAGCAAAATGTTGTGGCAAGATCTAGCACTGAGGCTGAATATCGGGTAATGGCACATGCATGCTGTGAGTTACAATGGGTAAAATATGTTCTTGCTGAGTTAAAGATCCATGTTTCATCTCCCATGGAACTCAAGTGTGACAACCAAGCAACTATACACATTGCCCGGAATCCTATTTTTTATGAGCGCGCGAAGCATATAGAAGTTAATTGTCATTTTATCCGAGATCAGATCAAGAATGGTGTTGTTGTAACACCATATGTCAAGTCTGAAGATCAACTAGCTGATATTCTGACAAAGCCATTGGGTCCAGCAGTATTTCACAATCTATGTGGCAAGTTGGGCATACACAATGTGTACACTCCAGCTTGAGGGGGAATGTTAACATATCTCTCTATTATTAGTATTATTTATTTCTGTCATTTCCTTATTACTGATGTACCTCTATGTAATTTATCCATCTATTATAAATAAAGAGGAGATGGCTCTCAGCCATCTCACGCTGCCCTACGCAGCCCTTACGTAAAATAACAATTTTAATTATAAAATGAGAGGGGAAGCATGTAGCTTCCCTTAACGTTGCATAACGGCGCTAACAATAGCTATAATCATTGTTTTATAGTTGTGTTATACACGATTTGAGTGTTTTACATTGTTGTGTATAGTGTTTAAATATGTATATAGTATCCAAAAATATAGTATTTATTTACATATGTAATTTTGCATAAAATTTTATACAAAATTAAAATCCGCTTTTTTTAAAAGTGCCCTCTTAATTGCCTGTCTGGTGATTAATCGGCTACAAGGTCCCGTTCGCATGCTTCCTGTTTCGCGCTTTTTAAAACATTGGTGGTAGCCCAAATGAAAGAGAATAGATTTGAGCCTATCTAACCATGCTTATTGGGTATTATTTCAATCTAAAGATAGACTTCTTCAAGCGGAAGACATTCTCTAAAGACTCCCCCGGAGCAGAATACCTAGGAGGGGGATCCATGCACACTTCTTCGAGGTGGTCTCAATGAAATGCATTCCGCCAAGTTGAAATAAGGGTTATCCATAATGAGTACGCTAGAGTAACAAGAATTCGTACTAAGATTGGAAAAATTAACCTCATAAGATTGAGTCTAACCTTTGCCACAAGGCAGGCTTCCAGTCTTTGGATTGAATTGTTCGCATCGTGTTTGATGGTGCAATTCCATTTGCATCCAACAGTCTTTTTCCCGGGTGGTAGATCAACAAGTTTTAGGTATTATTGTTGAGAAGAGCCTGCTATTAATCATCCATGGGGGGAAATTAAACCAGGGTCTTATAGGTTTCTTTATGATTGCGAGGAAGAGCAATTTTGTTTAGGGTTACAGCATATACTTGAGTAAGCAGCAACAATCAGGATTCGAAACACACAGTAGAGACTAGATGTTGAATCACACCAGAACAGAATGTTGATCTGAATCATCTTGAGTAGGCGGGAACCATGGGGTGCCCAAAAAAACCTACCACTTTTAAATCTGAATTGCCTCAAAGTTGTTCATATTGATAGTTTAAAAATAAAGCACATGCAGAATGTTAGTCATTGTCTCGATCATTTGGTGGAGGCAAAATAACAATTCATAGTGGTATATTTTAAGTTGTAAAACAAAAAAAAAACTATGTCGTCCATGGCAGTGTAGCAACATCTTTCATAATTAAAAAATTATAATTGCATTTGTATACCAACATGCTCTATAGTAACATAGGCAATTTTATAAACCAAGAAAGCCAATTTAAAGAAATATTGCTTAACCAAAGTGAACAAAGAATAAGATTAGCATTGCAATAGTAAAGTAACTAAAGGCTAAACATTAAGAAGAGCATACCATCAGAGTTTGACCGAGCAAGATATTTAGCTCTTCTAGACGAATACCCTTTGAGAAATCCTGCATAAGTAGCGTTGTTAGACTATAAAATCATGCAATCAATCAACAATTTTCTTACTCTATTGGCATATCACAAAAACCACATAAATGAGAAATAAGAGAAAAAAAAATATCAATAATGGGATTAGAATAAATTATCAGAATAATATGAGACCATTCACTCTAGCAATGTCCTTTGTGTAATGTTTTCACAATTAATTAGTATAAGAATAATGTGCAGATGGTCACATTCACATAATTCAATCTGAAGTTTCATTGTTGTTATATTGGAGCCACGGAGACAACCAGTAGGGAGAGGCAATCACAGCATAGAAGATGGTACGCATGGTCATAGTCGTAGAGGGCTTGTCAAGGCAACTGGAAGGAGGCTTGTTGGTATGAGTGGTGAGACACAAACGACAAGTCCCAACGAACTTGTTGTGGGATGTAAAAGTGTGAAATCAAACGAGAAAACTGACTATGTACAACGGGTAACAACAATGTCGACAAGCAAGCAGCCATAAAACTAGATTTATTGTGGTTCAGCCAATTCCCAATTTTAGAGTCGATATCTAGTAGTGATGACACATTGACGGAAACAATTACATAGAGGAGAATTACATAAGAGAGAAAGAAGAACTTGATTCCTGTTACATATGAAAGTCAAACGCAGAAAATGGTTGCTTGAAGAGTTCATATAGGCTTGAAACCCTATGAGAAACCATCCTTGGCTTTAGGTCTATGTATAATGACGCCTCTTGGTTTCTCTTCATGTCTAGGATAAGGTTAGGGAGTACATCTATAAGTATATGACCCCCAACAACATTCCAATCAGATTGAGACTCAGTTTGGTTCGTGATATTGTCTACTTAGATTGTGTACAGTCAAAATGTCATGATTATATAAGTGGTTGTTTCTAAATACGATTAGAGTTGACCTTTACAATAAAATGCCCAGCTATATTTCTTGTTGTTCGCCAGGCATGGCAAAAAAAACCTGCCCGACCCTACCCGACCCAGAAAATTGGGCTAAAACAGGCATGACCGAGCGGAATGCACAAACGAGAAATAATTACGGGAAAAATGTGGGCAGGGTGTGCGTTTCATTGAGCCCGTCCCTCGCCTGTGGAGTGACACGCAACGGAAAACTCTCCCGTCTCCTAGACGAACTATGGCACGGAAACTTCTGTCAAGCTACCCTGCACCGACAGTCATCATGATCCACGGTGCGACTTAGTGACACCGAACGCATCCGGGCCCAAGTTGCTAGCAGAAAATGCAACAAAGACCCGTGTTAGACGACGTCGAACGCCGCAATGGCAAGCGATTCGGAGTGGTATGGTCATGAGTTGCCACCAAGTGAGAGTAACGAGACGGCAACACCGTCGAATACGGCGTTGTCGGCTGCCGCGAGCACGTCGCAACCTGATGACCAGCAGGCCTTGTAGACTGCGATCCTGGCAGAGAATCCCATCCCAGAAGCCTCACTAGGAGCGTTGCTTAGCACCAGGGACGAAGTCACCTCCAAAGTTGCTATGGAGGCAGTATCTGTGTTGTGGCTATTGGAGTCGTGTGCGCCCCATTTTGGCGAGGCAAAAAACGGCTTTGAGGCGTCGAGGCGTAAGCTTTAGTTCAGACTTCAATTTAAGCCTCATATGCACATGTATATATATATGTGTGTGTGTGTGTGTGTGTGTGTGTGTGTGTGTGTGTGTGTGTGTGTGTGTGTGTGCAAATATACATATATATGTATCTAAACATGTATATTTGTGTGTATAATCTATGTGTGTATATATACATATATCTGTATCTAAACATATATACTTTGTGTTTATATATTTATGTATTTGTGTATGTATCTATAATATATATGCATATACATGTAATGACACACATGGTATACGTTTACATGTATATATTTGTGCATGTATGTGTATAAGTATTTAATTGTAAGGTATGTAAAGATTTACATGTATATATGTCTACATTTTGTATTTGTTTGTATATTAGATGTACTTGCATGTCTATGTGTGTATGTAATTGATTTTCATGTCTATAAATATTGACATGTATATATATATATATATATATATATGATTTTTATAATGTGTACACTTGTGTATGCCAATGTGAATATACACACTTGTATGTACATATATGTGCATTAAATATAACTTATATATATGAATGCCTCAGTACATTTTGAGGCTTACGCCTCGCCTCGTCAAGACAAAAATGCCTCGTTACGACTCACATCTTTTTCAACCTTGGCTGAGATGAATGCCATTTTGATTGTCCCATTAAACAAATTTCATTTTTTTATCCCGTCACAGTTGCTTTGGCAAACGCTTGACCCCTAAACACTCCTTTGTAGCTTCCATTGTTTCCAAGCAAAAAACATCCATCTTCGCCGCCGTTTTTTGATGGCCCAAAAAATAAACTTTCAAATTTGCTTTTCTGGCAATTTTTACGAATTAAATCACAAAATTTTATCTGGACGATCTAGATGCCAAGATCACTTATTTATGCAAAAATATTACATATTGGATATCTGGAGAGGAGTATCCTACATGTGTAAGCAAAAGAAACCAAACTGTTACGGCAGGTATTTTGATAACAGAATTAAGGAACGAAGTCATGGAATCTTACAAGCACAATAAATAGATATAATGACACTAGATTATATAAAAAATTGGTATGTCCAGAGGTTGGGGTGAGTCTTAATGTCTTCGTGAGTGAGTGCACAAAGTATTTCTTTAGATCTATATAGAAGAGGATTGGAATAGGAGGTATAGACGGGGTAGGGATAGGGGAAAGATACCTTAGAATGAAGAAAAATAGCCTCCAGAAGAAAAATTGTCAAAACACACAAGCTCTAACAGTAGCAGCCCGCGCAACTTTGTTTTGCAAAACTAAGGCTGAGTGTCAGGCTGATTTCGCGATATGAAGCCCTACAGGGTTGTTTGCTGAGAAATCCCCCCCCCCATTTTGTGAAATTGTGCAACTAGCTGCAAAACTGCACCCCAGTCATTGTGTATCTGCATTATGATGTCTAGTTGCCCTAAAACTAAAATTTCTATGATGTCTAGTTGCCCTTAAAATAAAATTTCAATCAAAATATTACAATTTCAATCAAAATCTTGTTTCACAGTCATGTACTCTCTTTTAGTAGTAGATAGCAATAGCACTTTGAGCCTTTGAGGAGTGGCTTTTCAAACTGACAATTGTTGAGTCCACCATGAACATGTAACTAGTGAGAGGTATCCTCTTGTCGAGGTTGTCTGTATAATTTGAGTCCATGAACCATTATCGTGGTGATTTTGTGTCTGCTCACCCGTTGTCAAGCACAATTCAAAATGAGAGTGTTTTTGTTGGTAGCAGTAGCAGACCTAGAACTACAACAGCTAGGTCTAAAGACAACTTTTATACATGATGAACTAAGAAAAGATCTACATGCAAAAAATTAGAGAGTTCTATCGTGATGATTTTCTTCTCACATGTTGCCAAGCACAATTCAAAATGAGAGTATTTTTGTTGGTAGCCATTGCAGAGCTAGAACTACAACAGCTAGGTGTAAAGACAACTTTTATACACAATGAACTAAGAAAATATCTACATGCCAAAAATTAGAGAGTTTTATCGTGGTGATTTTATGTCTTCTCGCCCGTTGTCAAGCACAATTCAAAATGAGAGTTTTTTTTGTAGCCATTGTAGATCTAGAACTGCAACAGCTAGATGTAAAGACGACTTTTATACACGATAAACTAAGAAAAAATCTACATGCAAAATATTCGAGAGTTTTGAAGACGTAAAATCGTGTGTGCTTGCTCAAGAGGTCTCTCTATGGACTTGTTAAATAGTGTCTTCTCCAACTCTTTATATTCTCTTGTTATTTTCCTATTCTATGTGGACCTATATGTAATTTTTTTTTATAAATATATGGGGGTACACACACTGTGCACCCTAACACTTACAGGAAACCCTGTCTAGATGGTATCAGAGCAGGATTCCTAGCCGCCGCCCACCCCCTGCGCCTGTCGCCCACCCCGTGCGCCCACTACCCTCCCCCCCTCTCTCTCCTTCTCTTCTCGCTGCCGCAGCCACCCCCGCCCTCCCTACTGCCGTCACCCGCCTACCCAGCGGCCGCCGCCAGCCCCTGCCACTACGGGCGTTGGGCCGCTAGCAGCAGCTAGCCGGGCTGCTTGTCATTGTCGGTCGCATGCTTTGAGGTTCTCCGGAGTCGTCTTCTCTTTTGCCCGCGTCGGCTCGCATCAGTGTTACCCTTCGTCTCCCGACTGCCAAGGAGATGTGGGATCAACTGGCCAGTACCTACTCTCACAGCAAGAATCTGAAGGTGTTTGACTTGAACAAACAGTTGGCCGTCTACATTTTTTGAGGCCCGATATTCTTGACTATTTTTCTTCTTTCAAAGGCATCTGGGCTAAACTTGAGAACCTCCATCCCCTTTCTACCGACTTAGCCAATATGCAGTGACAACGGCAGGAACTTCAGGTTGTTCAGTTCTTATGCGGACTTCCTGACTCATATGTTGGAGGGTTGATCAGATCCTTGCCAGTGATCCATTGCCGACGTTGGAGAGTGCATTTTAGCGTCTTCAACGCTTGTCGGCTTCTTCAACTAACTCAACTTCTGACATTGGTTACACTACTGCTCTTGCTGCCATGGCTGGTCGAGGCCGTGGTAGGGGTCGAGGTCGGTTTTAGGACAACCGTCCTCTGGGATCTGGTAGAGAACATGGGTCCCCTGGTCGTGGTTCATCTGCTGATGTCTCTGGAAGTACCGCTGCTCTGCGATACTGTAACTTTTGTGGTCACTCCAACCACACTAAGGACAGGTGTTGGAAGAAACATGGCGCACCTACGTGGGCCAATGTTGCGTCTGAGGGTGCTTCTCAGAATCCTGTTGTTGATACTTCAAGCTCCTCCACTGCTGAGTTCATTCGCTCGGAAGTGGAACGACTCCTGCTAGAGAAAACCGGTGCTTTGACTTCTACTACTGCTGAATCTTGAGCTCATGTTGCAACTTACACTGGTTGTGATTCTGCCTTTCTGAGTGCTTCCTCTTCTAGTGCTGGTAATACAAAATGAATGATTGATTCTGAAGCTTCTTCACACATTTCTATTAAGCGTTCTGTTTTTTCCAAATTATCTAAACCCTATCCTAAATATGCTGTTATGCTTGCTGACGGATCCAAATCTGATGTGTCTGGGATTGGTGATATTTATGCTCAATTTCTTCTGAGATCTACTCTATATGTGCCCAATTTTCCGTTGAATCTGTTATCTGTCAGTAAAATTGTACGTAGCCTAAACTGCAGTCTGACCTTTGTACCGATACTTGTGTTTTTCAGGACCTTCGCACGAGGATGAAGATTGGTGGGGGCATGAAGGACCTGACGGACTCTACTATCTGGATGCTTTGAAAAGGATCGGCACTACAGCTCTAGCTTCAGCATTATATTCTTCTATTTCTGCATTACAGTGGCACTATAGACTGGGCATCCATCGGCTGATAAAATAAAACATGTTATTTCTGGTGTAGGAACGCACAATTTCCAATGCGAGTCATGTCATTTGGGCAAACAATCCAGAACTATCTTTCCTAAAAAATCTCAGATTGGTAGTAAAAACATTTTGATTTAGTTCATGCTGATGTATGGGGTCCTTGTCATGTTCCAAGTTTGTCATGCAATAAATACTTTATTCTGTTCATTGATGATTTCTCCCGTGCTACTTGGTTGTTTTTGATGAAAGACGGGTCACAAGTCTTGCCTACTATTAAGTTCTTTTTTGCTGAAATTAAAACCCAATTTTCTATGCCCATTAAAATTTTGCGCACTAATAATGCCTTGGAATTTGTTCAAAAATGTTGAATTATTTTGTCGTTATGTTGGTACCATTCATCAGACATTTTGTGCCTACACACCTCAACAGAACGGAGTTGCTGAAAGAAAAAAAGACATTTACTTGAAGTTACTAGAACGATCATGTTGCACTCTAATGTTCCAAAACATTTTTGGCCGAAAGCGGTTCTCACAGTCTGTTTTCCGATTAATCGCATGCCCTCGTATGTTATTGGGAATAAAATTTCTTCCCAAGTCCTACAACCCAACCTTCCTCTTTATTCTGTTCCTCCAAGGATTTTTGGGTCAACTCGTTTTGTTCGTTTGCTTGGACCGACTCAAGACAAGTTGTCTCTTAGAGCTGAAAATGTATCTTTCTGGAATATTCACGTACTCAGAAAGGATATTGTTGCTATAGTCCTATTACTAAGATGTGGTTCACGAGCAGTGATGTGGTTTTCTTTGAGGACACCCCTTTCTACTCTACTAAAGGGAACACTTTGAGTTCAGATATTATTTCAGCACCTCTGCCTGTTATCAGTGATTCTCCTTCTGTTGTGCAGCCTACTGAGACTGCGTCTCCTCCTATTATTGTTTACCAACGCAAGAATCGGTCGCCGCAGTCTACTCATGCCCAAGACCCCCCCCACAAAAAACCAATCTTCTCCTCCAGAAGGTCATGCACCTTCGAGGTAAATTCTAATCTGGATTTACCTATTGCTCTCAGAAAAGGCACTCGCTCATGTACCTCTCATAGTATTGTTGACTATGTTTCTAGTGCACATCTTAGTGTCCATGTTAGTAACTTCGTTTCTGCCCTCTCTGATGTTTCCGTTCCCAAAAATGTTCATGATGCTTTACAAAGTACTACATGGAGACATGCCAAGACTGAGGAGATGACTGCTCTTACTGACATAGGTACTTGGATTTGGTGGATCCTCCATCTGATTGCAAGCATGTTGGATGACGTTAGGTGTATACTATGAAGTATCATCCTGATGGGACTACTGAAAGACTGAAGGCCCGCCTCATGGCCAAAGGGTACACTTAAACCTATGGTATTGATTACTTAGAAACTTTTTCTCCTGTTGCCGGGATCAAATCTGTACGGGTTCTTCTCTCTGTTGCAATCAATCTGGATTGGCCTCTTATACAGCTAGATGTCAAGAATGCCTTTCTTTATGGTGATCTCCAAGAGGTTATATGGAGCAACCACCTGGGTTTGTTGCTCAGGGGGAGTCACACAAGGTCTGTCGCCTCAAAAAGTCTATTTATGGACTCAAACAGAGTTTGCGTGCCTGGTTTGACAAACTGAGCAAGATTTTGGCTACTTTTGGTTTCCTGAGATCTCATGTTGATCACTTTGTCTTTATTGAGAAGACTTCCTTTGGTATTGTTGTTTCGATTGTGTATGTTGATGACATTATTTTATTTGGCAGTGATCTTTCTGAAATTCATGCTACTAAAGCCTACTTATGCAAGCACTTTGTCACTAAAGATTTGGGAAAGCTGTGATACTTTCTGGGAATTGAAGTTTCCAGGACTGCTAATGCTCTTGTTTTATCTCAAAGGAAGTATGTTCTAGATCTTCTACATGAGATTGGGATGCTTGGAGCTCAGGTTACTGATACTCCCCTAGATCCTAATGTAAATTGGGTTGATGATGAATCTCCCATGTATCCTGACAATAAAAGATATAGGAGACTGGTTGGCAAACTAATCCATTTAAATGTTACTAGAGCTGATATTTCTACTAATGTTGGCCTTGTTAGCAGGCATCTTGACAAGCCTAGACAGTGTCACTGGGAAGCACTGTGTCATATCCTGAGGTATCTGAAGAAATCCCATGGTAAAGGCCTTTTCTATAGAAAACATGGTCATTGCTCTCTTGAAGGCTACTTTGATTCTGACTATGTTGGAAGTAAGATAGACAGAAAATCTACTTCTGGTCACTGCACATTTGTTGGTGGAAATCTTGTCATCTGGAGGAGCAAAAAGCAGAATGTTGTTGCTAGATCTAGTGTTGAGGCCGAGTACCGGGCCATGGCTCACACAGCTTGTGAACTCTTGTGGGTTTAGTCTCTTCTAAAAGAATTTGGTGTGGGGTCTTCTGTTCCTATTCTCATGCATTGTGATAATAAAGCAGCTATCTTTATTGCCAATAATCCTATTTTTCATTAGCGGACCAAGCACATTGAAGTTGATTGCCACTTCATCATAGAAACTATCCTGACTGGTCATATATGCACTCCTTTTACTCGCTCAGAGGATCAAGTTGTTGATATCTTCACAAAGTTGTTGGCCAAGAAACATTTCAGCTTTCTTGTGGACAAGTTGGGCATGATTGCTATCTATGCTCCAACTTGAGGGGGAGTGTTAAATAGTGTCTTCTTCAGTTCTTTATATTCTCTTATTATTTTCCTATTTTATGCGGACCTCTATGTAATTGTTCTTTTTATAAATATATGGGGTACACAAACTGTGCACCCTAACCCTTACAGGAAACCCTGTCTAGAGGACTAAAGTAATCTCCTAGGCAATGGTACATGAGATTTGATTCTTTCATGACATAATAGATTTTTCTAGGTGTATGAATGTCATAGTCACAAAACTTTCCTTTTTTTCAGAAAAAACGCGTTTAAAACGCGTATTTTTTAGTTGTCGTATGTGACGGCCGTATTAAACTCTAGAATGAATAATACATTTTATTTGCGTTTTATGTGTTGTATTCGCATTCTGCGTTTTATTCGCGTTTTGTACGTTTTATGCCCGTTTTAAACTGTTTTGTACTATTTTTTTCCGTCCTTTTTTCATTTGCAGCAGGGTTTTTCTAAACCCTCAAATCTTGTGACTATGCTTTCTTTCTGCTTGTTGTTTCCAACTTTCAGCGTCCATGTTCCATCTCTCCTTCCTCCTCCCTTCTCTTTTTGATTTCTCTGTCCTCTTCGGCTAATTACTCCCTTCTCTGTCCAAACCTCCACCTTTCTTCAACTATTTGCCCTTCCTCCTCTTTCATCCTGTTTTATGTTCCTCCTTCCTCCTCCCGTTTTTCCAGTTATCCTGCTTTCTTCTTCTTCCCTGCTACACGTCTATTTCCCCTTTCTTGTTTCTACTATATTATCCTCCTTTATCCATTCTCTTTTGCATCCTCCTCTATTCCAGATTTTCCTATCTCTTCTTTCTTTTGTTTCCACATATCCTCCTCCAACATCCTCATTCATGTTTCTCCCATTCTCTCCTCCTTTAACTTCTTCCCCTTTAATTTTTCATTGTTTTTCTGTATTTAAACAAGGCTGGGATTACCGAACATGTGATTTTGACACAAGTCATACAACACTAGCTCGAGAAGGGTGATAAGTTTGCCAACCCTCTACTCAACCTATTGAGCTCGTAATCTGTCATCCTTTTTTGTTTATATTTTCTTCTTACTTACTATTGCTATTGCAATCAGTGCATCAGGTGATTGTTCTGAATTTTGTATACATTTATCAATTAGTTAAATATTAGTGTAAATGTGTAATCAGTTTAATATTAGTGTAATCAATTTAATCTATTTGATGTTTCTTCATCTTTATGTGTGTATGCATATATGGGTATGTATATGTATGTGTATGTATAATATTATATATATATATATATATATATATATATATATACGATTTTTTCTGATTTTTTCCCAAACAGTTAACCATACTTTTACCGTATGTTGACATATTTTTATCCAAATTTTCTGCATAATTCCTGAATTCCAAAATTTTCAGCTTGACCGTACGTATCCCGAATACCGAATTTGTGACTGATTAATGTCACTTGTATCCATAGTTGTATGGGCGCCCGCGTGGGTGGCACCTAGGAGCTCTAGGCGGACACCGGCCTCCAAAACCTAGGCGCCCTGTCTAACTAAGCTGTTAGCGGCCTGAGCGGTGGCCTAGGTGCCTACTGGGCCTAAAATCTGGGTTTTTTTTCTTATCTTTTTTTCAGTTCTTTTGATATATATTCTTCCTCGTTTATCTTTCCTCTTGTTTTTTCTTTTCTTTTACAGCTTTATCAAGCAGCAAAGTTGTTGTGATGCTACTGCATTTCTCTTTACTTTTCATTTCTTATTTTTCATTTCTTATGGAGTTATTGTTGCTGCACTATTATGATATTGTCCATTTACTGCAGTTCCACTTACGGATTTGCCATATACCACAATAATTTTTTTCTACATCCTCCTATTTCTATAATTGGTTAATAAATCTCTTGTATGAACGTACTGACACTAAGAGAATGCTAATTTTTTGCTTGCATTCTCAGTTTCTACTCTATTGCTTGCATTCTCAGTTTCTACTCTAGCGTTCCTATATTAGATTCAATTATTCATATCTATACATACAGTCACTATATTGTTTCCCATCTTTTTGACCTCATCTCTACTTCCATTTTTTATTTGTTCTTGTTCCTCTACCAATCTTCTTCTGCTTTATTTTTTCTCTCTGTGGTTTCACCATAAGTAAGGTTCCTGCTGCATGATGCTCTACTTTTTCTTTCTTTTTTTTCTTCCTTTCTTTGTTCATCGTCTACCCCAACCTCCTTATTGATTTCTTTTTGCAATTTGTTATTCTTCCTCAAGTAAACCAATGTTCTTTTTTCCTTTTTGTCCTCCTCTTAGTAATTCCTATTCATTCATATATTGCTCATAGGTTAATATATACCTATATATATATATATATATATATATATATATGTGTGTGTGTGTGTGTGTGTGTGTGTGTGTATGTATGTATGCATGTATGTATGTATGCATGTATGTATGTATTTATGTATATCTATGTCTATATATGTTAAATATACAAATAAAAAATCTAGGACTGCTTAGGCTGTCTGGGCGTCCCTAGGCAACATTTGGTTGCTTGGCCGCCTAGACAACCTAGCTTGAATCTACCACAAATGGATGACAATTCCTTTGTTTACCTATTGCTATATGCAGATGATTGCTCATTTCTCTAGACACACATTAAGGTGAAATCTCTTCTAACTAGAGAATTCGAGCACTTTCCACAATCTGATGAAGAATAGAGAGAGATGACATACGCACCTCACTCTAGTGTCATTGGTAGCATCATGTATGACATCACTTATGTAGTCAGTATGACAGTCATTACTTGGCTTTCCCTGGCAAGGCACACCGGCGAGCAAATACGTTGATTGTGAGGTATTTGAAGGGATACTTGCTTAGACTTCCGTGGAGTCTCAAGTGGATAGAGCAATAGTACTTTGAGCCTTTCGGGAGTGGCTTTCCAAACTAACAGTTGTTGAGTTCACTATGAACATGTAACTAGTGAGAGGTCTCCTCTTGTCAAGGTCGCATGGATAATCTGAGTCCACGTACCATTGTCGTGATGACTTAGACTCCACAAAAGACTAAGCAAGTACTTGAAGTTCCTTTCATTGCCTCACAATCAACTTAATTGCTCGCCAGTGTGCCTTGCCAGGAAAAGCCATGTAAAGACTAGCCATATTGACTACATAAGTGATGTCTTGTCTAGAGCAAACCATTTCATACATGATGCTACCAACGGAACTAGAATAAGGTGTGTATGTCATCTATTTCACTCCTCCATCAGATTGTGGAAAGTGCTCAAATTCTCTAATTAGGAGAGACTTCGCCTTGTAAATTTAAATGTGTGTCTAGACCAATGAGCACATCATCTATATATAGCAATAGGTAAACAAAGGATCGCCATCCATATGTAATAGGCAATCGATACACCTAGAAAAATCTATTGCATGGTATGAAAGAATCAAATCTCATGTACCACTGCCTAAGAGATTGCTTTAGTCCATAGAGAGACCTCTTGAGCAAGCACACAAAATTTTATGTCTTCAAACTCTCTATTTTTTTGCATGTAGATCTTTTCTTAGTTCAATGTGTAAAAAAGTTGTCTTTACATCGAGATGCTACAGTTCTAGGTTTGCAATGGCTACCAATAAAAGCACTCTCATTTTGAATTGTGCTTAACAAAGGTGAGAAGACTTCATTGTAGTCAATCACCTCCAATTAGGAATGGCAATGGAGCGGTTTTGCTCTATTCATTCACTGCCCCCGCTTCATCCATATATAAGCTCATCCACAGCCACTATGTGCGATCAATACCACCCATAATTGGACGTCCATGGTTGGGGAACCACGGAGACCCAAACACCCCTACGTATGCATTGAAGAAATGTTCAATGACTTTTTAATCCCTCTCCCGTGCGTGTACACTTTGCATTGTAATGGCAACAATGCAAATTCATCCTCACATATAGTTTCCGCTACACGTTGGACCTCTTCTTCCGTGATAACACCCATTGCATCGGTGCAGGTGACTTGCATCAGCTGCGCAGAGAGGCAGCTGTCTGAGAACATCCTCATCTTCCATACATTGCCCTATGTCAGCTGTGACAACATTGACGGATACAGCGACCAGTGGAGGGAACAACAAAAGCGGCGGCATGAGCAGACGACGGCGGGGACATCCGTAGAATGCAGTATTGGCGGTGGAAATAGTCGTGATTGAAGAAAGACCCAGTTGCGGCGGCGGCGTTAATAGGCATCTTCATTTAGGCTTCTCCAATGCCATGGAAGATGCCAGAGACGTCAGAATGGATCAACCGGAATAAAGATGTCTTGAAGGTTGAGGATGATCGGAGAACTCTGTTGAGGTCGCCATAGTGGTGGTGATACACGACGGACCTCTATTTCTCGATAAATCTATCAAGGCTCATCGGCATCAGGCCGTAGCGGAAGCAGCGCGCCCTCCCAGCCGTGACGGAAGGCAAACGACCATCCTGGAGACTCACATGCGTTAGGCTTCCATCTTGTTTGTAAGACCTGTTGTCTACTGGCAACCGACTAGGGCGACGGAGTCGACATAATGCCAGAGACTAGGTCTGTGTACAAAGCAGGCCGACAAGATCAGTAGCGGTGTCAAGTATTTGCACAAACAACCTAACTGCCTAAGCATATCTAGGATTATCACACTCCTGTTCTTTCGCAAGCCGCTAGTGAAAATGGGACGTCGAACTAACTATTACATGCATGCGTCGGGCAATTGGTATTAACCACCGTCCGTAGTGAAAATTTTATGTAATTGGACAATTCATACAAGAAAACCTGGTGATACCATTTAGTTGTTTGGATGGGGTGGTTCGGTCCGGGTGATGGATGCACGGATAATTTTGCCACCCCTACCTCCAATCTGATTGTAGCCTTTTGTGACGTGGCATGCATTGTATTTGTTGCCTTCTTTATTCTTTAGACCCACTTCATCCCCCCTTACATTCTTGCCTTTCTAACGTACCATCAACTTTGAAGTATGGTTCTTGTGGAACATATGGACCTGTGAATACATCATGAAAATTTATGGGATCATAACAAGTACCTACCTTAACGGCATTTGCAAGTGTGTAGGATACCATAGGAGTCATCAAAGTATTAGTGTTGGAGTTGTTTGACGTTCGATTTGCCTTTGGCTTTAACCATGGCAAGACTGTAAAGGTTCCTATGGAGTCTCCTCATCTTCGATAGGCACAAAATTGATTGTTTAGTAGAGAACTTTTGTCAATCAACCTGTGAGTCATCATCTTTGATCTCCATCTGTTGTGGAAAGCCTTGTGAAACAAACCTAGAAGAAAAGTTATATGTGCCACCATGGAAGAATCGTCAAACTAATGTTGTGGTCTACCAAGAACTCACATTGAAAGATACTAGCACTAGAGACGGTATCCTTTCACCCCAGAAGCATAACCAAGGAAACAACGGATATGCATTTAGTAACTATAGCTTCTAATTTTCAATATCAAAATAAGCAAAAGCAGGGCAACCGAATCCAACAGGCTTACCAAACCAAACTTGTTCATGAGTGTGAAGTAAATTGAAGATAATAAAGAGCAGTTCACAAAAGAACAATTAGTTGATATGGCTTTAGCCCATAAGGGTTTGTCCAAGACAACATTCAGAAACATGCATCAGCCTTTTCCAACAATGTTCTATTCTTTATTTCTACATTGTCATTTTGTTGGGGTGACACATTGTGCACTTTTGATGCCATGATCACTTCAGAATTTGTTGAACTCTTTGGAACCAATTTGAAGCCATTATCAATCTATAAATTCTTTATGCTATTGCTAATTTGATTCTCTATAAGAGCTTTCCGTTGCTTGAAAATTGAACATGCCTCACCCTTGTTTAGAAAATTAACCCAAACCTTTGTTGTGCAATCATCAATGAAGGTCATCATATATTTGCACAACCTTTAGAAGAAACACAAGAAGGGCCCTACAAATCAGAGTGAACTAATCTAGAGCATCCTTCGAGGAGTGAATAGTTGTGTCAAAGCTATTGTGTTTGGCCTTCATAAAACATAATGCTCGCAGCAATCAAGCTTTTCGATGTTTTCGCAAAATTTCTGATCTCTAGCAGACCTCTCAGTAGGATTCGAACCCAGATGAAGTTCTGATGATTTGTAAGAGAAAAATCAACTAATTGATCTTGTAGGGCCCACGACAATGACAGAACGCCCCAAATAATCGACTCGGTTAAAATGGACTTTTCTTGCTCGAAAGCATCATCCATTTTTCAAAGGTGTCCCAAATGCAAATGCATATCCTAATGGTGTCTTTAGAATAAGTTGTAACCATTGCAGAGCTTGAGATAATGGAACCTTGCAATATGTACAACTTGTGTGAGTATCTCACCCCCTCTTCATGAGGACCCAGTCAACATTGAGAATGTCTAGACCTCCGTTTTCACCGAAGAAATTGCAACCTTTGTCTTCAAGTGTGATCAATGAAATGAGATTCTTCAACCATACATCAACTTGAATGCTCACGATGTCCTAACTTTACCAACAAACATCTTGATCTTCATTGTGCCAATACCAATTGCCTTGCAAGGGCAACGGTCACCCGTAAGGAAATCTCCTCGCCTTGCAAGGACAATCATCACCCATAAGGAAATCTCCACCTTGATGAGACTTAGTATTGGTAGGACAATACTTCTTGCACTTAGTCATGAGGTAGGTGCATGCAGAATAAAGAACTCAAATCTTTTGAGTCAAAGGACGACGATGAAGCAAGTACATAGCTCTTGTCTTTGAAACCTTCGTGACCCACCTTCGCATGGAAGCAGGGGCAGTCATGTATTTGTATCTGCATACAATTATTTGTCAGTTGTCTCAATTTAGTACTTGCTATCTTGTATTTATGTTTATCTCTTCTATGAACTTAAGGGGCTTGGAATTTCATATTAAAAGAAAATTTATAGTACTGAATAACAGGAGAATATGTAAATGCAGCAGAAAATGTAGATGCCACGGCATGGTTTCAAATTTTGATTTCAACGCCGTTTCCGATGGCTCAGAAACATAAATTTACAGAAAATTCGATGAAAATTTCGACATTTACGGGAATTGGGACACAAGATTTCGACGACCACATAAAGGCATTAAGTCATGAAATTTTACCAAGATGGTCTACATCCATAAATACACCTATCTATGCAATAAAATCATATATTGATCTTGGTGGGGGGTTCTACATGTGTGAGTGAAAACAAGCTGAACTGTTTCAAACTTTCGATGAAGGTTTCCATGCAAATTTCAGTGCCATAAGGAATTATCTCATTCTCATAAATAAATTCAACAACAATCTATTACAGCTTAGACCGTTGAATATCAGTCAATTTATTGTCAATTTGTAATACACAAGAAAGTATTAAATTACCTAATTGAAAGTTTCAATTTGAAACTGGAGTGGTGTGGCGGCTGATCAAGCCCATGACCCCCACCCGGTGGTTGTAGTCCAAACAACTTTATTTATATTGTTGACATATTGATTCCAACTCATGGTATCTTTGTAACATGTATTATATGTTTTTACATGCTCTTTGTATGCTTCATCTCCCACAAATTGCATCATCCCATTATCCCATATGTCGGAAAATACTCCTTCAACGCTTTTAATTGGTCATCCTCATTAAGTGGTATATGTCCTATATAAATACCTTGACCTGGAGGGACCTGTACCGTATCTCTAATGCAATGCCATGTTTTACCCCCATCATTTGTGACCATATGATCTCTATATGCAGCACTAGGAACCCTTGTGGGTGGAACTCATAATTAGTGGGATTTACATAGTCATATTTTCATTATTTAAAAAAGCTCATTTTGTAAACATTTTATCCATTATCTTGACAAATAGGATATATATCAAGTTGGATTTGTAAATTAATTGCAATTATATGTAATTTATAGCATAATTTCATAAATCCTCAAGTTTGAGATGTAGTTTATCACTTGCTACTTGCAATTTCGGAGTAATCTTTTGATCAAGATGGGGTAAAAGTGGAAGAAATAGATGTAGATGGGAAGGAGAGAGATAAACTTACCTTAGATCCAAAGAACAAGCCTTTAAGAGCAAAAGAATCCAAAAAATTACCAAAGAAGTAACTCTCCAAGTACAGCAGGCTTTGGGCCATTGATTTTCAAATTGTGAACCCATTTCGATTGTGTTTCGCGAAATACATGCCCAAACTGGCCTTTTTTGAATGAAATTTCTGTATTTTGTCGAAATTTCGCCCCCCTTTGCCAAATTTCTATGGAAATTTCGAAATTTTACGTATTATTTCAGGACAGTTGCATTTATATGTCCAATACCCGTTGAAACTGAAATTTCGAGCAAAATTTTGAGATTTCGACCGAAATTTTGAACCACAATGCCACCACATACGATATCTAGTTATCTACCTAGAGATCAATAGATAAAATTCCTTAAATAGTTCTAACAGTAGGCGTTTATAAAAATTTGAATATTTCCATAATATTATATATACGCAGCCATTATTACTGGTCAAATTTTGGCAGCTCAGAGAACTCACAAAAGAAGACCATTGAAAACTAACAATCGACTCAGAAGAAGATATCTTACTTTATATAGCTTCCCATGACAAGTTCTAACAACTTGTGCTGCACAATAATTATTGGCAAATTCATATTTATCATTTCCAAGTAATGCAGGCCTGCATACAAGAAGAAAAAAGCAGAAAGCTTAGCCGTGAAAACTAGCAGCCTCTCACTGTGTATCCAGGTAAAAGTAGAAACCACTTAAACAAAACAAGTAAATATCAACATACCATAACATATTTATTTGATGAAATATGTCAAATGGCCTGCAAATATTGCAGGTAAAAGAGTACTCAGAAGAAGCATATTAAAGAAACAAAACATTCAGATGGCTTTCTTCAGTTCATTGTGTAGGTCAATTATGAAAAAAGTGTAAAGACCACATTAAAATGAAATATATATTGGCATAATGAGAATATAAAGCAGAATACTCCTAGAAACAGATCTCTCAGATTCATTTAAACATAATTATAACCCACCTTGACATAGAAGGTGTCCCCGAGAGTAGAATAATGTGCTTGATTTTCTTTGCTATATCAAGCACAGTTTCTGTCTATATCACATACAATAACCAATGAGGATAGCATTATTAACAATCAGGCAAGAGAAAATACTTGGAAAAGTTTGTTGATGCAGCAAAAGAACTTGCTGAGAAATAAAAACCATTATTAGCACGATTAACTACCTCTCCGGATTCTGCCTTTTTCTTTGTAGTACGTAAAGTATGGGATTCATCAACAATCATAACTGCCCATTGCCGGCTTAGCATACTGTTTCTTAACCGATGCAGCATGGTATAGGAAATTACAACCACCTTTGGAGGCTTTTCCAGATGGTCCAAATTATTCTGGTGACCAAAAACTGAAAATTGGATAGAAGATATTGCATAAGTGCACCTACACATGAATTGAAGATATTCGTACTTCTCAAGCAACATAACTTGATCAGAAGGCATGTACATCCAAGAAATATCAATTGACTGAGCAATAAAAATCATATGACAAGGCTCCAACACCGTCAATATGCAGTTAGCTTCGATAATCAAAATGAGGATAACCAGATATCTCAAATTTTCATGAAAAGGTATCAATTTAACATCAGCCCATGAAAGTTGGGGGGGTGTAGGCAAGCTGCACTCAGTATAAATTTAGAAGTAATCGACTAACCAAACATCTTATAACAGATTAGAAAATATGATGTATAATCTACGATTCAAACATACCCTTAAGACAAAAAAATATCCATGAGGATAGTTTAAAAATTTTGACATATTGTTGACCTCCTCAATGTAAAGCAAAACAGCCTCTACAATTACAATCTTTATTTAGAACTGTTGTTTTCCCTCTAAAACAGATTAATGCAGCGTCTGAAAAAGCGATTGCTTCGGCCGCCGATTGTCGATCACCGATCGGTCATCGACTCGTCACAATAATTTCTCATAGTGAGAATGGGAGCGATCGGAAGAGTTTACTGATAGCCATGGACAAAACAAAAGTAAAATGGGAGCGGTTGGCAACCATGTGTTTGGCAAAGCGACCAATAGCGATTGACCCGCTGCCTATGATTGTCCACGCTTTCTGTTGCTGCCCGAACGCTTTGCCAAACACGGCATGATGGTGCAGTTCTCTTAGATGCAATAAATCAGGAATAGAAGGAACATTTAAACCAAGATTAAGGTTTAGCACTAGAAAGTGCAATGATAGAACATAACAGCAAAAAATGGAAGACAACGTTTATGATACAATTAATTATTTTGATCATGCTTACCTAGATGAATGTCTGAAGGCAAACAAGAGGTTAGCCAACATTCAATCTCTTCTGCCCATGAATAACGCAGTACAGCAGGACACACCACAAGTATGGGGCCTTCATTCATGAAACAGGATGCAATAGCAATAGCCTGCCAGCATGTAAAAATAGTTACTGATAACTGGAACAAAAAGTGTGTATTCCTTGTGAAAAGTTAACATTCTACATATCTAATTCAAACAGTAGAACGTTAATGTAAAACTTTCTGCTGCCAAATTGTACGAAAGAAAGAAATATCAGGTAACAAGCAATATGCAACATGCAATATGCATGATGATCATCGAAGAAATATTGGTCATTTTTGGGGTACTCAAGGACACAAAAGGGGATCAGATGTTATGGCCCGGTTGCTAAGAAATGGTTTGTTAGTGACTTAGTGTGGATGTTGTTTTTTTAGGAGACACCATGTTTTTCTACTATGGGTGTGACTCTTATCTACGGATCTGCTCGATGACACCCCACTACGTGTTCTTGTTGAGCCGGATTTTCCAGAACAAGTTGTTTCTACTACTGAATATTGATGTCCCTCTCAAAGTTCATCAAAGACGCAGCAAGGCTGCAACTCCCTCTATGGCCCCTCCCTCAGTCAATCCCTCATCTTTGTCAACACATCACGACACCACTCAGGTATGCTCTAACTTGAATACTCCAATTAGCATAAGAAAACGGGTGCGCTCTTGTACTTTACATTCTGTAAGCAAGATGCTAATCTTGGTTCAAGTTTTTCCAATTTATAGCTATCATTTCCACTATTTGTGTTCCTAAAATTGCGGCTAAAGCTCTAACACATCCTGCATGGCATCGTGCCATGGAAGTCAAAAGTAAGATCTACATACACATCATACAAGGGACTTGGTGGAGGCTCCTGCTCATGTTTTTCCTATAGGTTGGGTCGTTGGATCTTTACTGTGAAATATCAGCCTAATGGCACGGTTGAACGCCTTAAGGCTCATCTTGTTGCTAGGGCTACACACAGACTTATGGTGTAGATTATTTTTAAACTTTCTCACATGTTGCTCAGCTTAACTCTAATAATATTCTTATTTATGTTGTTGTCAATAAGAGTTGGCCTCTATTTCAACCTGACGTCAAAAATGTCTTCTTGTATGGTGATCTGCATGAGGAAGTGTATAGCAACCTCTCGAATTTGTTGCTCAGGGGGAGTGTTCTAAAGTATGCCACCTAAAGAAAGCCATTTATGGACTAAGAAAGAGCCCAAGAGCGTTGTTTGATAAATTAAGTAGGATCCTTATTAAATTTGACTTTAAACGCTCACATTATGGTCATTTTGTGTTTGTTTAAAAAACTATTGTGGGAACAGTTATTCTGATTGTGTATGTGGATGACATCAGCCTTTCTGGGAGTGACCATCAGAGTATTCATGATACTAAAGAATACTTAAGAAAAAACTGTATTACTAAAGATCTAGGAAAATTGCACTATTCTTTGGGAATTGAAGTATCACATTCTTCTTTCGGGGTATGTCTACTCAGCGCAAGACCGCAATTATAACCTGAATCTACTACAAGAAACTGGCATGTTGGGTGCCAAGCCAGTCAGCACACCTCCAGATCCCAATACTAATTGGGATGATGATTCTTCTCCTTCATATCTTGATAGCAAGCAATATAGAAGGCTTGCAGAAAAACTCGTTTACTTGACAGTTACACAAGCAGATATTACATTACTTGTTAGACTTGTCAGTAGGTATCTTGATAAATCGCGACTATGTCATTGGGACGTTGTGTGCCACATTCTCAAATAATGAAGAAAATCCTGGAAAAGGTCTTCTATACATGAAAAAAAGGCATTGCGAGATTATTGGTTATTCTGACTCCAACTATGTCGGCAGCAGGATTGGTCATAAATCTACTTCAAGTTACCGGTAGGTGGTAACTGGTAACCTTCTCACTTGTAGAAGTAAGAAGCAGAGTGTTGTTGCTAGATCCAGTGCAGAAGCTAAGTATCGAGCCATGGCTCGTACTACCTGTGAGATAACGTGGGTTCAATGCTTATTAAAGGAATTTGGAGTTTGTGATCCGAAGCCCATGCCTGTGTATTGTGATAATTAAGCCCCCATCTTCATTGCAAGTAATCCCACAATTCCATAGCGCACCAAGCACATTGAGGTAGGTTCTCACTTCATCAGGGAGTCTATTCTATCTAGGCGCATATCTACTCCATACATCAGGACTGAGGATCGACTTGCTGATATCTTTACAAAACCATTGTGAAAGACAAGATTCATCTCTATGGTGGACAAGTTGGGCATGCATGATATCCATGCTCCAACTTGAGGGGCAGTGTCAACATATTTAGTTTTATGTTATTTATTTTGTGCTTTTTAGTATCTTATCTTTTATCCCATATGATGAACTCTGTTTTGTACAGACTCATCCTATCCTATATAAGGAGAGGATCTATGCTTGTATTTGATTATCTGTATAATAAACTCCTTTTCTATTTCACATATTGTAATGTTTATGTATGTGTACACATATGTAGCATGTTTGAAATGTGTATGTGCATTATAAGCATATAAATACATATTGACATGTAAATGTATTAATCGTACGAGCATACATTTGGAAATGTGTGTATGTAGATGTCTATATATATCATATATGCATGTCCATATACATCAAAATGCATTTACATAATATACACTATTACATGTTTGAGGATGTTTCTTTGTATTATATGTATGTATACCATGATGTAATATTCTAAATACATACGTATTTTAATATGTATATATATAGATATAGATATTTATTAATAGATAAACATATATATACATATGTACATGTGGGTGTGTTGGTGAATAAATAGTATGAATTAAATTGAATCAAATTATATTGAAAAAAATGTCTGCAACACTTCCATTCTAAAAGCACCAGCATATGCCCCGCATAAACATTAACATGTTAGCTATAGAATAATGACTGGAATTGTATTCAGTGAGTAAAAGTATTCACAATGCCTTCTCTTTTATAGGACAAGAGAATAAGACAATAAGCAAAGCTAAGCACTATGGGATAAATAACAAGTAAAATAGAGTACAGAAATAACATATCTCTTTATTAGAAATTGTCATAATATATGCTAACCATATATTCTACACTGCGATATATTTTAGTTATGGAAGTAAATTAGTAATGTTTGTAGCTTCACTTACCAATCTAGACCATCAAACTATGACCATTGAATGTATCATAGGATATCATTACAAAGTGCAATTTACATTTGTTCGTTCTGTTCGTTCAGTTGACAAAGAATATTCAAGATGATATTCCTTGGTGTATGTTCTTTGTTGATGATATTGTTTTGATTGACGAAACTAAAGATGGATTGAATGATAAAGTTGAACATTGGAGAAAGGTGTTGGAATAATATGGATTGATGATAGCAAAGGCAAAACTGAGTATATGCATTGCAATTTCAGCCAATCTCGCAGTGCTTGTCCAAAATGACATTTGTCACAGGATCACTGCATGGTGGTTGAAATGGAGGAGTGCAACTGGAGTATTATGTGATCAGAAGATCCCTCTTAGGTTAAAAAGTAAGTTTTATAGAACAGCTATACAGCCAGCCATGCTGGAGTGAATGTTGGGCGGTGAAGAAACAAGGTCTCAACAAGATGAACGTGGCTGAAATGTGTATGATGAGATGGATGTGTAGGAAGACAAGAAAAGATCGCTTGAGAAATGACTATATCAGGAATAAAGTGGGGGTGGCGAGCATTGGGGACAAGTTGCGTGAGGGCCGACTCAGATGGTATGGACATGTGCAACGCATACCGACTAATGTGCATATACGAAGCAATGATATTGAGTCAAGCACAATGAATAGAAGAAGAGGAAGGCCTAAATTAACATGGGATAAGAGCTTATAA
The DNA here is from genome assembly GCA_963693085.1 of Alisma plantago-aquatica. NCBI lineage: Eukaryota > Viridiplantae > Streptophyta > Magnoliopsida > Alismatales > Alismataceae > Alisma > Alisma plantago-aquatica. The sequence goes on from OY856409.1 coordinate 1,589,655,504, forward strand.
AGAGAGATTTTGAATCTCTACATCTCAACCAGAATATGGCCCATGATAGAGCTGAATGGAAACGAAGGATCCATGTAGCCGACCCCCACATAGTTGGGACTGAGGCTTAGATGATGGTGATGATGATGATGACGACGAGGCATATAACTCTCCAAAATAATTCTTCTATTTTCTTTGAATCATACTACTTTCGTCACGGGGCCACTGAAACAACTTCAAAATTGACCACCTCGTTCCTTTCCATCTTATTGATTGGCTTCTTTATCAATGTCTAATACTCCCCTCAGTATTTCAATAAGCGGCTCATTCGAAAAATATGCCCCCGCACAAGGCCGCATATTGGGTCGATTATACATATGCGGTGCGGCCAGTGAGCCAAACCGCATACCCCTTTTGAAAAGTTGAGGGGAGTATTAGACATTGTTAAAGAAGCCAATCAATAAGATGGCTAGGAATGAGGTAGCCAAATTCAAAGTCATTTCAGTGGCCTCGTGACCTAAGTAGAATAATTCACAAATTCAAGAAGAATTATTTTGGAAAGTTATATATGCAATGACATAAATCCATAAACATTGAACGTAAATTGCATTCAAGAATGATATCTTATGACCATAGTAACAAATGTCTCCGAATTTTATGAAAAATCAGCATTTTTTTGCGATTTTATAGTTTCTCGAATGTTCAACACGATTAATACGCCAGTGGCTGATTTTTTGTGACTTTTCATAATTTATCCCGCTTTTTCACGATCTAAACAATTTTTCATGACTTTTTGTGACTTTACAAAAAAATTCTCTTTTAAGTCGCTTGCTGTTTTTTTACCAAACCATGTACACAAAACTTCTGTGAGACACTAAACCTCCAACCCCCACTCTCCGGACAGTCCATTGTCATTGCTCGACTATTCTTTAATTTTTTCCCTACTTTTTCAACCAATAAGATTGTATGTTTTGTAATCTTAATAGTTACATAAATCTGATATTTATGTATATATATTAATACATCATCATCATCTAAGCCTCAATCCCAACTATTAATACATACATACATATATTACTATATATGCATATCATATATATATCCGACTTATTCTCAATTATTTCTGAATAGTTGACCGAAATTTATCTACTTTTTTCACAAAATTTCCCACTTTTTTTTAATTTTGATTTTTCAGGCAAGCCGAAAAATTGTTGAATCCCGAACTTGTCATTATGTTTATGCCAAATCCAAATATAGATCATATTCTGGTGGTCTAGATAGAAAGTAAATCTACAAACATTACTAACTTAAATCCATAAAAATTGTATTGAATTTTAGGAAATATTGTTAACATATTATCAACATTGCTAAATGTTACAATATTTGACTAAATCTACTCAAATCATGTAACACATTATTTTGTTTATCATAATCATCAACTGTGATTTATGATAAGAACAAACATTATATAAACTTCAGTTATATTTCATCAAAAGAAACACAAATTTTTCAAATCAAACATTCCAATTTTGAGAAGTGGTACCTCATTGATGTTGAAAATATGCCTAAAGGGGGAAATGGGTAGGACTTCGACGATTGCAATGAAAATTCGTCCTTCAAGGTGAAAATTGTGAGTTTGCATGAAGATTTTGCTAATTAGTAACATTTATCATATGTGAAGAAAAATCCATTTACATGATCAATATTTACCTATATGTATGATTGGATTGTTTTCAATTACGTTCTTATTTGCTAAGGGTCTGTTTGGTGGGTTGTACTTTGAGCTTGATACATTCTAATGTCAGTTGTTGAGAGTATAATCTTATTTGGTAGGGTGTAGTCAGATGTATTTTGAGGAGTTCAAACAGCACTGAACTTCCGAGACACCTTCAAAATCCGGATGTTGGTCCCCCACTCAAATTGGGTGTGTTGTATGCAGTCGGCCTCGTGGTAGGCTGGTGGCCTCCCTCTGCACGTAAAAAACTGTCAGTTGGTTACAGCAGTCTGCGCCCACAGGTTTAATTCATCTTGGGCCATACTTTTCTTCTGTAAACTTCTAATCTCGGCGAGAACACGGCCAGTGCAGTACCTTTTTTCCTGTTATTAACCAGCCTGAACACAGGAATGAAACTGCTGCTATTAAACGTGACGAACAAAAGCAATGACTTCATGCCACACCATACCAAACAAAACTGAAGAAGTAAAAAATGCATGATTAATATTGATCTGGTTTCGAATTCATCAAACTGCACCTGACTGCACCATACCAAACAAAGCCTAATCGTTTATAATTTGTTTGGTTTCTACTTAATAAATGGAAAGATTGATTGGGTGGTCATGATTCTATACAACTATAAACAAGACCCAAAGTACATATCATGATTCTAATGGTTGATGGGATAAATCTCCCTTGTTTGGAGAAATTGTGATTCTGCAAAAGGAGTCATGATTGCTGCCTGAACACGAGATTGAATCTAGACTTAGATTATGATTTTACTCGTCAGATGATTCTTGCCTCCAAACTTGGCTTCAAGTTCCATATTCAATGTGTCAAACTTTGGAGGAACTGCCGCAATTTCAAATTTTGAAATTCCAGATAGAAAGATGGACAACGCAAAAGAAATTAAGAGAATCACCTGCAGTGTTTTCCCTAGCCCCATTTCATCAGCAATGAGACAGCGACCACCTCTTTGTAATCCATATCGTACACCTTCAAGTTGAAAAGGTAAAAGTCCATCTCGTATTCGTGCGGGAAGTCCCTGGACAAGCTGCTCAACATCATTATCAGCTAAATGATGTGGCATGCAAGGTATCCAATGGTGGCCAAGTGAAATACAAAATTTTTCAACAACCATTCGAGTCTTGTAAGGAATCTCTTCCAATTTCAGCCCATTTATTTTCCTAAGGAACCCTGATACAGTTTCATAGTCGCCCATTTTGTAAACATTCTTTCTACCAATTTGGCTCTCGAAACAACGGAAAGGCACCTATAAAATTTAAAGAAAGATTAGGCATCACATTAACACAATGATGGCAAAGAAAATTAGATCAGGCTAGTTGGAAGTACGCAAACAATCCAGTTAAGTTTACAAATTAAGCTCAAATCATATTCAAGGAACCTATAAAATAATTCATATAAGACCCTCAATGCTTTCTTTTCTTGAATTTATGACATCTTTCAACATGATTCAACTTCAGATTAGTTCATTCTAACCTCAAACCCCTATAAGAAAAGACAATGACTTCAGAAAAGTTATTGATGACAGTGAATGCCAAAAGAGAAAGGCACATATGTTATTGTATAATAAAAGTTCTATCAATGACCACAACATTAATAAGATATTAGATAATAAAAGAATTGTGAAATAGGCATATATATAACTTTTTATTCATACATACATAAATACGTATATATATAAAATTTAATGAGTCATCTTAATGAAACATTCAGATTATTTTATCAAAGAATGATTCTTTTATCATAATTGGCAGATATTCTTAGAATGGAAGTATATTGCTAATTTGAAACAAGAGATATTCTAAGATCACATGTAAATATATATTTAAGATGCAAAAAACTAAGAAGAAAATTACAAGAGAGGTCTTTTTGGAGGGAATCAAGGTGGTTCAACCAAAAGTAAAAGGCACTGCAGGTCGTTTCGAGAAAGATGGAGGCTACCTTGGATAACCAACAAGGCAATAACATGAAACCTAACTCATCTTTTTCTGGTTAGATTACATATAGTTACCCCATCCCCACCATGCATATTGGCACCCACTAAAAGGTAATAGCCTAATAGGTAACTACCCAGCATAAAAAAGCAGGCATGCTACATACCTAATCTTCATTGATATATATTATTTCTGCGGAAAGAATGCAAGACAGAAATGAACCACTGGATGAGAGAAATTCAGAAATCTGAACTAAATGAATCGGAAATTATTTATCAAAGACATGTATGATAGCTCTACTGCAAGTGTCAAGACTCCTAGAGGAGAGACACCAACTTTTCCTATTACAGTTGGGGTACACCAAGGATCCACACTCGGCCCATATCTATTCGTTCTGGTTATATATGAGTTAACAAAGAATGTTCAGGATGATATTCCTTGGTGTATGTTATTTGCTGATGATATTGTTTTGATTGACGAAACAAAAGATGGATTGAATGATAAAGTTGAATGTTGGAGAAAGGCATTGGAATCAAATGGATTGATGATTAGCAGGAGCAAAACTGAGTATATGCATTGCAATTTCAGCCAATCTCGCAGTGTGAATGATGGAGTCAAGTTGGACGGAGTAGATATACCAAAATGTGACAAATTTCGTAACTTAGGTTCTATTATTCAAATAGACGGGGATGTCCAAAATGATGTTTGTCACCGGATCACTGCAGGATGGTTGAAATGGTGGAGTGCAACTGGAGTTTTATGCGATCAGAAGATCCCTCTCAGGTTAAAAAGTAAGTTTTATAGAACAGCTATACGACCAGCCATGCTCTATGGGAGTGAATGTTGGGCGGTGAAGAAACAAGGTCTCAACAAGATGAACGTGGCCGAAATGCGTATGCTGAGATGGATGTGTGGGAAGACAAGAAAAGATCGTTTGAGAAATGACTATATCAGGAATAAAGTGGGGGTGGCGAGCATTGAGGACAAGTTGCGTGAGGGCCGACTCAGATGGTACGGACATGTGCAACGCAGACCTACTAGTGCGCCTATACGAAGCAATGCTATTGAGCCAAACACTATAAATAGAAGAAGAGGAAGGCCTAAATTAACATGGGATGAGCTTATAAAGAGAGATTTTGAATCTCTACATCTCAATCAGAATATGACCCATGATAGAGCTGAATGGAAACGTAGGATCCATGTAGCCGACCCCAACATAGTTGGGATTGAGGCTTAGATGATGATGATGATGATGATGTTTGATAGAACCCCAAAATGACCAGTTTCGAAGAGCTCTACGAAGCTGGTATAGCGTCTTTCAGAACTGAAAATGACACGTTCATAAAATTTGGCATTGGTGTAAAAATTTCAATGGAACATTCAAACTTTATACACGGGACCAACCTCCACAGCAACTTCTAAATATACCAGGGAATGAGCATGAACTGAGAAAGACCCGTGAAGATGAGAAAGAAAAGTGGAGGGCACTGCCTTCAGCCATCAAGAGCATGGAACAAAATTTCGATTGAAATTGCAAAATTTTGATTGAAATTGCAAAATTTCGATCGAAATTTCGATTTTTTTCCAATCGGACATCGAAACGCATGTACGCAGAGAATGGGACGTCATTTCGCAGAAATTTCGCTAAAATTGTGTGATTGAGTATGTATAGTTTACATGTACCCACCTTCGTTTACGATGCTACAAAACAATCCAACCTCATGGATATTACGTATACCCATGGTATTAAAATCATCAAAGTTGGGTGAAATGTAACTGATTTTGCCGGTGTTGCCAGTTGGTGATTTTGAATCCACAAGAACATCCTCATTCCACAACATTCTCGACATTTTGGGTTTTGTGTCGACATTAGACCATTCATCGACAAAGTTGGCCTGCTTCTTTCGAAAACTCCTTAATTTCCTCGACACTAAATGAAGTCGTCAAAGTTGGTGACGTTCTTCTGGTGTTTTGTGGAGTTTGTTGTGTGCAGGGAAATATAATTTAGGGGCTTAAGGTAAAGTAATTTTAATGATATTTTTATTATTCTAAGCTAATATTAGTAGATCTATCCCTCTCTACTGGATTAACCACAGATTTACACCATTTTTATGTAATTTGTTTATTGTCATAAACTTTATTCATTGAAGAATCCTACGGTCCAGAGGACGATTGTATGTAACCGTGTGTTTTTCTACATATGTAAACTTATATGGATGGCTATATGCAAAAATGTATTGTGTTTTTAGCTTAGATTTAATGAAATCTATCGATAAAATCACTATTTCTAGCTTAATTTTTATCAAAGTTGTCAAAATTTAGTTGTGAAATCCTCAAACTTCCTCGATGTTTCCACAAACTTCCACTTCCAAACATATCAAAGTTAACATCTTGTTCGATGTGTATACCCTTAGATAAGATGTGTATTAAAAATCACCACAATCCAATATTCATAGATCATCAAATTATAAGAGATGTGTATTTTCTAATCAATAGTAAGTTGCAAAAATTGCATAAACCTTTAGATGATATATCATTATATCTCATGATTTATAAAAGATATGTTGTGATTTTTTAAACATATCTAATCTATAGAGTGTTGAATCAATCCATATGGTTGGATTTGATTAGCATACTCTACATGTGCCATGTTTACTGGCAGGTACACATAAGTTACATGTATCGGTCGGTACACCGTGCACACTTCCTATCCCCTATGTATATATACATATATATACACACATACATATACACACACACATATACACACACATATATACATATATCTTTGTGTAATATAAATATTTGTCATTATGCATATATGACTACATACCACATGCACAGCTTTGAAAAGCGGCCCAGCAACCTCTTAAGCGTCAAGGCCCTTAGGTGCCTAATTTAGGCCTCATGCGCCTAGCTAGGCTGTTGCAAGTGCCCATTTTGCGTCCTCTAGACTCCTTAATTGGTCGTTAAGTTGATTGTTTGTTCCACTTAATTGGTTGCTTAAGCCGCTTAATGGGGCGCTTTTGGAAAATTATGTAAAACTATAAATCTAGATGTTTATAATAAATATATGTACAGTTTTTTCTTTATGTCAAAATATTATATGTATATGCATACAATAAATAACTACATTATACATAGTTAATGTCAAAACTAACTTTTATATGCATGGTAAAACCTATCATGTATGGTATGTAATTGTATTTTATCTGCAATGCATATAGTATTTTGTTCCAAATTTACAAGTAGGCATATATATGTAACTACATACGTTATGTACTTACATGTTAGGAATGAAGCTGATGTGGATTGGATGGTGCAACTAGTGTATTGTTATTTATATATCATTTAACATATGAAGTTAAATTATTAAAAATATATATAATTCTTAAGCATCCGCTTTCCAAAAAGTGCTCGCATGACGTCATAGTTTAAAATTTCTGGTTTTTGAGACCATTTATGATGGTCAAGAAATAGTGTCAGAGCCCGGATGACCCAAAGAGTTGGTAATTATAGTGCGCTCAGAGGGATTCGAACCCGGGTCCCCCAGGGAGGACAAGCCGGACCGAACCACCTGAGCCACACTGGCCGGGTAAAAAATGTCAAATTTGTTACTATCAAACACAAGTTTTCAACACCCAATTACAATAGCCATATAAAGGAATTAAGTCATGTAATTTTACCAGGATGATCTACATACATAATAACACCTATTTATGCAAAAAAAAATCATCTATTGATTCAAGGGGTTTTAGTCATGCAATCTATACATAGAAATTTAATAATGCAATAATATATTACATCTTATATCTTGTATGCAACAATATCACACATGATAACTCTCGTTTAAAAAAAAAATGTTGTTTTATGAGATGATTTAACTGACCTTCACTTCATAGGTATGTGCATTTCTATACCTAGTCCACAAGAAAAACAAAAGTTTTACTGAAATTTCACAATTTCAGCCAAAATTTTAAAATACGCCTATGACTTAAGTGATCACAAGGTCGAGTCTGTCCATCTCCCGCTTCCCAATTTCCTAAAACACTGATCCATATGTATATCCTCTGATTTTTACCCACATTTCTATGATCACTGACCATATTTTTACCCTTTTTGAAATTTTTCACATGATTCCCAAATATCGAATTTCTCCACTAGGATGAAAGTGCCCCATATACCGAATTTGTGATGGTGCACACAAGTCACGTATGTCAACTTCTTTTCAGGTTAGAGTATCAGCTTCCATTGAAGTTCTTCAGGTCAAAAAAGCCAATATTCCATGATCTCATTTTTAGTTTCGTGCCTTGGACTGGCTTCCTTAACCACCTCTATCCATCTGAAAGAATCATTGCTCGCCTTTCAATCTATACAGAATTTTATGCAAATGGGACTTTCTTGTTTGCCCACACTCATCCTAGGCATGGAATCATGTTCATGTTCTTCAACACATCCAAATGGTGATATGTCAAAACTTCTAGCTCATTTGTCACTGCACGTCGAGCAACACAGTCAGTAGGATACACTCCAATAAAAGATGACGAGGATCCATGTCACAGAAAAGACAAATTACTGTAGTTGGCCAGCCTATAGCCAGCCCTAGATCGTTACCCGGGCTTGAGACGAGCTCCATTTGTACATGGATCTATGGATAAGCACACGCAAAGTTCCTTATATATTGTAGGTTGATTTATTAAGTGCGCTCATAAGAGAAAGCTTCCCCTTGTCTGTTTTCAATTCTCAGTCCTAGTTATTTTATCAAGGACCTTCCTATTTGATCCCCTAGACGTCAATCATGTATTTTTACTTTAAATGCTTCCGTCAGAATGTTTGAATAGCCAAAGGGCGTGCTCGGTTGGGTTGACATATACAGCGCAATATCCATTTTTCATCATGGTTTCAACTTCGTTGCTTTGGTCCAGGGTAAGACACACTGATGTGTAAAAACAAACTGCAGCTTGTTTTGTTAACTGTGACCGTGTTGAGGCAATTCAGTTATTTTGTTTTTGTAAACCGTTTGCTTTGTAAGCCTCACTTCGCAAACATTTTAACTTCCAAATAGTCAAGCCCTAAGCTAAGGTTTCAAAAAAAAGACGTTAGGCATATGGGAGATAATCTCTTTTGAGGCGAGTATATGGCTTTAATTTGCTTTTTTCAGATGACAAGTTTCGGCATCTCAGCGTATCAGCCCAACCCGTCAGAGAATATTGGCAAGTGACGAGAAAGGTACTGCCGAAAGCTCTCCAACGCGACCCCCATTGGCAGAAGATTTATCAGATAAAAGATAAAACCCACACACATCATCAATTTGGGAGATAAAAGCAATTAAGACGTAAAATAGAATTATACAATCAAAAACTCACCAATGAAAGGCAATCTTCTATCATCCGAAAACACTCCTTTGCTCCAGGATACTGAAAGTCGGTGACTGGTTTAGGAATTATCGAGAATTCGTCTGGAGAGCAGACCTCCAAGACGGCCCTAAAGCCAACAACTGGTTTCGTAACGGACTCAACTACTGGTGGCTGTATTGGGTTAGCTACTGGTGCCAATGGTATATTGGCTCCTGGTGGCGACACTTTGACAGCTAGTGGCGGCGGGGGCAGCGATTGCAGCTCGTGTGTCGCAGTGGGCGTGACCGGCGCAAGAGGAGGGGAAGGGATCTTCCTACATCTGAAAAGCCTCCAAGGATCCGGCCTTCCCCCTTCAGCAGCGGCCTCGGCCGCACGCTTCCTCTTCTCGAGCGCGGCGAGCCTGTTGGCTTCGGCCCTTTGCCTCTGCTCTTCCGTGATCCCCATGAAATGGTATGATCAAGAACCGTCCAGCGGCGACGCAGACTAGCGGTTTCAAGAAAGAACATCAACAGACTGGTCACATTGTGATGGAATCACTGTCACTTCTCGTACAGATCCTAGAGTAAGGTCGGCCGTCACTCCGCGGGAAGCGGCCGAGAGTCGGGACGAGGATTCAGAAACGCCCGCGCTCAATTTTTGAACCATATGGTGCCCTGGGCTTTGCTCAAGGATGGCGATTGGCCAATAATGGTAATGTGTTTTAAGAGATTAGCAAATTAATTTGAACATGTGAATACAATGTTTTTAAGTCCTCAAGGTTTTCTATTCGACCTAGCTTGTATACTTGCAATAAAATGAGTGATAAGCACTAATTAGTAGTAGCTGATCTTAACAGCAGATATTAAGGGTTTGAAAGAAAGGGTAAATACTAAAACATAAGAAAAATGTGATCAAACTTAGAGTAAATGTAGCTTTTCCATTGCTTCAAGAATAGGAAAAATAAAAACTAATTATATCAAAAGAGATTCATAGATAAATGCTTGGTCTTTCATATATGTTTCTCCAAAATATGACGATATAGAACAACTTGCTATATGAAACGGTTACATCTAGTGTCGTGGTCTCTCTTTTGATAGGGAAAAAAACATCACCAGTTCATCCTCAAACAAGATACTTATTCAAAACATGAATCATGCATTGGTAGGAATAATTGAATTCATTTGCATTAATAAATAGTGCTTAGCATATGCATGCATGTTGATCATAGTATAAAGATGCAGTAAATAAAAGTCATAGAGATGTGGACGCACGAGAAGTGCCGTAGGTTCAGTGATTTAGAGTTCAAGTATAACATATGCAAAGAAAGTGCATATGAAAATAACCAAGGAGGCACTTCGACAATAGGTATCTATGATAAAATGGTGGTAGTTAGATCTCATCAGAGTAATTGAATTCAGTCTCTATGATAAAATGGTGGTAGTTAGATCTCATCGGAGTAACTGAATTCATGTGTTTCTATAGCGTCAATGCTAGTAAATAACTACAACTAATTAATAAAAAAAGCAAACTAATAAACAAGGGGCATGCTTATGAAAATTGAGATGATAGATCAATTAGTCACTGTTTTTCTAGATATTGAAAGAATGTGTCATTTTTCTTTTACTCCAAAGAAGTACAAAATATTATCAAACTCTGGATGTTAGACCATGAATCTCGTAATCTCTACTTAGACTACAAGATTGGGGAGGTGATCCAGCTGCTAACATAAAATATGATTAAACTTTTTTCCTTGTTGTCTTGCAAGATAAGACACACTAATAAGAGTCTTTTCACATATACATTCGGCTAATAATCAAAAAACAAGAATGAACCTTTTTCATCACTTGATATTTCTAATACGTTTAGATACATGAAGTATATATTTACAAATCAAACTACAAGGAAATAAATACCATTTATTTATCACTAGACTAATACAACTCTTTCTATCACACATCATAGGACCTAGAATAGATAGGAATCGAGACTACTTAATTCTACGTTAAGACGTTGCTAACAATCTTATGTGGAAGGATCCCTCTAAATATGTTGATATCTCCATAATAATCAAGGCTGTCTAAAAATTTGTTTACTAGAGTGAGACTTACTATCCTATATATAGAAATTCATCGAGTAACTTGGATGGTACATGTATTGTTTATTAATTGGATTGCAAAATATGCAAGATAATAGAATCCATTAAATACTGAACAAAATGAGCAATACTATAAAATTCATCAACATGCTAAATATTGATAATAACTTAACAACAAATTCCTAATCATATTACTTGATATCTTAGTCATTTTATCAATGCCTTGGATCCACATTGAGTGTATCACAATATGTGAAAACATAGCAATAATATATGGTCTCATCTTATAAGACTTATAGTTGACTCAAGATTATGCCTCTCCTAACTAGCTACTTATTTTGCAACTAACCTCACTATGTCTTGACTCAGCGGGTGTCGGTTATATCAGCTAGCCAGATAAACTGGCCTCTTCTCTGAAAAGGGATACACAGGAGGAGAGTCAAAACTATGTTGGCTTAAACTAACTACATCAAGGGCTCTACAAGTTAACTAAACTAAGTGACACTAGGACCTTTGATTAATGTTGGGTAGCTAAATATAAATGTACTAAAACTTGATAACATTGGGATCTTCAATTGATGTCTAGCATCACTGAATATCACCTGATTCTGGTTAATGTTAGATACTCCTACTATTATTTAATAGGGCATCCACGATGGGGGTCGCTACCCGATGCCACATGAGCGAGATTACTCAAAACGAAGCGTGCGATCAACATCTAAACACCCACATACCCAAAAGAACAGGTAAATTAAAACATATTTCATATAACCATCACTAAGCGGAAATATATGACATAAAAGTTCACAACCTGCAGCATATCGCATACCATCCTAGGTATTTACATCTGTACAGTGGCCATCTGCCACACACCTATTATAAAAAATTTGTTCACATATATAGACCACTTATGTACAACAAGACATACTGCCAAAAACACATATCAAGGTGCATATCATTTAAAAAACACATACCTCCCGGGCGTGAGAGTACAGGGACGACATATAAGATTCTACGCAAAACACTAGCAGTTATCTCACCTTCTGTGTCTACTGATCTCCATGTTGCTCTTTCTCAATAGCACAATCTCTACCATGACATTGATGACCACCTAAAAAGATGTGGCAAACTACGAGGGTGAGATCCATGTCCTAACGAGATATATAACTCTCAACCAGCGACTATTGATGAAACATCCCATTCGAACAAAACACGATTACATACTAACCAGTGGATTACCAAAAATCACAAGAAATTAAAACTGGTTTACAACAAGCACCATAAGATGAGACATGTTGCATCTGAGCCAACACTTTCTTTTCATAACATATTTTCAAGGTGCTACACATAATTTCCCATCATCTCGTTACATGAAATAACTGTTCCACATGTTGATTTATTACATCAAGGTACTGTTGGATCCTAGATGGGTGATTACATGCTCTAGAGGGGGGTGAATAGAGTTGAATGCACTTAAACAAAATTCATTAGACCTTCAAGATATATCACAAATTAAGGTTGCTAAATAGGAAATTTGTTTGCAACTAAAACATACATAGCAAGGGAGAGAGAGATTGAACATGCACCAATTATACAAGCTATTTAGAGTACTGGTTCCACACTTCAAACTAGAAGTGTGTCAGTCCACTTGCCTAGAGAGGTCAACCTCTAGGACTTCCAAACTATTGCATTCTTATATTCACTTATAAGGCATACAATGCATGACCAAACAAAAGACTTACCCATCCAATACAAAGAGTCTTTAACCTTACCAAGGACTTACCCACTTTGCAAGAGTCTTCGGCCTTCTCCAAGGACTAACCCACTCTTGCACAAGTCTTCAGCCTTGCAGGGATTACCCACTCTTCTTGGATCTTCAGCTTTTGACTTCACCTTCACTCGGAGAAGCTTCTTTCACCAAGGTCTTACCCACTTGAGCTTGAGTCTTCTGCCTTCTCCAAGGGCTTACCCACTCTAGCTCCAAGTCTTCAGCCTTGATCTTCACCAAGAGACGTCTTCCCTTGTTCTTCTTCACCTCTCTTGGCTAAGAGAGAGAACCTTCATCTTCATGATTGCAAAAGAGAGATGGGGAGGTTGTGGAAGTGAGAGCCCCACAAGATATACAAATAGGACTAGCTCTCTTACAGATTTCCTACTCACTCTAATGGATGTAGCAAGTGATTAAGCTTAGAGAGAGAGGAGGTTGTAGGATCACTCAACTATAGAATATGAACCTTCATAGTGAATGCTCAACCTTGGAATGAAGCCCAAGGGGTCCTATTTATAGTTGGGGATGCCTCTTAGCCTTTGGGAACACTTATGAACGAAAAATAGCCATTTTTTGGCTTGCAACGGATCTATTTTCACTTGTTGCAACTCCACAACGGCTAGAAGCACTTTTCTGCACTTTTCTGTACAGTGCAATCGGTCGAGTTTCTATGAGTGTAACTCGACCGATAGAGTAAAAGACAAAGTCGATATTCAGACCATCGGTCGAGTTTGTCCTGAGGAAACTCGACCGACCAATGAAAATCGATTTGGTCAGTTACTCCATCGTTCGAGTTCTGTGTAAACACAACTCGACCGATGCAATCTCCAGAAAATTGATCAAGGATGATCGGTCGAGTTTTCAGGCGGGGAAACTCAAGTGACAATGTGCCTGTAATCAATTTTCAAAGTTGCATCCAAAGTGATCTAATATTCGATCTAAGTGCTCTTGATATTTTTCTAAGCTTAATTACAAGTCATACAATCATTACAAGTGATTTACAACATGATTCTAATGGATATACATCATATTACAAAAACGTGCACTTATATGACTTTGACTTGTCTTTTCTCCAATTTGAAATGCGCAAGTTAGGGCATTTGGAGTGTGTCTATACCTAATCTGAAATCACTCAAGTAGAGACATTAGACACCAATATGTGGAATGGTTAGTCATCATCAAAGCACGGGTTTAGTCAATTTAGACGTGAGTCAACATTGACCTAATTGACCTTGAGTCAACATTCTCCCCCTTTTTTAAGATGACAAACCATTCCATAAATGTATTGAAAGCTTTTAAGTAAAATCATACCTTCGGAGAAACCTAGGGGTTTCAATAGAATGGAGTTCATATGCTCCCCCTCAATTGATGCGCATGGAGTTCTCATACTCCCCCTCAATTGATGCTATTTCTCCTGCATGGTTAGCTTTCATAACATTTATAGAATACCATGTCTTCTACTCATATATGTTCTACACATATATGTCTTCTCCCCTTTACCTTCTCTCTGTACATGAACATGCTTCTCCTCTTCATGTAAGACATACCTTCTTCCTCTTTTAAAAGAAGACATACCTTTCTCCCCCTTTGTCATTTAAAAAAGGGGGTTATGAAGAAATAAGAAACATCACTTGTTAAAGAGAAAGGATATAATACAAATATATATAAGGAGAGTAGAAGAGCACAGATAGGGGCTTGTACAAGCATAGAAAGAAAAGAAAGTTAAAGCATATACTTGAACATCCCAAAAAGCAAGATAAAGTGTTGTAGAAAAATAATCAAACACAATTTTGACCCTCAAGATGACGGATTTTGACCAAAAACCATCAGAGCTCATTGCAAAGCAATGAGTCTTGCTCAGAAGGTCGTTTCTGCATGAAAAACACTAGTCTTGCACCAAAAACTGAAACTGGAGCAAAATCTGCATAAAATCCAAAAATACTCCAATTTCTACATACAATGTAGCTCTTTGTGCCCTGCATCACAATGTTATGCAAGAAACTCAAGATAGTAGATATGCAATTCAAGGAACAATCTTGAGCATGTATGAGACAAGATACAAGCATAGCATATAGATGAGCAAAGATGGCAATTTTAAACAAGGCTAGAACTACATGTATATGAACTACTAGTAGATGATATCACAAGTTAGGACTACTAGTAGGATCTAGATCATAGCAAGAGATACCAAAAGATACAAAAGATAAAGCAAGCTATGAGTAGATGCAGAGATATATCCAAACAAAGAGATATGCAATTTTAGAAGCATGAAAGGATATAACTCACATAGATATGCATCATTACCATAAGATGATTACCACTAAGAACCTCAAGGTTGTATCAACACAAGATATACACCTAGATAGATGTAGCAAGTTAGAGTAAAATGGAAGCGGTTTTTAGACACAACCAAGAGATCCAAAGATGTCATCATCAAAACCTACAAAGCAACTCAAAGCAAGTAATTACAACATATATATATACCAATTTAGAGCAATTAGAGAGATAGAGTTGTAAGCAATATAGGCAATTTAGAACATGGCAAAATGCATATATGAAGGTACCAAATGAGAGTGCCAAAGAATAAGGCTATTGGTTGAGAAAATCTAGTTGAGAGGGAAATTCTCACTCAATAAGCCAACTGTGTATTCTGTGCACAGTGTTATCGGTCGAGTTCTGTGCATTGTCAACTCGACCGATGACAGCTGTTGGCAACACCCTTGGTGCCTATCGGTCGAGTTTCAAGCAGGGCAAACTCGACCGACAGAGCAGCTGTCAAAAGGCATATATATATCATAAAAACATATTTAAAGGCATGCTAAAATACAAACCATATCCAAACATGTCTAAGTAAGTTAGTAATGCACTATAGAAGCATTAGAAATAGTTTTTTAGCAAGAGTGTGAAGAGAATCACAAAATGCCACTTTTGACTCAAAAACCATATGTATAGTGCACACTAACTTGACAAAAACAAGTTAGAAATGGTTACAAGAAATAAAACCATTACCTTTGTGCTTACCATTGTTTTTCCACTTGTTGTCACCCTCTACACATCTCACCTTTCTTCTTTCATGTGAATTGAGAAGTCAATTTGCAATTCAATAGCTCAAGTCAATCCATTTGCAAGTACCTACAAGAAGAAAGATGAAATGGTCCCCAATCATGTTTTTGGGTCCGGAGGGGTTAGTTTAGCAACCCAAATCCTATTGCTCTTGGGTGCTTTCTTAAAAGGACAACAAGTAGAATAATGACCAAAATCATTGCAATAGTTGCATGTGCCCATAGTCTTGGAACTAGAGGATTCTCCATGGAATATTGGAGGTCCTTTATCTTTGTTGTTCCCTTGACTACTATCATATTCTAAACCATGTCTACCAATTTGTTTAGTAGTATGGTGTAGGATATCATTAAGACTCTTTTTATCAACTAAGAATCTTTACAAAGAGGATCTCAAACTGTCATTATCATGCTTAAGAGAAGCAATAGTAGAAGACAAATGATTTATATTATCTCTAGCATGCAAAAGATCACTTTCTAAGCAAAGAGCTTTAGTTAAATAAGAATCTCTATTAATATGAAGAGCAGCAACATCATTCTCTCTATTAGTAGAACTAGAACAAGATTCATGCCCATTGATTTTAGCAAGCAAGGAGACATTTTCTATTTCTAATTCTTGCAAAACAAAATCTTTGTCCTTGTTTTTATATTTAAGAACATTAATATCATGTATGAGAGAATCAACAATTAAAGTATGCTCTTCATTAGAACTAGGCATGAGAGGTTGAGCTTCTAGAAATCTAATCTTATCAAGCAAACTAGCATTTTCAAGTTTAAGAGAATCTACTTGACTAAGAAAATCGTTTTTATCATCAAGCAAACAAGAATTAGCATGTTCAAGATCATTTAATTCTATATGCAAATTATCAACAATTCTAGCGAGCTTTTTCTTTTTCCTTTTAGAAGACTTAAGAGAGGCACAAATATCATGAATAATAGCAATCAAAGATTCTTTATCTAAAGAGTTTAGATTTACCTCACTTGAGTCTTCACTTATTGATGCTATAAGATCAAAATGGCATTCTCCTTCATCACTAGAGCTTGAGCTTGATCCTTCACTTGAATCTTCACTTGAGCTTGAGTTGGAGGAGCCACTTGAGCTTGATTGCCATTTCTTCTTGTGAAGATGGGTCTTTTTGCCTTGTGGGCAATCTTCCTTGTAGTGACCCTTCTTTCCACATGTGAAGCACCAGATGGAGGAGGACTTGCCTTTGTAGAGTCTATCCTTGGAGTACATGGCATCTTCTTTAGCTTGAGAGGATGGAGAGACTTGTTCCTTGATAGCTTCAATTTGAGCCTTCATTTCAGCCTTCTTCATTCTCTTTAGCTCTTTCTTCTCTTGTCTTTCTACTTCCTCCCTCTTGTCAAGTGTAGCTTCATGTACTTGTAGATTTCCAATGAGCTCTTCAATAGGAATATCCCTAAGAGACCTTGCTTCTTCAATGGAAGTCACCTTGGGTTCCCACCTCTTGGGGAGAGTTCTAAGGATTTTTGAGTTGATCTCTCCACTAGACATAGGATGTCCTAGAACAGCAAGACCATTCCCAATGGTATTGAGCCTTGAGTACATGTTGGCTATACTCTCCTCGTTTACCATCTTGAAGTTTTCAAGCAGCCCTTTGAGAATTTAGACTTTGATTTCCTTCACTTGATCTGTCCCTTCATAAGTGATGCAAAGCTTTCTCCATACTTCATAGGTTGTTTCACATGAAGAAATCCGGTTGAACTCGGTGGGGGTCATGGAGGCATAGAGGATGTGCATGGCTCTAGCATTCAAGGTGGCTTTCATCAAGGCGGCTTCATCCCATTCTTCAATCTTTATCTTTGGTAGCACGTATGGGCTATTCACCATTTGCCACATCTCAAGACTTGATCCTTGGATGTAGAATTGCAGCCTTCTTCTCCAATAGAGGAAATTGCTCCCATCAAAGATTGGAAGGTTGGTCGAGAATCTCCCTCCTAGGTAGTCACCCATCTTCTCCTACTTGTTGAAGTATGCTTGGAGAAGACCCACTCTGATACCAATTGTTGGATCCTATATGGGTGATTAGATGCTCTAGAGGGGGGTGAATAGAGCTGAATGCACTTAAACAAAATTCATTAGACCTTCAAGATATATCACAAATTAAGGTTGCTAAATAGGAAATTTGTGTGCAACTAAAACATACATAGCAAGGGAGAGAGATTGAACATGCACCAATTATACAAGCTATTTAGAGTGGTTCCACACTTCAAACTAGAAGTGTGTCAGTCCACTTGCCTAGAGAGGTCAACCTCTAGGACTTCCAAACTATTGCATTCTTATATTCACTTATAAGGCATACAATGCATGACCAAACAAAAGACTTACCCATCCAATACAAAGAGTCTTTAACCTTACCAAGGACTTACCCACTTTGCAAGAGTCTTCGGCCTTCTCCAAGGACTTACCCACTCTTGCACAAGTCTTCGGCCTTGCAGGGATTACCCACTCTTCTTGGATCTTCAGCTTTTGACTTCACCTTCACTCGGAGAAGCTTCTTTCACCAATGTCTTACCCACTTGAGCTTGAGTCTTCTGCCTTCTCCAAGGGCTTACCCACTCTAGCTCCAAGTCTTTAGCCTTGATCTTCACCAAGAGACGTCTTCCCTTGTTCTTCTTCACCTCTCTTGGCTAAGAGAGAGAACCTTCATCTTCATGATTGCAAAAGAGAGATGGGGAGGTTGTGGAAGTGAGAGCCTCACAAGATATACAAATAGGACTAGCTCTCTTACAGATTTCCTACTCACTCTAATAGATGTAGCAAGTGATTACTCTTAGAGAGAGAGAGGAGGCTGTAGGATCACTCAACTATAGAATAGGAACCTTCATAGTGAATGCTCAACCTTGGAATGAAGCCCAAGGGGTCCTATTTATAGCTGGGGATGCCTCTTAGCCTTTGGGAACACTTATGAACGAAAACTAGCCGTTTTGTGGCTTGCAACAGATCTATTTTCACTTTTTGCAACTCCACAACGGCTAGAAGCACTTTTCTGCACTTTTATGTACAGTGCAATCGATCGAGTTTCTATGAGTGTAACTCGACTGATAGAGTAAAAGACAAAGCCGATATTCAGACCATCGGTCGAGTTTGTCCTGAGGAAACTCAACCAACCAATGAAAATCGATTTGGTCAGTTACTCCATCGGTCGAGTTCTGTGTAAACACAACTCGACCGATGCAATCTCCAGAAAATTGATCAAGGATGATCGGTCGAGTTTTCAGGCGGGGAAACTCGACCGACAAAGTGCATGTAATCAATTTTCAAAGTTGCATCTAAAGTGATCTAATATTTGATCTAAGTGCTCCTGATATTTTTCTAAGCTTACTTACAAGTCATACAATCATTACAAGTGATTTACAACATGATTCTAATGGATATACATCATATTACAAAAATGTGCACTTGTATGACTTTGACTTGTCTTTTCTCCAATTTGATATGTGCAAGTTAGGGCATTTGGAGTGTGTCTATACCTAATCTGAAATCACTCAAGTAGAGACATTAGACACCAATATGTGGAATGGTTAGTCATCATCAAAACACGGGTTTAGTCAATTTAGACATGAGTCAACATTGACCTAATTGACCTTGAGTCAACAGGTACATAAGCCAAAAACCACATATCGATCATCTTATCAGAAACATGGAAAAGCTCTCTGAAGACCTGAGTGTACATGGGCAACACATAGGACTCTACTTCTAGACACTATCTATTCCACCAGGTATGATATCGCTGCATATCATCTCAGCCACATGATCTTCATCTCGCCAGGCACATCCACCTAAAAATGTTATTTAACCAGCGGGGTGAGACACACAGTCCCAGCGAGAAACATAACCCTCTACCAACTTTATTATTGTCACAGAGAGCATATAGATCAATTTAAATAACAGGTAATAACTAACCAGTTATGCAAGAAGGAATATGAAGAACATGTATATGAAAAACTTATACTAAGATCATAGAAGAACATTACAAGGCCTCATCCAATGTTTCGTATTTGCCCTAAGCAAAGATACTATACAGCTTGAGTACGAATTATTATGCCATGTGGAAGTGAGCCGTACCGCCCAAATCCAACCTTTGATTGCGAAACCCAAAGATGGTGTCATACAAGGTCAATGGAAGAGCCGGAATCCACGACTTGTACCCTCGTGGTCAGTGCACGAGAACCAAAGCAGGACCGCAGTCTCTTGCTTAAGTGACCTCGGTCACAGGGTCAGCTCCGCAGGCTACCCTTTCTCTAGCCCACCTTGGTACAAGTTACGACGCTAGTATATCTTGAGCCACATGCCTGTTCACCGTGCTCCCGAGCCATGAACGCATTCATGCTCTATCACACTGAGCCATGGGCATGTTCACCATGCTCTATCACACTAACACATGGGCTTGTTCACCATGCTCTTATACACATCTTGAGTCTACAATCGCAGTTGCACTCTAATCCTCCTATTTTTGGCTAGGAGAAACCCTGCATATTCAACAATATGCGCTCCAGGTTAACCCGTAAGAGAACCCATTTCACCATCACCAGCTCCTGACGATGATGGATCTATGGCCAGGGCAAACTACATGAAAGTTTATCTGTATTTAGTTAATGCATTTTAAGTGGATTATTGGGGCAACCAAGTTGTTTTAAACAAACATAAACAACATTAGATTCCATTATCTTGTGTCACACTTTTACTATTATTCTCAATGCCCTCAACAATCATCATATTGACATGGGATATCAATATGTCAGTTCATCACATAATGCTACTTCCTCTCAAGGCTTCATCATCATGTGATATCAATCCCTCATATCATAATGCCATTGCCTCTCAAGGCTTCATCATCATATATCATCATGGGATAGCAATCCCTCACATCACAACTAGAGGATAACACCTCAATCAGGCACTCAGCCTTTATCAGGTCACCAGACCTTTTCATACTAGTGATACATGTTATCTCATCAACAAGTAACATTATCATTTCTCAGATATTTCACATATACCAGGTGCCACACAAGACACATATTCACATAAGCATCATGGCCCTTTCCTGGCTATGTATGTCAATTAGTAACACCTGCATGGTTAGATTGCACAACAATAGAGATAACTTAACCACCAACAACATAACATGATTATCACATCATTAGGATTTGGAACATCATCCATTATCATGAACACATGGAGCATAATATCTTAAATAGTATATTAAATAATACACATTACTATCACCATACCAAGGGTATCCCACCATACCCTACTTCCCACGTCACCATGAGTACCATCCCTAAGGATTCATATTTTAAGGATTATACAACCATGATCTATCATCCAAGGTTCACATCATCATGACTATAGATATGGACCAAGGTAACAAGATAAGCATACTAACATCTAGGGCTCAAGATAACACTTAGGGTTATCGAGCTACGGTACAAATTTCACTAAAGGTGTCGCCTACCCTCACCAAAAGCAGGCAGTGACCAATCAAACCCTCACTAAAAGTCGGTATCAGCTACAAAGCTTCAACACTGCAACCCAAGGTGATATCAGACAAGATTCATATCGGGTAAGACTCGTAAGCTCCACCTATGCCTGGTATGGGGCAAAGCATGTCATGCAAAGAAGCCACCAAGGTCATATCGTTCAAACACATCTCATCCCATCATGGTCAAGGGACCATCTTCTAGGCTATCGGGTAACTCATGTCTCTAACACGTCTCACTTCATATCAGGTTAGGCAAGCTTGCGACCATGTCAGCTAAGAACCACATAACCTTATAGTAACTAAGGTATCCTCTAGGTCAACCCCAGCATGGTCAACTCCCTTTTTCCTTATTCATGATCATTTTCATTATGCATACTATCTAAGCTAATAAACTTCAAACCCTAGGTTGCATATTTACATAAGGATGAGTATATGGATCTCATATTTAATGCCATACCATCAAAGCTCTCAACATGTGTCATCCTAGACATCATATCACCCAAGCTTAGAGATATAACAACCTATAACTCACTATGTGTCGAGTAACCAAGCATGTATCGGGCAAAGGCATCATAACTTCATATAGGGTATAGGCCAAACACTCAACCCTTATGTCGCCCAAGCTATCATGTACACAACATGCTTATATCAGGTTAGGGCTGATGATATCGGCCAAGACCTCTACATGTGTGTGTGTGTCGGGTAAGCAAGGGTGTTGGGTTAGGTCCTTCACCAAGGCATATCAGGCAAGGATACTTAGTTTCACCCAAAAGCTTACTCAAGGGTAGGGCTCTCATCCAATGTATCATGCAAAGCACATAAAAGCCATATTGCTCAACGCATCATAACAGGAAACACATCATATCGAGCAACGCCTAACTAACTCAACTATCAAGCACCATATCGGGTAAGGGATCAACAAGGCATCTACCATATAATGCCCAAGCCTCATGCTACTGTATCACCCAATCTATGACTCAAGGAAGGAGAGGGATATTGGGCAGAACTACCTCTAAGGCTATCACCCTCACCAAGGATCAGCCTATCGGGTTCCCTATACCAAACCAAGGATACCCATCACCAAGGCATAACCAACCCATACTGCCCAAGGTACCAACCAAGGGTTCACCCCTAAGAACATGTCGTGCAACTAGGGTAGATCATCATATCAACACTAACATCAACACTTCTATCGGCCAAAGCATCCTATTTCCCAAGACAACATGTCGAGCAACTAGGGTAGATCATAATCTCAACACTAAGGTCAGCACTTCTATCGACCAAAGCATCCTATTGCCCAAGACAACATGTCGGGCAACTAGGGTAGATCATCATCTCAACACTAAGGTCAGCAATTCTATCGGCCAAAGCATCCTATTACCCAAGACAACATGTTGGGAAACTAGGGTTAGAGCATCCATATTGGCCAAGACACTATATTGTCCAAGCTAAGATTAGGGCTTCATATCGGCCAACTATCATATCGCCCATCATCATATCGGCCAAGAGCTAGAGCTCACCTCACAACTCAAGGAAGGAGGGGTGTTTCTCCAAACTCAACATCAAAGCATGTCTACTCATGTCGCCCAAGGTATCCAAGAGGGTATATCAGCCAACCTAGGGTTAAGGAGACCCTATTAGCCAAACTAACATGTCGCCCAACCATATAGAGCATAGGCTCACCTCTCAACAGCCAAGTGAGAGAGGGGTATTTCCCAAGGACTCACTATCGTACATCTTTGGATAAAAGGATCCTAAGCTCACCTTTCAACAGCAAAGTGAGAGAGGGGTATTGCTCACAATCCATCAACCAAAGCACAACCTATCGGGCAAGACTCTATATCGGGTAAGGCCCCATGTCGGGTGGGTCACCTTCAACCTCAAGACACCCTTCACCAACTTGCACAAGGAAAAAAAGATAAGGACAGTAATAAAATGTGACCATTTCCATTAGAATAGATCTCAAGTTCCACATACACAACTATCATAGAGAAGGGTATCGATTTAAAGGCAAGAATCAATATATGCACATATGGAGAGTGAACATAATAGAGATGGTTAATAGTTATGTAACCCACCTTAAGAGGATCTCCATGAAAGACATCAAACTTCCTGATCCAAGCAGAAAACCCACGTTCCTCACCATGAAGATCATCCATCCCATGCTCCAAACGTGCCTTCAGCTCCATCATCATCACCTCAAGAAACAAAAGATGATGATGATGAAGAAGAAGCCATGGTTATGCTTAGCTCAAGAAGAAGTAAAGAGGGAGAGAACCACGAACTTGCCTACTCTCATTAAGGGTAAATCCATGGATGAGAGGGGAGGAAGGAGGTGAAGAGGAAAGCACAAGGAAAAGCTAATAAAGAAGCATGACTCACCAAGGTTGGATCTTGAGCAAGAGATCTGCATGGGCAAGGAGCTCGGCCTTCCAAGCTCCATGGGGGTTTTCCTTTAGCTCCCAAAGCTCCCAAGATCGTCCCATACAGGAAGGGGAAAGAGGTATCCGAAAATTATCACTTGGGTAAGGAGGAAGGGAGTTATATACACCAAGGAAGAGAGAGGTAGCAAAGGAAAGGTGTCATAACCACATAAACTTAGATGACACTTGCTCATACTCTTAACGCCACTTGTTGCCATCCAAGCTCCACATGCACAGCCTGGTGATACACTATAGGCTGTGTATCATGCATCTGGGCACCCTTTATGGGCGACACACCCCCTAAACCGATACATACTCCAAGCTCTACCTCATACACTAAAGGACAAGATAGCACATGTGACATATAAGGCATAAAAACCATATAGAGATGTCACTCCTTAACTATCATCCAAATAAGGCGCCCCAACTTCCATACACGTCCTAGATGATGAAAAACATAAGGGAGGAGACTCTAGATATGATAAATTGCATATTGTCCCTCCACTTTGGGTAATTTACAATTTACACCAAAACTAGCACTTAAAGCACAAGCATCATCTAACCAAGTTCAAACTTGGAACTTAGGCACTCCACAAGGCACCCCATAGCATCACTCTATATCTAATGATGATATAGAACTAAAGGCATGCTCTACATATGACATATTGCAATATAACCCCTTACTTTGGGTAAATTGCACTTTGGTCCAAAACAAGCAAACATTGCTCAAACAACATCCAAACGGGACCAAACTGGAAACATAAGCTTGTCACATGATATCAAAACTTCTTAAGGGATTAGATTAATGTTATAAGCAACTTTCTTAAGCAAAGAAAATAGGTTCATCCCAAAACATGGGTCAGGGTCCTTACAATTAAAACATAGAAGGATGTATGGTTACTAAGCAGGTTGAACATATTCAGCTGAATGCATAATTAAAACTGATAGCACAGGTTAAGAATCTTAAGAAATCTTAATAGGCATGCATAGTAATATGCTAAGAAGGAATATGAAGTACATGTATAATAGTTAACCTTTCTAACCATGTCAAGCAGTATAATAAACAAGCAATGGTAAACATCCAGTGTGAACCGTGTTTAAACCTAAGCAGATATACTACACGACTTATTATGTCTTTTATTTAATTAAGTCATGAGGAGTTGAGGTATACCACTCATGCTCCAGCTACCCAATGCTAAGTTGAAAACAATGATATATAAGATCTAGGAGAGTCAGACTCCTATGATTTCACCCATCCTCAGTTGGTACCAGTCCCCTGCAGTGACATATAAAGTCAAATTGTAAAACAGCCTAATCTGCCTTAGTATATAGGTCATGACACTAGTGAACATGTTATACACACGTGTCATCCAAGGTAAATCTACAGTTGTTACTCACTATCGTCCTCATATATATATATATATATGTATATATATATATATATATATATATATAGGTTGTTTTTTCATTGCCCACACGGGTACTATAGATATGCTACCTGTCTCTTTGACGCGGTGGCAATTTTTATAAATAACGTAAAATCTAAATTTCAAATCCTATTTCCTTTCCTGTCTTCCGCCGTCAGCCCGCCGTTGGCCCCGTGAATCCTCTTTCTTCTTCTCCACATAGATTCCTTTCATTTGATTAATTCTGATTCTCCCCCATTTGCAACCTTTTTGGACTTACGCTCCCTTTCTAGAGTTCTGCTTTATATAGTTGCAGGTTGTTACTTGTTCTGGGTGGATACTACACTTGAGTACCAGTTTCTGGAGTTGCAGGTTCTTCGTTGGTGTGGGTGACCGGCACGTCTGAGAAGGTCCTCAATTTGACGGGTTTTGAGTTGAAGTTTGTCACATATGAAATTGCTTTAGACTCTCCATAATTCTTCATTGTTGATAACTGTAATGCATGTACTTATAAGTCTATTAGAGCCCCTGACAGATTACCATTTACATTTCATATGTAACCTATGATAGTCATCCCAGAAAGCAGAGGAATAACTCTCTTAAGCAATCGAACCTCTGCAACAGTCATTTGCTGAAACAATGGCTTCTTGATCTTTTTCTACATACGGGATCCCTGTTGACAACCTCATACCAACTTCATTTTTGAGTAGTTGATTACCTGGTAAGTATAATCCCATCTATATTCCTTCTTTTCATGCTATATGTCTTTAAATGAAGTTTTTTAGTATTTTCAATGTATTTGTCTATTTAGTAGAAACACAATCATACTTTCTATTTTGTTGTAGTTACTTTTGGTGATGTTTGCTTGTTGTAGTTACTTTTTGTGATGTCTTGGTTACTTTTTTATTTATATAGTTACTATTTTGTTTACAGAGTTACTTTTTGCAATTTGTAATGGATCCTAGTCTTGATACTGATGTTGATAATGCTATTATTGACATTGATGATGATAATGTTCATTCTTCTTCATCTGTTGTTGCTGATATTGTGTCCTCAGTTGATGTCCCTAGAATTGGACTTCAATTTGGAAGTTTAGATGATGGCATATCCTTTTAATATAGTTATGCTGGTATGATTGGGTTTAATGTTAGGAAAGATGATAATTGTTATGAACGAGGTACTAAGATTTTGCTTGCTAAAGATTTGGTATGTGATAAGCAAGGTGATATTAGTTTTTCTAAGAGATCCAAAGGCCTTTTGAGTCTTGTGTGTGACAATGTTGGTGATTTACATGAGAATTTATCCAAGAAGCACAACCGTTATGTGAAAAGGTGTGGTTGTAAAGAAATGATCTGATTTACACTAGATAAGTCTTCATCTGTATGGGTTGTTACTACTTTTGTTGATGAACACAATCATGATCTTGTCGATGATTCTCAATTGTGCTACTTGAAGTGTAATTCATCTCTTGACCAAACTAAAAAAGAGATGCTTTCTTCTATGAGTCAGCTAATATACCTATCTCTAGACAACTTGCATTGATAGCAATTGAGTCTGGTGGTTATGAAAATTTGACATTTACAAGTAGACAAGTTCATGCATACCTTAGTAGCAAAAGGAAGGAGTCATATAAATATGATGTGGACATGGTTTTGGATCATTTTGCAAGCTTGAAGGTTTTAGATTCTAAATTCTTTTATTCTTATCAATATGCTTCTGATGGTTGCTTGACACATTTGTTTTGGTCTGACCCGATTTCTGTTGATTGGTGATGCGATCGTATTTGATACGACTTACCGTACCAACAAGTATTCCATGGTTTTTGGAATGTTTGGTGGTGTGGATCGCCATCGCAATACAGTGTTGTTTGCCTAAGCTCGGTTGGTTGATAAGAAGTACGACTCTTTTGTTTGGGTTTTCAAGCAATACTTACTTTGTTTTGGCAAAGAGCCAGTTTCCATTATAAATGATCAAGACCCGGCTATGAATGTTGCTATCATTATTGTTTTTCCAAATTGTAAGCATCGTTTCTGCAGCTAGCACATCCTAGAGAAGCTTCCCTCTAATCTTGGTGGCGTTCCTAACAAGGATCAGATCATTAGCTCTTTGAATGATTATGTATGGAACATAGATGATACATACACATTTGAAGAGAGTTGGAATTTTGTAGTTGAAGAGAATGACCTATTATCTATTAGTTGTCTTTCTAATATGTATGCTATGCGGTGGGATTGGGTTCCATGTTTTATGCAGGATTCCTTCTTTGCTGGTATGAGGACAACACAAAGAAGTGAGAGCTTGAATGCTTTCATTAGAAGTCATGTCAACAATAGGAAAACTCTATTTGAACTTGTATGTTGCTTAGATACTTCTTACTCTCATGTATGGGAAATTGAAAATTTCAAAGATTTTAATGACGATTACAACAATCTTCCTTTGTCATCATTGTGGTCTCTGGAGGAGCAAATGAGAGGTATATACACCAAGTCCATTTTTAAGATCTTTCAGTCTGAGGTTCATCAAAGCATGGTGTACAATGTAAAGGAAACTTCCAAAGAAGGTGTCTTTGAGGTGTATCATCTTGGTGGTTTTGGATCTCCTCGTATCTTGAAGAAGGACTTATCTATTGATATGGTTTCATGCAATTGCTTCATGTTGAAATTCAAAGGTATTCCGTGTAGGCACATTCTGTCTTATTTGAAGAGCTGCGACTTTTGCACTCTTCCCGAGCCATACATATTAAAGAGGTGGACTAAAGGATATAGAGAACACCCTTTGATTTTTAGCAAAGCATCAGTTAATCATCCATCCACTAGGAGGACACTTCAGCTTGTTTCTTCTTGCAATTCAATTGTCAACATAGTGTGTAGGAACAACGCTATAGATCTTTGCAATAAAAAATTATTAGCTTTGCGAAAGAAGCTTTTAGAGTTAGATCTTGCTGATGATGGTACTGGTGTAACTGCTTGTAATACAACTTCTTCTACTATCAAGGTACATATCCCTAGTATTTGCAAAACTAAAGAGAGACCTAGATTGACTGATGTGAGGTTTAAATCTAGAGTTGAAATTTCTCAGTCTAAAATGAGACAGTGTAAGAATTTGTCTACAATATGGTGTTAACCATGATAGTAGAAACTTCCCTTTAAAGAAATAGGTGTGTGCTTGAATTCAACTTCTTCTTCTACTGTTTATTCCACATAGTTATTTTTCTATTCTCATGATTACCTTTTCTATTCTCAAAGATACTTTTTATGGACCATGGTGTTCCTAAATTGATATGTTTACTTTTGTTGGTTGATCTATAATTGTGCTCCTTGCTCCTCCTATTCGAATTCTTTTGCTACTGATGTTACTACTACCGTGGGCTTCTTGTTGTTGGCTTCCTGAAGCTGAGAATTTTCCACTACTGCTGATATTGTTGTTGTTGAAGTTTATTTATTCACTAGTTTTACTCTAATGTTATCCAATTGTTTAGTGTGTGAGTCATGTCAAAATCTGATGTAATTCTAATGGACAAGATATACTGTGTGACAGTTGTAATTGACATTTGATTATACTTTAGTTTTATTGTTACTCTTTTCTAAGTAGCTTCAATTGTATCGAATTTAAATCTTTTATAAAGATTCTCCAAAATTTGTTTGTTGTGTGATATGTTGGTATCATATTTAATAATTACTTTTTGATACAAATTAATCCACACTTAAGATCAGGCTCATTCTCCTATAGTTAATCACTGTCTTACTTGTATTTTTGAAGTTACTTTTTGTACCTCAGAGTTACTCTTTATATCAGCAAGAAGCGTTTTGGAACATTACCTTATCTAGTCATCATTCTTGGTATTTCACTCAACTTATGAGACTTTTGGATGAGTTTAGACAGCTGATTTATTACATGATTGATGATGGGGCCAACACTTTCATATGGCTTGATCCTTGGACTCCTAAGAGGTATTTGATCTGGCTATCCCAATACCTTTATGGTCAGCTCGATTATTCATGAGGGGTGCTGGATGGTTTGTAATGCTAGATTGCACAAGAATGTTACTGCTTTTCCTTACTAATTTGGATGCTCCTAAAGGGGGAAAGGATAGTATTCTTCTATGCAAAGAATCCAATGTTAATTTTCATACTGTGTGGTTGAATATCAGATTGAAAGGAATTGTTAATCCCATTTTTAGTTGGATTTGGAGATTTAAAGCTCCACGAAGATTCCAAAATTTTCAATTCTCATGATTACCTTTTCTATTCACAGAGATACTTTTTCTAGACCGTGGTGTTCCTGACTTGATAAGTTTACTTTTCTTGGTTGATCTATAATGGTGCTCCCTGCTCCTTCTGTTCGAATGCTTTTGGTACTGCTGTTACTGCTACTGTGGGCTGTTGTGGGCTTCTTATTTTTGGCTTCTTGAAGTTGCAGATTTGATGTTACTTTTGTTGTGGTCTGCTATGGGCTTCCTATTTTTGGTTTGCTGAAGTTGTAGATTTGCTACTACTACTGATATTGTTGCTACTGAAGTTGATCTATTCACTAATTTTACTCTAATGTTATCCAATTGTTTAGTGTGTGAGTTATGTCAAAATCTAATGTAATTCTAATGGATTAGATGTATTGTGTGACAGTTCTAATTGACATTTGATTAGACTTTAGTTTTATTCTTACTCTTTTCTATGTAGCTGCAATTGTATCGAATTCAAATCCTTTATAAAGATTCTCCAAAATTTGTTTGCTTTGTGATATGTTTTTCCATTTTATGTTATATATGTATTTGTTAATTAGTCTCCTATTTCCATTATATTAGTATCATATTTCAGAATTCTTTTTTGATACAAATTAATCCTTGCTTAAGATCAGGGTCATTCTCCTATACTTAATCACTAACTTACTTGTATTTTCGAAGGTTACTTTTTGTACCTCATAATTACTCTTTGTGTCAAAAAGAAACGTTTTGTGTGCACCATTTACTTTTTAGCTGTTCCTGTTACTTTACGGTTCATATAATTACTTAAAGGTCAATATAATTACTTTATAAATAGAAATATGAATCTTTGTTATCTTCATCCTTGATAATACCACAACCGCACTAAAGAACGGGCATGTCTGTGTACCACGACCACCATCATCTCCCCTCCCACGGTCGTGGTATCCACCATGTCCGTGCTAGACTCACCTGGAGATATGATGATTTCACCAAAAAAAACTTAACAAGTACTTTTGATAGTTACGTTGTAATTTATGTAGTTACCTTTTGGTTTGTTGTGTTACTTTCCTAGTTCAATAAGTTACGTTATATATTACACAGTTACTTTTTTGTTGGACGAGTTACTTTTCCTTTGTCATGTTTACTCTTTTTTCAAACTGTAACTTTATATCTTGATATATTATACTGTTATTCAGTAGCAGTCACAATAATATGTCGAGCGTTTTGAACATCCTAATCATGTTGGACATACCTGAGATATATAATGGGATCGTTATAATTGATCACGACCTTTCTGAAAAGGGAAAGAATCACTTTCTATTACACTGTGTAACACTACTTTACTTTTCTTGGATCAAAGTTAATGATGTATACCAATTACTTTTTGATCCAGAGAGTTACTTTCATGTCGATATAGTTACTTGTTAAGTCATCTAGTTACTTTCCTTTTCACATAGTTACTTTTCATTTTATGTATTTACTCTTCAGTTCAGAAGAGAGTTACTCCACACATGCAATGAGCACATGCTGATCATAGTCATTATCTATAAAAGAACAACAAATGGCTAAAGTTATAAGAACATTCAACTAAACCCAAACTGATAGGTTCAAATGTCAAATAAAAAGTAGTAAACCATAACCATATACACATAGAATTGCTATTCTTTTTTGTTCCACCCTACATACACTTCAGACCCGTACTGTAACAGTTTGCAGAGTTTACTTCAGAATCTGTAACATACACTTCACATTGTTGTACTACATTGTTTATCTAAAAGTTCTTTTTAATCTAACATAAGCCATGCAATCAGACTTGGCACACCATCTTCTGATTTTTTTCATTCTGCTTATCACCTGCTCCTTCTTTGGTCTCTTCTTGATCTCTAGCATGTTCTTTAACTGACTGCAGTCTCCCCTTCTTCATCATTGTTTGGAAGATCTCTGCCCTTATTGTAGGTATGTCTTTGCTTGTGAAGTTCATTTCCTTTCCATTCACTAAGCATTCTAGATACTTCATAACGTAGACTCCACAGTCAACATCATCACCTTCTTGCTGGGGGCACTCAGGGTACTCTATTTCCCATTGAGACAGTTGACTTCCACGCTCAGGCACCCCCCCTGAAGAATTCATGAACGAACCCCACCTGCATGCACAACAAAACATTCATAAGTATAATGTAACCTACACTATTTCATTCAACTATTTACTAACAGTGTTTCTTTTTTTTCCTTACCCATCTATTCACTTATTTCTTAGATTTTGAACTTCCTAACATTGAATTATAAGACCTGTGCACCCCATCTCTAAAACTTGCTTCAAGCAAGTGCCAGTGATTGTCATTGTTAAGTATTTTAAACACGGAGTCCATTGTCATACATTCCTTGTCAGGTACATTGAAGAGTGGTGACAACATATCGATCTCTTTTAGTGTTATCTCATTCACCATCATGTCTAGATTTTGCTGTAAAAACATTATAGCAAATTACTTTGTTGTAACCTTTAGTGGTTTTTTTGTAATAAATATAATCTAGTGTGATAGTCTATTTGTCTTACCGGAGCATAAGTGCTCAAGCAATGCCATGAAAGCAGTCCCTTCTTCCTCTTTTTGCTTGTTGTTTCTTTCGACATTTGTACAAAGTAATCCATTATCTGAAAATGCACAAGCATCAATTAGCCATCCATAATTTCGTGATAAATGCTTACTATTCCATTTCTTACAAGTGACTGCATCATCTTATCTTTAAACAACAACACCGATAAGTCCTTTCCCGTGCACCATGTTTCCTTTCCAAAAATCCATTATCTTCTTGACCTGTGCATGTTTAAATTTTTTCAAAAGAATTCATACTGAAGATATGAGATAGAAATTTATGGATTGATAAACTAATTTATAATAAACATGTGACTCATCAAACTTTAAAAAGTATATACTTACACTTCATCAATGTTCTCAATAAATTCTTGGACATCCTCTTTCATTTCCTTTGTTTTGAAGTGCTCGAATCCTATGAATGTCGAATTCTTTTGCGGTTTTTGAAGTGTAAATTTGGTTAGTATCTACGTAAAAGACATATATTCTTACAGTTACTCTACTATTTAGTCCATAATATTACTTTACATTCCATAATATTACTCTATCATTATCACAATTACTTTTTCTATTAACATAGTTACTTTAAGAATGACATATTTTACTTTTCAGCTCAGTTGCTTCATTGATGGAACGAACACCATTACAAAACAAATTTTACATGTGCATGCTTTCTTATCTTGATATTTTCCTCTATGCTCACAATACCCGTCTTCATCTTCCTCTTCCTCTTTCTCAACATTTTAGTTGTTCCCTTCTCAACTTCACCAGAATTTATCTCCTTTTCATTCACTCCAGCTTCAATGTCTATATCCATCATTATGTTTTCCATTACATCTTCTGCTGTCTCTTTTTTATCTGCTAGTTCTTCTTTTTCTTTTGGGTCTTTTTCTTCAGCTGGATCTTCTTCAGATGGATCTTTTTCCATTTCGTGTTGTGCTGGTTCTTTGGTTTCTTCAGCTCGATCTTCTTCTACTTTCGTTGAATCTTGTGGGACATTTTTTGTCATTTGGGCTTCTACTTCTTTGTCTTTGTTATCATCTTGCACATTCTCTTAATCTTTCTTATGGATTTTCTCCACTACATTTCTCCTTAGTCAAAGTTTGTTCAATCTTGGTGTTTCTTCTATAGGTCCATGTTGGTTCATTTCCAACAACCTTTTCCTAAGATCCTACGTCCTCTGTCTAATTACACTTAAATCATCTGATTCCCAACTTTCATTCTGAATGAAATTGGGAGTTGGTGTAGCTGCATATTGTACATGCTTGTCATTGTCATCTTTCCTCCTTAGCAATCTATTTTCAGCTTCAACTTCCTCTAGTCTTTTCTTTAACTGCTCATTTTCTTCTCTTAAAGCAGTAAAAGCTTCTAGGGTAATTCTATTGCATGTTTCCTTCTGCAGTCTCAGCTCGTCCTCAAGAATCAATACTCTATTCTCCAAGCTTTGTGAGACTTCTATGCTTGTGTTAGTTGATGTAAGTAACTTGTTACTAACTGCCTTGCTCCTGGCTTTATTTTCTATGAGATAATAAGACAAATCTTTCACTGCCTTTGTAGCTTCCCAGTCATCATTGTCGTCCTTCTTCAACACTGTAGAAACCTATGCACACAATTTATCAATTTATCATAAAGCTCTTATATTAATTTGTATATTTATTTTCACTTTAACCACACTGATTCTTACATTTTTATTGTTCAAACTTTCAAAATCCTTCACCCTCTTAATAGGAGCTACCCATCTTTTTATGGTTTTGCCTCAAGGAATGTAGGTTGTGCTATCCCTGTTAATTCATAAGCCCAAACGTGTGTTGACAAGAAAAGTATAAATCAGAGTTTTAAATGTTCATATATGGTTGTTTAATGTAACCAAAGAAACTATACAATGTGTCACTTACACACAAGCACATTACACATCCAGTTGTGTAGAGTGTGCTTTTGTTGGTTTCCCCTCTTCTCCTCATCCTTATATTCTCAATTAAAACTTTCATTCTCTTGAATATGCTGCCGTGGACTAACTTTGCCCAGTTTAACTGCTCTGTAGCAGTTACATCATCCAAATAGTGTAGAATGTAAATGGGGGCACAATAGCTGGTGTCCGGTAAAAGGAATGTAGCTAACAAGTGCAACATCCATATACAACACATATTCTAGTAGTTTTCTTCGGAGTCATTCTTTGCAAATTCCTGCCAAATTTTACCCAAGTTGTCCTTGCTTAACACATCCTTCTCTCTTATTTTCTTACTACTTTCACCAACTTTATCTTGTCCTTTTGTTGCATTAGCAAAACCCTCCCATATTTTTTTACAATTTGTGATTGCTTTCGTGGAACTATATCCATACCTTTACTAGGCAAACCTAGTATCACCCCTACATTCTCTACAGTCATCCTTGCCTCAAAAGCTGGTGCTAACATGAATTTATCGTCTTCAACATATCTCTCTATCAGATCTTCTAAAAGAGTTACATCTACAGTAAGATGAGGCATGGCTATCAGATTTGCAAATACGGTTGACTTCATCATCCTCATTTGATTTGTGCTAAATAGCATGTTGTTTTGTATGTTGTTGTAACTTTTTATGTAGCATCTATGGAAAATCTTTTGTGTACCTGCAACTATATCAAAAATTTTGTGTTAATTTGTCTAGTCACTTTTTAGATTTTAGTGTTACTTTTTAGTTCAACATGTTACTTTCTATCTGTCACAATTACTCTTGTTTTCACGTAGTTACTTTTATACTTTCAGAGTTACTATTCATTTTTCAGAGTTACATTGTATTCAGTAAATTTACTTTTCAGTTATCACTTGTAGATAAGGTGAGTGTGTGGAGTATTAGAGTGGTTATGCTAACATAAATGTACATAAATATACATAAATATACCGAGTAGAGTATAATTATCTTTTTAGCAGTCCACAATATTACTTTCTAGTACATATGCATATTTTTGTTTTGACATTGTTACTCTTTATTCCATACATATACTTTTTTGTTAACATTTTCCACCTATTGATATATAGAGCAACTATATATTTTCATAATGTTACTTTTTTGTTAGCCAAATTACCTTTGTATTGTGGTTGATACTCTTCTATTGTATGAGATATTTTTTTGTTTTTGAAGTTACTTTCTACTTTATATAGATATATTTTCTGTTAACCAAGTTACTTCATAGTTGATTTAGTTACTTTTTATATACTCATAAATACTCTTATGTTGCTATAAGTTACTCTATTATTAGCATTTCTACTCTTTAGTCCAACAAATTACACTTTCGTATACAAGTATAAAAATAAACAATATTACCTTCTCCTGCAATCTTTGCTTTGCCTTTTTGTTTGGTTTTCTATTCCAAAGTCTTCTTCTACTTTCCTTTGTGATCTTCTGCTTCATCAAGTTCAAGTTCTTCATTCTGACCTTCAGCAACCACTTCTTCTTCAACTCTTGTTTCTTCATTCAGACCTTCAGCAACCACTTCTTCTCCAGAACTTTTCTCTTTCACTATAGATATTTCTCCTTCAGCCTCTTCTATTTCTGGCTCTTCATTCTCTTCACGCACTGCAGCCAACCGTTTCTCAGTAACGTCATCCGCAACTTTCTCCCCTGATGCATTGTCATCTCCAGTAGGCTTCTGGAGAGTGTTAGTCTTCTTACTACTGTCTTTCTTCTTCTTACCTTTCTTTGCTTTTCTCGTCATAGCATGTTCGTTGTGCTCTTCAACTCTCTTCTCCGTTTCATCTCCTTGCACTATGTCTGCAAATACCTCTTATACCATGTTGTCCACAACATCATAGTGCTTTCTTACTGAATCTTTACTTTATGTTACTTTTCTGCTTCCCTTACTTGGCACCTTCCTTGCTTTTACCTTTGTTCTCCCCATTTTGATCTCAGCGGCAGAGACTGGCTAAAGCAGCAGCGATAGAAACAGTAGCAAATGTTATAGCGGAGAAGAATGGCAGACACGACAGCGTAAATGTAGACTAAATCGCCCAAATGTAGGGGAATTCAGATCACGAACCGAAGAATTCGGCAGTTGGGGGT